>JARGYO010005577.1:0-395399 GCA_029206835.1 Rana muscosa | reverse complement strand
TTAAATACAATGGATGCGAACGTTCGAATTCTAAAGTGCTAATTATAACAACTATTATGCATGTTATTGTCCTAAAAAGGGTTTGGGAACCCGGGTTGTGCACCAGGGGACATGTATCAATGCAAAAAGAAGTTTTAAAAACGGTCGTTTTTCGGGAGCAGTCATTTTAATGATGCATAAAGTGAAAAAAAAAAAGTCAAATATTCCTTTAAATATCGTACCTGGGGGGTGTCTAAAGTATGCCTGTGAAGTGCCACGTGTTTTCCGTGTTTAGAACTGTCCCTGCACAAAATGACACTTCTAAAGAAAAAAAAAGCCATTTAAAACTGCTTGCGGCTTTAATGTAATGTCTGGTCCCGGTAATATGGATGAAAATCTTTAAGAAAAATGGCATAGCTACCCCATGACCCCCCCCCCCTACCCCAGCCCATTACCAGCCCCTTTGGGTCTTGTATGGATATTAAGGGGAACCCCGCACATAAAATAAAAAAGGCCCTATATACTCTGAACAGCCGTATACAGGCGGTGCATACAAGACAGGGACTGTAGGTTTGTTCTTATGTAGAATCTGTTTGTAATTTTGAACAGGTACATTGTTGAAGTGTAGCTCCAGCCCAAAAATCTATTTTTAAACTTTTTGGAAAACATAGGTAAGGGTTATCACCCCTGTAACATTTGTTTTGCTGTCTGTGCCCCTGTTCAGAACATTTCACCTCACTTTCCGTCCCAATGACAACTGTTTTTGAAATGTGGTGTTTTTCTTGAAACAAGGATTGCTGATAAAGCATCAGTACAGAGGAGACACCTTTCTCCCATATTTATTCTTACAGGAGAGAATTTTCCTTCCTAGTGGTAGATTTCCTCTCACTTCCTGTTGTCTTCTTGCGTTTGCAAGTAGGAGTCGTTTGTAAATTGGATGTTTGAAAGTAGGGACCTGCCGTATATACTCTGCAGAAATAGGCCCCTTAGTTGTTGGTGTTGGCACAACACTGTAAGCACTCACAGTTACTCTTGGTTGGTGCTGGAACGCCCTGCTGTCAACTATTATATCCGGAATTTTAATTACATATAATTGTTGAACAGTGGTAGTAAAAATTGGGCCTTTGATGGTGGTGCTGGTGCCACAACACTGTAAGCCCTGACAGTTACTCTTGGTGGGTGCAGCAATGGGCCCTGCTGTGAATTATTAGATCAAGAATTGTAATTGCATGCCCCTGTTGAACAGGGGCTGAAAAATTGGGCCTTTCGTGGTGGTGGTGGTGTTGCCACAACACTGTAAGCCCTCAGAGTTACTCTTGGTGGGTGCAGGAATGGGCCCTGCTGTGAATTATTAGATCAAGAATTGTAATTGCATGCCCCTGTTGAACAGGGGCTGAAAAATTGGGCCTTAGGCACTGGTGGCACAACACTCCAACCCCTCACAGATACTGTACTTGGAGCACAGCAATGAGCCCTATGGCAAATTATTGTTAAAAAAATTGTAATTACACGCCCCTGTAAAACAGGGGCTGAAAAATTGGGCTTTAGCCACTGGTGGCGGCACCCATAAACAAAAATGATCTTCCAAGCTATCATCATCAATCGTATCATTGAGGACTCGGAGGAGGAGGATAGCCAGTCAACATAACAGCACAGGCACTCAGCATCAGCATCAGTCTTGAAGGGATGTGACATGTTAAAATCAATTAGTCTGTTATATCAGCATCAGGTGTGTGGTAGCTGGTGGTGATCCAAGACTGGTTCATCTTGATGAAAGTCAGTCGATCAACCGAGTCGGTGGACAGGCGCACCCTGTGATCCGTGACAAATCCTCCAGCAGCACTGAATGTGCGTTCCGAAAGAACGCTGGATGCAGGACAGGCCAGTAGCTCAATTGCATACTGTGCAAGCTCTGGCCAGTGATCCATCCTCAAGACCCAGTAAGCCAGAGGATTTTCGGTGGGGAAGGTGTCCAAGTCTGACCTTGCCCCTAGATATTCCTGCACCATGTTTATCAGACGCTGGTGATGGTTGCTGGAACCGATCATACTTTGGGGCTGCGGACTAAAGAATTGTCTGAACGCATCGGTCAGACGGCCACCTTCCCCACCGCTCCTTCTTTGACTGGCCGAAGCCTCAGCAACTCGTTGTCCAGGACCAGGAGTTTGTAACCTCCCAGTCTCTGGGAACGCGTTGCACAGACCTTTCTGCAAGGCCTCCCGGAGTTGTCTCATCCTCTGCTCCCTCTGCGACGATAACATAAGGTCCGCAACCTTACCCTTGTACCGTGGATCAAGGAGAGTGGCCAGCCAGTAATGGTCCCTCTCCTTGATCCGAAGAATACGAGGATCCTTCCGCAGACTTTGCAGGATCAGGGAGGCCATGCAGCGTAGGTTTGCTGAGGCATTCGCTCCGGAGTCCTCTGGGTCACTAAGGACGACATGATCCGCAGCCACCTCCTCCCAGCCACGTACAAGTCCACTGGTTTCTTGGGACTGTAAATCATCCCTAAAAGACTGCTGCTGATGATGCTGAGTGCCAGCCTCCACCTCCATGCTGACACAATCCTCCTCCTCCTCCTCCTCCTCCTCCTCCTCCTCCTCCGCGATGGGTGGGACAGAAGGAACACTGTCTGGGTAAAGGGGGCCTTGAGAGGCAAGGAAGTCCTCCTCTTCCTGCCTGTTCTGCCTCAAGTGCCCTGTCCATTATTCCACGCAGCGTGTGCTCCAACAGGTGGACAAGAGGTACAGTGTCACTGATGCATGCACTGTCACTGCTCACCATCCTCGTGGCCTCCTCAAATGGTGCCAGGACAGTGCATGCATCCCTGATCATGCCCCACTGGCGTGGAGAAAAAAAACCAAGCTCCCCTGACCCTGTCCTGGTGCCGTAGTCGCACAGGTACTCATTGATGGCCCTCTGCTGCGTGTGCAGCCGCTGCAGCATGGCCAACGTTGAGTTCCACCTGGTGGGCATGTCACATATAAGGCGGTTCTTGGGCAGGTTCAACTCCTTTTGCAGCTCAGCCAGGCGAGCACTGGCATTATAAGATCTGCGGAAATGCACACAGACTTTCCTGGCCTGCCTCAGGACATCCTGTAAGCCCGGGTACCTGCCCAAGAACCGCTGCACCACCAGGTTAAGGACGTGAGCCACACAGGGCACATGGGTCAGTTGTCCCTGTCGGAGGGCGGAGAGGAGGTTGGTGCCATTGTCGCAAACCACCATTCCTGGCTTAAGCTGGCGTGGCGTCAACCACCTCTCGGCCTGGCCCTGCAGAGCAGACAGGACCTCTGCCCCAGTGTGGCTTCTGTCCCCCAAACACACCAGCGCAAGCACGGCATGGCATCTTTTTGCCTGCGTACTTGCGTAGCCCCTTGAACGCCTACGGAGCACCGCTGGTTCCGAGGACAAACCACAGGAAGAGGCCATGGAGGAAGAAGAAGAGGAGGGGGTGGAGGAGAGAGGTGTGTCACAACCAGTAGTAGCATTTTGGAGGCGTGGCGGTGGAACAACCTCCAACACTACTGCACCTTGTCCTGCATCCTTCCCAGCTGCCAAAAGAGTGACCCAATGGGCCGTGAAAGAAAGGTAACGTCCCTGTCCATGCCTGCTGGACCATGAGTCAGCGGTAATATGCACCTTACCGCTGACCGCCCTGTCCAGCGAGGCCAAGACATTGCCTTCCACATGCCGGTAGAGAGCCGGAATAGCCTTCCGTGAGAAAAAGTGGCGTTTGGGAACCTGCCACTGAGGAACCGCACATTGCACAAACTCACGGAAGGGGGCCGAGTCTACCAACTGAAAAGGCAGCAGTTGAAGCGCTAGCAGTTTAGCCAAGCTAGCATTCAACCGCTGGGCATGTGGATGGCTGGGAGTGAACTTCTTTCGACGGTCCAGCAGCTGGGGCAGGGAAATTTGCCTGCTAGAATCGGACGTCGGTGTACTGCTAGCAGAGTGGCCGCAAGTACTTGGCTGTGACACACCTAATTCTACACCTTCATTCCTCTCAGTGCATGTTTCAGAGAGGACTGAAGTTATAGTGGGGTTGGAGATCCCAGCTGATGCGGTGCAAGGAGAGGTCCGCTTTGTTCTTTGGTGTGGGTCTTTGAGGTAGGCTTGCCAACGAGCTGCATGGCAGGTCAACATATGTCTGGTCAGGCATGTGGTACCCAAGCGGCTGATGTTTTGGCCACGCGATATACGCTTGAGACATATGTTGCAAACAGCAGCTGTGCGATCTGATGCACTAGCCTCAAAAAAGGCCCACACCAAAGAACTTTTTGAATGACGGGCAGAGGCAGCGCCCTGCACAGGCGGAGCTCTGCGGTGTGATTCCGTCGGTGTACTGCCCTTACGCTGGCCACCAAAGGGCATCCTGCCTCGTTGGAGATGTGCCTCCTCCTCCTCCTCTCTCCTATTAGGCACCCATGTGGAGTCAGTGACCTCATCATCCCCTCCCTCCTCATCACTGGAGCCAATCTGGCAGTATGCTGCAGCTGCTGGAACATGACTGCCAGATTGGTGTCCTTCTTGAGCATCCCCTCTGTCTGCTCTCACGCTACTGCCTTCCTGTAGCTGGGTTTCATCATCAGACCCTTCGAAACGCTGGGCATCCTCCTGGAGCATGTACCCAACACTGTGCTCAAACAGTTCGGGGGACTCCTCAGGAGGAGGACATGGTGGGTCTAGGGAAGGAGTGACTGATGATGAGTCTGACATTGATACCAGGGAAGAGGACGCTTTGGCAGCTGCTTTGCCAGTACCCTGAGCCTGGGTGAGAGAGGATGAGGAGGAGGAGGAGGGCTTGGTCATCCACTCTACCAAGTCTTCGGCATGATGTGGCTCAACATGTCCAGCTGCCGAAAAGAAGGACAAGCGTGTCCCATGGCCATGTGCTGATGACAATGCACCGCGTCCACGACCAGCACTGTTGCCCCCAGACACAGAGCCTGCTTGCCCTCTTTTATTGCCTCCTGACTGTCTGCCTCTCCGTGTTTGCCTTCCAGACATTCTAATAGATGGCCTGCAGGGAGATGGGAAAAAAGCAATAAGGGCTACCTTCAGGTGTCCTTCTCTGTCCCTTTACTTAAGGATTTCTAAATATGGTTGAGGATGATTGCTTTTGCACAGAATAGCACAACGACAATTTCCCTGACTGTCCAAAAAAACAAGGATTTCAAAGATGGTTGATGAGGAATGCTTTAGCACACTATAGCACAAGGAGAATTTCCCTCACTGTCCTTCCCTGTCCCTAGAAACAAGGATTATCACAGTGAAAGAAACTGACACTCTTCCTACCTATAGTTTTCTGTCCCTAGAAAAAATGTTTTTTTAAAGCACACTATAGCACAAGGAGAATTCCCTCACTGTCCTTCCCTGTCCCTAGAAACAAGGATTCGCACAGTAAAAACACACTGACACTCTCCCTACCTATAGTTTTCTGTCCCTAGAAAAAATGTTTTTTTAAAGCACACTATAGCACAAGGAGAATTTCCCTCACTTTCCTTCTTTGTCCCTAGAAACAAGGATTATCACAGTGAAAGAAACTGACACTCTTCCTACCTATAGTTTTGTCCCTAGAAAAAATGTTTTTTTAAAGCACACTATAGCACAAGGAGAATTCCCTCACTGTCCTTCCCTGTCCCTAGAAACAAGGATTCGCACAGTAAAACACACTGACACTCTCCCTACCTATAGTTTTCTGTCCCTAGAAAAAATGTTTTTTTAAAGCACACTATCAGTTTTCTGATCTTGAGGTTCACAGGGAAAACTTTGCCACAGAACAGTTGAAAGACCCCGCCCTAATAAAGGCACGGGAAAACGTAGTGAAAATAGATGGCGAGTTAGTGAACCCAGATAATACCTGCACTTACCCATACTTCAGCGTAGAGAAGGACCTACTGTATCGGGTGGCAAAAAGGGCAGAAGAAACCGTTGAGCAGCTTGTGGTGCCCAAACCTTACAGGAAGTTGGTGTTGGAGTTGGCCCATGGGCACATTCTTGGAGGTCATCTGGGGACAGAGAAAACCCGAGAGAGGGTATTACAGAGATTCTATTGGCCGGGGGTGATGAAGGACATAGAAAATTATTGTTCCTCCTGCCCTGTGTGTCAGAGGTCGGCCCCGATGCCACATTTCCGTAGCCCGCTGGTCCCTCTACCCATCATTGAGGTCCCGTTTGAGAGGATCGCCATGGATTTGGTAGGTCCTATAATCAAGTCCGCTAGGGGGCACCAGTACATATTAGTTATAATGGACTATGCCACCCGTTATCCAGAAGCGATCCCTCTCCGAAATACCTCGGCCAAAACCATAGCCAAAGAGCTATCTCTTGTGTTTAGCCGGGTGGGTATTTGTAAAGAACTGCTTACGGACCAAGGTACACCCTTTATGTCCCAGGTTATGAAGGAGCTGTGTAAATTGTTCAAAGTGACGCAATTACGTACATCTGTGTATCACCCCCAAACCGATGGGCTGGTTGAAAGGTTCAACAAAACCCTAAAACAAATGTTGAAGAAAGTGGTGGATAGAGATGGAAAGGATTGGGACTGTCTACTTCCTTATCTGATGTTTGCTATTAGGGAGGTGCCCCAATCCTCTACGGGATTCTCCCCCTTTGAGTTACTCTATGGGAGACACCCAAGAGGGCTGTTGGATATTGCCAAGGAAACTTGGGAAAGTGAGAGTTCTCCCCACAGGAGTGTGATTGAGCATGTCGCCCTGATGCAAGACCGAATTGCACAGGTAATGCCCATCGTGAAGGAACATTTGGCCCAAGCGCAGTTAGCACAGCAGAGAGTGTACAACCGTGGAGCCAAGACCCGTACCTTTTCCCCGGGGGATAGGATACTGGTACTTGTCCCTACGGTTGAAAGTAAATTCCTTGCCAAATGGCAAGGCCCCTACGAGATAATGGAAAAAGTGAGCGAAGTGAATTACAAGGTCAGACAACCAGGAAGGCGAAAGCCCGAACAGATCTATCACGTTAATCTGTTGAAAGCCTGGAGGGATAGAGAGTCCCTAGTCGCAGACACTTGGTCACCAGCTCAAACTGGTTGCGTGATTCCTGAGGTTGGAATAGCAGCCACCTTGTCACAACCCCAACAACAGGAGGTTAAGGAGTTTGTGCTTCGCAACAAGGAGGTATTCTCTGAGCTGCCGGGACAAACATCTGGGGTAGAGCATGACATCATTACCCCGCCCGGTGAAAGGGTGAAGTTAAAACCCTATCGGATCCCAGAGGCCCGACGGGAGGCAATACGGGAGGAAGTACAGAAAATGCTGAACTTAGGGGTGATAGAGGAGTCCCAAAGTGATTGGTCTAGTCCCATTGTGTTGGTGCCTAAACCGGATGGGAGCTGGCGATTTTGTAACGATTTTCGTCAGTTGAACAAAGTTACAAAATTTGACACCTACCCCATGCCACGTATAGATGAGTTGATCGACCGGCTGGGAACAGCCCGATACATGACAACTCTTGACCTCACAAAAGGGTATTGGCAAATCCCCCTGGCCAAGTCGGCCAAAGAGAAAACCGCATTTGTAACCCCAGACGGGGCGTTCCAATATAAAAGAATGCCGTTCGGGTTACAGAATGCGCCGGCCACATTCCAGCGGAAAATGGACCAGATGCTGAGGCCCCATCGGCAGTATGCTGCGGCTTACCTGGATGACATAATTGTCCATAGCACAGATTGGGCCTCACATCTGCCAAAAGTGCAAGCAGTCCTGGACTCTGTTCGGGAAGCGGGGTTTACGGCTAACCCCAAGAAGTGTACCATTGGGCAGGAGGAGGCCAAATATCTTGGGTACACCATTGGGAGGGGAGTAATAAAACCCCAACTCAACAAAGTCGAGGCCATCCAGAGTTGGCCACGTCCCAACAGCAAGAAGCAGGTACGAGCCTTTCTGGGAATCGCTGGGTATTATCGGCGATTCATTCCCCACTTTGCTTCTAAGGCTGTGCCCCTAACCAACCTGACGAAGGGGAAAGGGTCGGTCATGATTAAATGGACCCCCGAGGCTGAGGCAGCATTCCAATTCTTGAAACAAGCCTTATGTAGCCAGCCAGTGTTGTACTCACCCGACTTCTCTAAAGACTTTGTCGTACAAAGTGATGCGTCAGATGTGGGGTTAGGAGCAGTATTGTCCCAGGTCTGGAACGGGGAAGAGCACCCAGTCATTTACCTCAGCAGGAAGTTGAAGTCCCATGAGGTAAATTACGCCACCGTTGAAAAGGAGTGTTTAGCGGTGAAGTGGGCTCTAGATTCCCTTCGGTACTACCTGCTAGGTAGGCACTTTGACATGGTTACGGATCACGCTCCGTTAAAGTGGATGGCTCAAAACAAGGAAACAAATAGAAGAGTGAATAGGTGGTTCCTGGCCCTCCAGGAATTCAACTTCACAGTAAAGCATCGCCCTGGCGTTCAAATGGGGAATGTGGATGCTTTGTCTCGAGTACATGAATGCCTGATTGCTGGTGTTCCAACCCCGAGGTTAAAACAAGAGGGGGGGGTATGTGACAGCAGGAAGGTAAAGTCACCTGGTTGCATCCAGGGGGGTAGATATATTTCGCCCAGATTCAGGCTTTACGCCGACTTATACAACTAGGTGGAGAGTTGTATAAGGCTAGTGGGCTCATGGATGACTCATACCTCTAGGGAGAGTGTGGGGCGTCGTGCAGACAGAGATGAGGAGACCAGCTGAACCTTGTCAGCTCATTTAGGCCTCTATAAGAACTCCCAGCTTCATTAGATGTTAGCTCATGCCTGGAACCAGACCTGTGTGGACTGTCTAGGGAGAGTGAACCCCTGTGCGGTGAGACAAAGCCTGTGTGGCTATTTGCTTGGACATTTAAAACCAGGGACTTAGGGACTAGGACAGCAGTAGGCTGATCCCAGTTGTTAGTTAGGAAACCTGTATGTTTAGTCAGAGGTCAAGTTGACCAGGATTTATTTTGTTTATGTTTCTTTTGCTTTGCTGTGTTTTGTCACTGTAAATAGAAAATAAACCGCACCTTTTTGATTTTGAAAACCACAACCTCCGTTTGCTGGGCCTGTTTTTGTGTGGGGAGCCCATCTCGGGGGTCACACACACACCCGCTGCCGAGCTAACCCCCTCACACTACCTATAGTTTTCTGTCCCTAGAAAAAATGTTTTTTTAAAGCACACTATAGCACAAGGAGAATTCCCTCACTGTCCTTCCCTGTCCCTAGAAACAAGGATTCGCACAGTAAAAGACATTGACACTCTCCCTACCTATAGTTTTCTGTCCCTAGAAAAAATGTTTTTTTAAAGCACACTATAGCACAAGGAGAATTCCCTCACTGTCCTTCCCTGTCCCTAGAAACAAGGATTCACACAGTAAAAGACACTGACACTCTCCCTACCTATAGTTTTCTGTCCCTAGAAAAAATGTTTTTTTAAAGCACACTATAGCACAAGGAGAATTCCCTCACTGTCCTTCCCTGTCCCTAGAAACAAGGATTCGCACAGTAAAACACACTGACACTCTCCCTACCTATCCTTCTCTTTCCCTAAACTAAAGGAATCCAGGTTAAGCAAGAAAGAAATAAAAGTCACTGTCCCTGCCTATGCTGCTCTATCCCTGCTCCGGAACACACTACACTAGGCCGCCGTGCTGGCGGCCTTTTATAGTGTGGGGCGTGTACTAAACACCCTCAGCAATAATTGGCCACAGGCATCCTGCCTGTGGCCAATCATTGCTCTTCTCGCTGCCGGCGCTGTGATTGGCCAAGCATGCGGGGTCACAGTGCATGCTTGGCCAATCACAGCGCCTGGATGACACTGCGATGGCGTAGTGCATTGTGGGCCGTTCGCGTCACTCGAATTTGGCGCGAACGGCCCAAATCATTCGATCTTCGTCGAACGATCGAACAGCCGATGTTCGAGTCGAACGTATGTTCGACTCCAACACGAAGCTCATCCCTACATATTAAATACATCTCCATAAAAATCTCCACAACAATGTCACGTGGGGTCAGTCTGTATGTCACGGGGGAGGTCAGTCTGTATGTCACGGGGGGGTCAGTCTGTATGTCAACGGGGGAGGTCAGTCTGTATGTCACGGGAGGGGTCAGTCTGTATGTCACGGGAGGGGTCAGTCTGTATGTCACGGGAGGGGTCAGTCTGTATGTCACGGGAGGGGTCAGTCTGTATGTCACGGGGGGGGTCAGTCTGTATGTCACGGGGGGGGTCAGTCTGTATGTCACGGGGGGGGGTCAGTCTGTATGTCACGGGGGGGGGTCAGTCTGTATGTCACGGGGGGGGTCAGTCTGTATGTCACGGGGGGGGTCAGTCTGTATGTCACGGGGGGGGTCAGTCTGTATGTCACGGGGGGGGTCAGTCTGTATGTCACGGGGGGGTCAGTCTGTATGTCACGGGGGGGTCAGTCTGTATGTCACGGGGGGGTCAGTCTGTATGTCACGGGGGGGGTCAGTCTGTATGTCACGGGGGGTCAGTCTGTATGTCATGGGGGGTCAGTCTGTATGTCATGGGGGGTCAGTCTGTATGTCACGTGGGGTCAGTCTGTATGTCACGGGGGGGTCAGTCTGTATGTCACCGGGGGTCAGTCTGTATGTCACCGGGGGTCAGTCTGTATGTCACCGGGGGTCAGTCTGTATGTCACCGGGGGTCAGTCTGTATGTCACCGGGGGTCAGTCTGTATGTCACCGGGGGGGTCAGTCTGTATGTCACGTGGGGTCAGTCTGTATGTCACGTGGGGTCAGTCTGTATGTCACGGGTGAGTCAGTCTGTATGTCACGGGTGAGTCAGTCTGTATGTCACGGGTGAGTCAGTCTGTATGTCACGGGTGAGTCAGTCTGTATGTCACGGGTGAGTCAGTCTGTATGTCACGGGGGGGTCAGTCTGTATGTCACGGGGGGGTCAGTCTGTATGTCACGGGGGGGTCAGTCTGTATGTCACGGGGGGGGTCAGTCTGTATGTCATGGGGGGGTCAGTCTGTATGTCATGGGGGGGTCAGTCTGTATGTCAAGGGGGGGTCAGTCTGTATGTCAAGGGGGGGTCAGTCTGTATGTCACGGGGGGAGGTTAGTCTGTATGTCATGGGGGGAGGTTAGTCTGTATGTCACGGGGGGTCAGTCTGTATGTTACATAGTTACATAGTTACATAGTTAGTCAGGTTGAAAAAAGACAAAGTCCATCCAGTTCAACCATAAAAAAATAAAAATAAAAAAATAACTAAAATAAAAAAAAAAATATCGTGCACTCCCATATACCCACTTCTATACCCACAGTTGATCCAGAGGAAGGCAAAAAACCCCAGCAGAGCATGATACAATTTGCTACAGCAGGGGAAAAAATTCCTTCCTGATCCCCCGAGAGGCAATCGGATTTACCCTGGATCAACTTTACCAAGAACTGTTAGTACTCAGTTATATTATGTACATTTAGGAAAGTATCCAGGCCTTTCTTAAAGCAATCTACTGAGCTGGCCAGAACCACCTCTGCAGGGAGTCTGTTCCACATTTTCACAGCTCTTACTGTGAAGAAACCTTTCCGCATTTGGAGATGAAATCTTTTTTCTTCTAGACGTAAAGAGTGCCCCCTTGTTCTCTGTGTTGACCGTAAAGTGAATAACTTATCACCAAGTTCACTATATGGACCCCTTATATATTTGTACATGTTAATCATATCCCCCCTTATTCTCCTCTTCTCAAGAGTGAATAAATTCAGTTCCTCTAATCTTTCTTCATAGCTGAGCTCCTCCATGCCTCTTATCAGTTTGGTTGCCCTTCTCTGCACTTTCTCCAGTTCCCCGATATGCTTTTTGAGAACTGGTGCCCAAAACTGAACTGCGTATTCCAGATGAGGCCTTACTAATGATTTGTACAGGGGCAAAATTATATCTCTCTCTCTGGAGTCCATACCTCTCTTAATACAAGAAAGGACTTTGCTCGCCTTGGAAACCACAGCTTGGCATTGCATGCCATTATTGAGCTTATGATCTACCAAAACCCCCAGATCCTTCTCCACTACGGATCCCCCCAGTTGTATTCCCCCTAGTATGTATGATGCATTCATATTCTTAGCCCCCAAGTGCATAACTTTACATTTATCAACATTAAACCTCATCTGCCACATAGTCGCCCAATTAGACAGGGCATCGAGGTCGGCTTGTAAATTGGAGACATCTTGTAAGGACGTTATTCCACTGCATAGCTTGGTGTCATCTGCAAAGACAGAAATGTTACTTTTGATCTCAGACCCAATATCATTTATAAAGATATTAAAAAGTAAGGGTCCCAGCACTGAACCTTGGGGTACACCACTGATAACCTTAGACCATTCAGAGTAAGAATCATTAACTACTACTCTCTGAATTCTGTCTTTTAGCCAGTTTTCTATCCATTTACAAATTGATATTTCCAATCCTGTAGACTTTACCTTACACATGAGCCGTGTGTGGGGAACTGTATCAAACGCTTTTGCAAAATCCAAGTATACCACGTCCACAGCCACGCCTCTGTCCAAGGTTTTACTTACCTCTTCATAAAAAGAAATCAGGTTTGTCTGACAACTTCTGTCTTTCATGAATCCATGCTGTCTGTTGCTTAAATAGTTTTTTTCCAGCAAGAACTCATCTATGTGGTCTTTTATTAATCTCTCCAGTATCTTCCCAACTATGGAAGTTAAACTAACAGGTCTATAGTTACTTGGTAAAGACTTTGTTCCCTTTTTAAATATAGGCACCACATTGGCCCTGCGCCAATCCAGTGGTACTATTCCTGTCATTAATGAGTCCCTAAAAATTAGATACAATGGCTTTGAAATTACAGAGCTCAATTCTTTTAGGATCCGTGGGTGTATGCCATCTGGTCCAGGTGCTTTATCCACCTTTATTCTGTCTAAATATTTCTGGACCATATCACTTTTGAGCCATTGTGGATTTGAGGCTGTGTCACTACCACCCCCATTATGGACATGAGCTCCCCCATGCTCCATTGTATACACAGAGCTGAAGAAAGTATTTAATAAATTAGCCTTCTCTTTGTCCCCAGTCACCCACTCTAGATTATTTTGTAAAGGGCCTACATGCTCAGACTTGACCTTTTTACTATTAATATATTTGAAGAATTTTTTGGGGCTTGTCCTACTATCTTTTGCAATCTGTCGTTCGTTTTGAATTTTTGCATCCTTGATTTCCTTTTTACATATCCTGTTATATTCTTTGTAACATTTAAACGACACTAGTGTTCCTTCATTTTTATATTTTTTAAAAGCGCTTTTCTTATTGTTTATAGCTTTTTTAACTTTAACTGTGAGCCTCATAGGTTTTATTTTTAGCCTTTTAAACTTATTGCCCATGGGAATATACTTTGCAGTGAGTTCACAAACAGTCTTTTTGAAGAATTCCCATTTCTGTTCTGTGCCCATTGATGCCAATATTCTCTCCCAGTCTAAGTCCTGGAGAGCAGCCCTCATCCTTGGAAAATTTGCTTTATTGAAATTAAGTGTTTTTATCCTTCCTGCATGTATTTCTTGCTTACAGCTAACATCAAATGAAATCATGTTATGGTCACTGCTACCCAGGTGTTCCTTTATCTGAACATTAGTAATATGCTCTGCATGGTTTGAGATTACCAGGTCCAACAGAGCATCATTCCTAGTTGGGGCCTCAATAAACTGGACCATAAAATTGTCCTGCAATAGGCTTATAAATTTTTGACCTTTAACTGTCCCAGCAGTGCCATTACTCCAGTCAATTTCTGGGTAGTTAAAATCCCCCATTATTATCACCGTCCCAGCCCTTGCAGCCCTTTCCATCTGTGCAAGGAGCTGAGTCTCCACCTCCTCATTAACATTGGGTGGTCTATAACAAACTCCAATGATTAACTTTGAACTACGCACATCTGTATGCAGTTCCACCCATAATGCTTCAGCCTCATCACACTCTCCATCAACCAGGTCCTCTTTCACACTCGCTTTGAGATCACTTCTCACATAGAGACAGACCCCGCCACCTTTCCTTTTTGCCCTGTCTCTCCGAAAGAGTGCATAGCCAGGAATATTAATAATCCAGTCATGTGAGGATTGAAGCCACGTTTCAGCAATACCGATTACGTCATAGCTCTCCTCATGCACCAGAGCTTCCAACTCACCTATTTTGCTTGGCAGACTTCTGGCATTGGTGAACAAACACTTTAATGTATTACATTTTTCTCTGGTATTTTTCATATAATTTTTAGTAGTACAAATGGCACTATAGTTTCCAATGGCTGTTTGCAACATGGGAACTTTCTTGTCACCTGCCATAACCCTCCCCCCCATCTATCCCCATTCCACTCTCCATTAATGTCTGACCACTAACTGACCTGTGTGCCCGATGTAATTCTAGTTCACCCTCCCCCCTCAAACCTAGTTTAAATACTCCTCCAGCCTTCCCATAAACCTCTCCCCCAGCACAGCAGACCCCCTTCCATTCAAGTGCAAACCGTCTTTAGCATATAGGTTGCACCCCAATGAAAGGTCAGCCCAGTGCTCTAGAAACCCAAATCCCTCCTCCCTACACCAGGTCTTTAGCCATGCATTCAGCTCTCTAATCTCCCCCTGCCTTTCCTGTGTTGCGCATGGCACAGGCAATATTTCAGAGAATATCACCTTGGAGGTCCTTGCCTTCATCTTGCAGCCTAGTTCTTTAAATTGATTCTTAAGGAGCCTCCACCTTCCATGTATACTGTCATTGGTTCCAACGTGGACCAAGACAGCTGGGTCATGCCCAGCCCCTCCCAGTAATTTATCCACCCAGGCCACCACATGCCGAACCCTGGCACCAGGGAGACAGCAAACCATTCGGTTGAGGCGATCCTGGCGACAAATTATTCTATCAGTCCTTCTGATTATAGAATCCCCTATAACCACCAACTGTCTTGGCCTACCTGCACTCCCCTCACCACCTCTACTAGATGGGTTGCTGTCCCGGCTGTTAGGGGTAGCAGTGACATCTAGGGCTGCCACCTCTGTGTTTGCCACCTCCACATCTTCACCCAACGTGGAAAATTTGTTTTGATGCACAAATACAGGACTGGCCTTCCTTTTCTGCAAGCCCCTTCCACTCCCTCTAACTACATTAACCCATCTTCCTATCTGATAATCCTGACTTGCCACTCCACCCTCCACATCAGCCCTACTGACCACCTGCTCAGCGAGCAGAGGACCCCTTTCAAGGTTGTCCTTTCCGCCCAGTGTTGCAACTTGCTCTTCCAGATCTCTAATGTGAGCTTCCAGAAGGGCAACCTGCTCACATCTGTCACAGCGGTATCCATCCTGGAGCTGTTGCACCAATTTTGCATACATGTGGCACACTGTGCACTGAGCAAAACCTTCAACCCTGCTAGCACTCATTTCCCAGTTGCAATATAATTACTTGTAGGAAGTTTATATTGTTACTCACAGTTTAGAAGACTCCTGTTTTAAACTCCTGGTTTTTAACTCTCCACTGTAGTTCAAAATTCCACTTATGTTCACAAAATCCACATGCAAGCCACCATCAGCAGGGAGCCAGCTCCTAAGGGAGTTTGTACAGACACTTATATACTCACCTGTGAACAATTAACCACTCCCCTTAATTAGCAGAAAGAAAAAAAGCTGTTTAAAAAGTGTCAGAGAAAGGAGTGGGGGGGGGGGGGGAAGTATTTTTAAAACTGATAAACGTATCAAATAAAGGACAAAAAAAAAGAAATCAATCAACACTTGCAAGCAGAAGCAGTTAAAAGCAAAAGTCCTGGTTTTTAACTCTCCACTGTAGTTCAAAATTCCACTTATGTTCACAAAATCCACATGCAAGCCACCATCAGCAGGGAGCCAGCTCCTAAGGGAGTTTGTACAGACACTTATATACTCACCTGTGAACAATTAACCACTCCCCTTAATTAGCAGAAAGAAAAAAAGCTGTTTAAAAAGTGTCAGAGAAAGGAGTGGGGGGGGGGGGGGAAGTATTTTTAAAACTGATAAACGTATCAAATAAAGGACAAAAAAAAAGAAATCAATCAACACTTGCAAGCAGAAGCAGTTAAAAGCAAAAGTCCTGGTTTTTAACTCTCCACTGTAGTTCAAAATTCCACTGATGTTCACAAAATCCACATGCAAGCCACCATCAGCAGGGAGCCACCTGTATGTCATGGGGAGGTCAGTCTGTATGTCACGGGGGGGTCAGTCTGTAT
Source organism: Rana muscosa (assembly GCA_029206835.1). Taxonomy (NCBI): domain Eukaryota; kingdom Metazoa; phylum Chordata; class Amphibia; order Anura; family Ranidae; genus Rana; species Rana muscosa. Next base: position 379,217 of record JARGYO010005577.1, on the reverse strand, counting down.
GTCACGGGGGGGTCAGTCTGTATGTCACGGCCCGGTCAGTCTGTATGTCACGGGGGGTCAGTCTGTATGTCACGGGGGGAGGTTAGTCTGTATGTCATGGGGGGGGGTCAGTCTGTATGTCACGTGGGGTCAGTCTGTATGTCACGGGTGAGTCAGTCTGTATGTCATGGGGGGGTCAGTCTGTATGTCACGGGGGGTCAGTCTGTATGTCACGGAGGGGTCAGTCTGTATGTCACGGGGGGGTCAGTCTGTATGTCACGGGGGGGTCAGTCTGTATGTCACGGGGGGTCAGTCTGTATGTCACAGGGGGTCAGTCTGTATGTCACGTGGGGTCAGTCTGTATGTCACGGGGGGGTCAGTCTGTATGTCACGGGGGGGTCAGTCTGTATGTCACGTGGGGTCAGTCTGTATGTCACGTGGGGTCAGTCTGTATGTCACGGGGGGGGTCAGTCTGTATGTCACGGGGGGGGGGGTCAGTCTGTATGTCACTGGGGGATCAGTATGTCACGGGGGGGTCAGACTGTATGTCACGGGGGGGTTAGTCTGTATGTCACGGGGGGGTCAGTCTGTATGTCACGTGGGGTCAGTCTGTATGTCACGGGGGGGTCAGTCTGTATGTCACGTGGGGTCAGTCTGTATGTCACGTGGGGTCAGTCTGTATGTCACGTGGTGTCAGTCTGTATGTCACGGGGGGGGGTCAGTCTGTATGTCACAGGGGGTCAGTCTGTATGTCACGGGGGGATCAGTCTGTATGTCACGGGGGGGTCAGTCTGTATGTCACTGGCGGGTCAGTCTGTATGTCACGGGGGGTCAGTCTGTATGTCACGGGGGGGTCAGTCTGTATGTCACATGGGGTCAGTCTGTATGTCACGGGGGGGTCAGTCTGTATGTCACGGGGGGGTCAGTCTGTATTTCACGGGGGGTCAGTCTGTATGTCACGGGGGGGGTCAGTCTGTATGTCACGGGGGGTCAGTCTGTATGTCACGGGGAGAGGTTAGTCTGTATGTCACGGGGGGGTCAGTCTGTATGTCACGGGGGGGTCAGTCTGTATGTCACGGGGGGGTCAGTCTGTATGTCATGAGGGGGTCAGTCTGTATGTCACGGGGGGAGGTTAGTCTGTATGTCACGGGGGGGGTCATTCTGTATTTCCACGGGGGGGTCATTCTGTATGTCACGGGGGGGTCAGTCTGTATGTCACGGGGGGGTTAGTCTGTATGTCACGGGGGGTCAGTCTGTATGTCACGTGGGGTCAGTCTGTATGTCACGTGGGGTCAGTCTGTATGTCACGTGGGGTCAGTCTGTATGTCACGGGGGGGCAGTCTGTATGTCACAGGGGGGTCAGTCTGTATGTCACGGGGGGGTCAGTCTGTATGTCACGGGGGGATCAGTCTGTATGTCACGGGGGGGTCAGTCTGTATGTCACTGGCGGGTCAGTCTGTATGTCACGGGGGGTCAGTCTGTATGTCACGGGGGGTCAGTCTGTATGTCACGGGGGGGTCAGTCTGTATGTCACAGGGGTTCAGTCTGTATGTCAAGGGGGGGTCAGTCTGTATGTCACGGGGGGTCAGTCTTTATGTCACGGGGGGTCAGTCTGTATGTCACGGGGAGAGGTTAGTCTGTATGTCACGGGGGGTCAGTCTGTATGTCACGGGGGGGTCAGTCTGTATGTCACGGGGGGGTCAGTCTGTATGTCACGGGGGGGTCAGTCTGTAAGTCACGGGGGGTCAGTCTGTATGTCATGAGGGGGTCTGTCTGTATGTCACGGGGGGGTAAGGCTGTATGTCACGGGGGGAGGTTAGTCTGTATGTCACGGGGGGGGTCATTCTGTATTTCACGGGGGGTCATTCTGTATGTCACGGGGGGGTCAGTCTGTATGTCACGGGGGGGTCAGTCTGTATGTCACGGGGGGGGGGGGGTTAGTCTGTATGTCACGGCGGGGTCAGTCTGTATGTCACGGCGGGGTCAGTCTGTATGTCACGGGGGGGTCAGTCTGTATGTCACGGGGGGAGGTTAGTCTGTATGTCACGGGGGGAGGTTAGTCTGTATGTCACGGGGGTCAGTCTGTATGTCACAGGGGGTTAGTCTGTATGTCACGGGGGGGTCAGTCTGTATGTCACGGGGGGAGGATAGTCTGTATGTCACGGGGGTCAGTCTGTATGTCACAGGGGGTTAGTCTGTATGTCACGGGGGGGTCAGTCTGTATGTCACGGGGGGTCAGTCCGTATGTCACGGGTGGTCAGTCTGTATGTCACGGGGGGTCAGTCTGTATGTCACAGGGGGTTAGTCTGTATGTCACGGGGGGGTCAGTCTGTATGTCACGGGGGGGTCAGTCCGTATGTCACGGGTGGTCAGTCTGTATGTCACGGGGGGTCAGTCTGTATGTCACAGGGGGTCAGTCTGTATGTCACGTGGGGTCAGTCTGTATGTCACGGGGGGGTCAGTCTGTATGTCACGGGGGGGTCAGTCTGTATGTCACGGGGGGAGGTTAGTCTGTATGTCACGGGGGCTCAGTCTGTATGTCACGGGGGGAGGTTAGTCTGTATGTCACGGGGGGTCAGTCTGTATGTCACGGGGGGGTCAGTCTGTATGTCACGGGGGGGTCAGTCTGTATGTCACAGGGGGTCAGTCTGTATGTCACGGGGGAGTCAGTCTGTATGTCACGGGAGGGTCAGTCTGTATGTCACGGGGGGGTCAGTCTGTATGTCACTAGGAGGTCTGTATGTCACGGGGGGGGTCAGTCTGTATGTCACTAGGGGTCTGTATGTCACGGGGGGTTCAGTCTGTATGTCACGGGGGGGTCAGTCTGTATGTCACAGGGGGTCAGTCTGTATGTCACTAGGAGGTCTGTATGTCACGGGGGGGTCAGTCTGTATGTCACTAGGGGGTCTGTATGTCACGAGGGGTCAGTCTGTATGTCACGGGGGAGTCAGGCTGTATGTCACGGGGGGTCAGTCTGTATGTCACGGGGGGGGTCAGTCTGTATGTCACGGGGGGGTCAGTCTGTATGTCACTGGGGGTCAGTCTGTATGTCATGGGGGGGTCAGTCTGTATGTCACGGGGGGCAGTCTGTATGTCACGGGGGGGTCAGTCTGTATGTCACGGGGGGAGGTTAGTTTGTATGTCACGGGGGGGTCAGTCTGTATGTCACGGGGGGGTCAGTCTGTATGTCACATGGGGTCAGTCTGTATGTCACGGGGGGTCAGTCTGTATGTCACGAGGGGGTCAGTCTGTATGTCACGGGGGGTCAGTCTGTATGTCACGGGGGGGTCAGTCTGTATGTCACGGGGGGGTCAGTCTGTATGTCACGGGGGGGTCAGTCTGTATGTCACGGGGTGGTTAGTCTGTATGTCACGTGTGGTCAGTCTGTATGTCACGTGGGGTTAGTCTGTATGTCACCGGGGAGGTTAGTCTGTATGTCACGGGGGGGTCAGTCTGTATGTCATGGGGGGTCAGTCTGTATATCACGGGGTGGTTAGTCTGTATGTCACGTGTGGTCAGTCTGTATGTCACGGGGGGGTCAGTCTGTATGTCACGGGGGGGTCAGTCTGTATGTCACGGGGTGGTTAGTCTGTATGTCACGTGTGGTCAGTCTGTATGTCACGGGGGGTTAGTCTGTATGTCACGGGGGGGGGTCAGTCTGTATGTCATGGGGGAGTTCAGTCTGTATGTCACGGGAGGGTCAGTCTGTATGTCACGGGGGGAGGTTAGTTTGTATGTCACGGGGGGGGGTCAGTCTGTATGTCATGGGGGGGTCAGTCTGTATGTCACAGGGGGTCAGTCTGTATGTCACGTGGGGTCAGTCTGTATGTCACGGGGGGGTCAGTCTGTATGTCACGGGGGGGTCAGTCTGTATGTCAGGGGGGTCAGTCTGTATGTCGCGGGGGAGTCAGTCTGTATGTCACGGGAGGGTCAGTCTGTATGTCACGGTAGGGTCAGTCTGTATGTCACTAGGAGGTCTGTATGTCACGGGGGGTCAGTCTGTATGTCACGGGGGGGTCAGTCTGTATGTCACAGGGGGGTCAGTCTGTATGTCACTAGAAGGTCTGTATGTCACGGGGGGGTCAGTCTGTATGTCACTAGGCGGTCTGTATGTCACGAGGGGTCAGTCTGTATGTCACAGGGGAGTCAGGCTGTATGTCACAGGGGGTCAGTCTGTATGTCACGGGGGGGTCAGTCTGTATGTCACGGAGGGTCAGTCTGTATGTCACGGGGGGGGGCAGTCTGTATGTCACGGGGGGGTCAGTCTGTATGTCACGGGGGGAGGTTAGTTTGTATGTCACGGGGGGGTCAGTCTGTATGTCACGGTGGGGTCAGTCTGTATGTCACAGGGGGTCAGTCTGTATGTCACGGGGGGTCAGTCTGTATGTCACGAGGGGGTCAGTCTGTATGTCACGGGGGGTCAGTCTGTATGTCACGGGGGGTCAGTCTGTATGTCACGGGGGGGTCAGTCTGTATGTCACGGGGTGGTTAGTCTGTATGTCACGTGTGGTCAGTCTGTATGTCACGTGTGGTCAGTCTGTATGTCACGGGGGAGGTTAGTCTGTATGTCACGGGGGGGTCAGTCTGTATGTCACCGGGGAGGTTAGTCTGTATGTCACGGGGGGGTCAGTCTGTATGTCACGGGGAAGTTCAGTCTGTATGTCACGGGGGGGTCAGTCTGTATGTCACGTGGGGTCAGTCTGTATGTCACGGGGGGTCAGTCTGTATGTCACGGGGGGGTCAGTCTGTATGTCACGGGGGGTCAGTCTGTATGTCACGGGGGGTCAGTCTGTATGTCATGGGGGGGTCAGTCTGTATGTCACTAGGGGGTCAGTCTGTATGTCACGGGGGGTCAGTCTGTATGTCACGGGGGGGTCAGTCTGTATGTCACAGGGGGGTCAGTCTGTATGTCACTAGGAGGTCTGTATGTCACGGGGGGGGTCAGTCTGTATGTCACAGGGGAGTCAGGCTGTATGTCACGGGGGTCAGTCTGTATGTCACGGGGGGGTCAGTCTGTATGTCACTAGGGGGTCAGTCTGTATGTCACGGGGGGGGTCAGTCTGTATGTCACGGGGGGGTCAGTCTGTATGTCACGGGGGGGTCAGTCTGTATGTCACAGGGGGTCAGTCTGTATGTCACAGGGGGTCAGTCTGTATGTCACGGGGGGTCAGTCTGTATGTCACGGGGGGGTCAGTCTGTATGTCACGGGGGAGTCAGTCTGTATGTCACTAGGAGGTCTGTATGTCACGGGGGGGTCAGTCTGTATGTCACTAGGGGGTCTGTATGTCACAGGGGGGTCAGTCTGTATGTCACAGGGGGTCAGTCTGTATGTCACGGGGGAGGTCAGTCTGTATGTCACGGGGGAGGTCAGTCTGTATGTCACGGGGGAAGTCAGTCTGTATGTCACGGGGGGTCAGTCTGTATGTCACGGGGGGTCAGTCTGTATGTCACGGGGGAAGTCAGTCTGTATGTCACGGGGGGTCAGTCTGTATGTAACGGGGTGGCAGTCTGTATGTCACGGGGGGGTCAGTCTGTATGTCACGGGGGGGTCGGTCTGTATGTCACGTGGGGTCAGTCTGTATGTCACGGGGGGGGGGGGTCAGTCTGTATGTCACGGGGGGGGGTCAGTCTGTATGTCACGGGGGGGTCAGTCTGTATGTCACGGGGGGGTCAGTCTGTATGTCACAGGGGGAGGTTAGTCTGTATGTCACGGGGGGGTCAGTCTGTATGTCACAGGGGGTCAGTCTGTATGTCACAGGGGGTCAGTCTGTATGTCATGTGGGGTCAGTCTGTATGTCACGGGGGGGTCAGTCTGTATGTCACGGGGGGTCAGTCTGTATGTCACGGGGGGTCAGTCTGTATGTCACGGGGGGTCAGTCTGTATGTCACGGGGGGGGGTCAGTCTGTATGTCACGGGGGGGTCAGTCTGTATGTCACGGGGGGGTCAGTCTGTATGTCACGGGTGAGTCAGTCTGTATGTCACGGGGGGGTCAGTCTGTATGTCACGGGGTGGTTAGTCTGTATGTCACGTGTGGTCAGTCTGTATGTCACGTGGTGGTCAGTCTGTATGTCACGGGGGGGTCAGTCTGTATGTCACGGGCGGGTCAGTCTGTATGTCACGGGGCGGTCAGTCTGTATGTCACGGGGGGGTCAGTCTGTATGTCACAGGGGGGGTCAGTCTGTATGTCACGGGGGGGTCAGTCTGTATGTCACGGGGGGGTCAGTCTGTATGTCACGGGGGGGTCAGTCTGTATGTCACTGGGGGTCAGTCTGTATGTCACGGGGGGTCAGTCTGTATGTCACGTGGGGTCAGTCTGTATGTCACAGGGGGGTCAGTCTGTATGTTACAGGGGGGTCAGTCTGTATGTCACGGGGGGGTCAGTCTGTATGTCACGGGGGGGTCAGTCTGTATGTCACGGGGGGGTCAGTCTGTATGTCACGTGGGGTCAGTCTGTATGTCACGTGGGGTCAGTCTGTATGTCACGGGGGGGGTCAGTCTATATGTCACTGGGGGATCAGTATGTCACGGGGGGGTCAGACTGTATGTCACGGGGGGGTTAGTCTGTATGTCACGGGGGGTCAGTCTGTATGTCACGTGGGGTCAGTCTGTATGTCACGGGGGGGTCAGTCTGTATGTCACGTGGGGTCAGTCTGTATGTCACGTGGGGTCAGTCTGTATGTCACGGGGGGGGGTCAGTCTGTATGTCACTGGGGGATCAGTATGTCACGGGGGGGTCAGACTGTATGTCACGGGGGGGTTAGTCTGTATGTCACGGGGGGTCAGTCTGTAGGTCACGTGGGGTCAGTCTGTATGTCACGGGGGGGTCAGTCTGTATGTCACGTGGGGTCAGTCTGTATGTCACGTGGTGTCAGTCTGTATGTCACGGGGGGGGTCAGTCTGTATGTCACAGGGGGTCAGTCTGTATGTCACGGGGGGATCAGTCTGTATGTCACGGGGGGGTCAGTCTGTATGTCACTGGCGGGTCAGTCTGTATGTCACGGGGGGGTCAGTCTGTATGTCACATGGGGTCAGTCTGTATGTCACGGGGGGGTCAGTCTGTATTTCACGGGGGGGTCAGTCTGTATGTCACGGGGGGGGTCAGTCTGTATGTCACGGGGGGTCAGTCTGTATGTCACGGGGAGAGGTTAGTCTGTATGTCACGGGGGGGTCAGTCTGTATGTCACGGGGGGGTCAGTCTGTATGTCACGGGGGGGTCAGTCTGTATGTCATGAGGGGGTCAGTCTGTATGTCACGGGGGGAGGTTAGTCTGTATGTCACGGGGGGGTCATTCTGTATTTCCACGGGGGGGTCATTCTGTATGTCACGGGGGGGTCAGTCTGTATGTCACGGGGGGGTCAGTCTGTATGTCACGGGGGGTCAGTCTGTATGTCACGTGGGGTCAGTCTGTATGTCACGGGGGGGGGCAGTCTGTATGTCACAGGGGGGTCAGTCTGTATGTCACGGGGGGGTCAGTCTGTATGTCACGGGGGGATCAGTCTGTATGTCACGGGGGGGTCAGTCTGTATGTCACTGGCGGGTCAGTCTGTATGTCACGGGGGGTCAGTCTGTATGTCACGGGGGGGTCAGTCTGTATGTCACGGGGGGGTCAGTCTGTATGTCACAGGGGTTCAGTCTGTATGTCAAGGGGGGGTCAGTCTGTATGTCAAGGGGGTCAGTCTGTATGTCACGGGGGGTCAGTCTTTATGTCACGGGGGGTCAGTCTGTATGTCACGGGGAGAGGTTAGTCTGTATGTCACGGGGGGGTCAGTCTGTATGTCACGGGGGGGTCAGTCTGTATGTCACGGGGGGGTCAGTCTGTATGTCACGGGGGGGTCAGTCTGTATGTCACGGGGGGTCAGTCTGTATGTCATGAGGGGGTCTGTCTGTATGTCACGGGGGGGTAAGGCTGTATGTCACGGGGGGAGGTTAGTCTGTATGTCACGGGGGGGGTCATTCTGTATTTCACGGGGGGTCATTCTGTATGTCACGGGGGGGTCAGTCTGTATGTCACGGGGGGGTCAGTCTGTATGTCACGGGGGGGGTTAGTCTGTATGTCACGGCGGGGTCAGTCTGTATGTCACGGCGGGGTCAGTCTGTATGTCACGGGGGGGTCAGTCTGTATGTCACGGGGGGAGGTTAGTCTGTATGTCACGGGGGGAGGTTAGTCTGTATGTCACGGGGGTCAGTCTGTATGTCACAGGGGGTTAGTCTGTATGTCACGGGGGGGTCAGTCTGTATGTCACGGGGGGAGGATAGTCTGTATGTCACGGGGGTCAGTCTGTATGTCACAGGGGGTTAGTCTGTATGTCACGGGGGGGTCAGTCTGTATGTCACGGGGGGGTCAGTCCGTATGTCACGGGTGGTCAGTCTGTATGTCACGGGGGGTCAGTCTGTATGTCACAGGGGGTCAGTCTGTATGTCACGTGGGGTCAGTCTGTATGTCACGGGGGGGTCAGTCTGTATGTCACGGGGGGGTCAGTCTGTATGTCACGGGGGGAGGTTAGTCTGTATGTCACGGGGGGTCAGTCTGTATGTCACGGGGGGAGGTTAGTCTGTATGTCACGGGGGGTCAGTCTGTATGTCACGGGGGGGTCAGTCTGTATGTCACGGGGGGGTCAGTCTGTATGTCACAGGGGGTCAGTCTGTATGTCACGGGGGAGTCAGTCTGTATGTCACGGGAGGGTCAGTCTGTATGTCACGGGGGGTCAGTCTGTATGTCACTAGGAGGTCTGTATGTCACGGGGGGGTCAGTCTGTATGTCACTAGGGGTCTGTATGTCACGGGGGGTTCAGTCTGTATGTCACGGGGGGGTCAGTCTGTATGTCACGGGGGGTCAGTCTGTATGTCACTAGGGGGTCTGTATGTCACGAGGGGTCAGTCTGTATGTCACGGGGGAGTCAGGCTGTATGTCACGGGGGGTCAGTCTGTATGTCACGGGGGGGTCAGTCTGTATGTCACGGGGGGGTCAGTCTGTATGTCACGGGGGGTCAGTCTGTATGTCATGGGGGGGTCAGTCTGTATGTCACGGGGGTCAGTCTGTATGTCACGGGGGGAGGTTAGTTTGTATGTCACGGGGGGGTCAGTCTGTATGTCACGGGGGGGTCAGTCTGTATGTCACATGGGGTCAGTCTGTATGTCACGGGGGGTCAGTCTGTATGTCACGAGGGGGTCAGTCTGTATGTCATGGGGGGTCAGTCTGTATGTCATGGGGGGTCAGTCTGTATGTCACGGGGGGTCAGTCTGTATGTCACGGGGGGGTCAGTCTGTATGTCACGGGGGGGTCAGTCTGTATGTCACGGGGTGGTTAGTCTGTATGTCACGTGTGGTCAGTCTGTATGTCACGTGGGGTTAGTCTGTATGTCACCGGGGAGGTTAGTCTGTATGTCACGGGGGGGTCAGTCTGTATGTCATGGGGGGTCAGTCTGTATATCACGGGGTGGTTAGTCTGTATGTCACGTGTGGTCAGTCTGTATGTCACGGGGGGGTCAGTCTGTATGTCACGGGGGGGTCAGTCTGTATGTCACGGGGTGGTTAGTCTGTATGTCACGTGTGGTCAGTCTGTATGTCACGGGGGGTTAGTCTGTATGTCACGGGGGGGGGGTCAGTCTGTATGTCATGGGGGAGTTCAGTCTGTATGTCATGGGAGGGTCAGTCTGTATGTCACGGGGGGAGGTTAGTTTGTATGTCACGGGGGGGGGTCAGTCTGTATGTCACGGGGGGGTCAGTCTGTATGTCACAGGGGGTCAGTCTGTATGTCACGTGGGGTCAGTCTGTATGTCACGGGGGGGTCAGTCTGTATGTCACGGGGGGGTCAGTCTGTATGTCAGGGGGGTCAGTCTGTATGTCACGGGGGAGTTAGTCTGTATGTCACGGGAGGGTCAGTCTGTATGTCACGGTAGGGTCAGTCTGTATGTCACTAGGAGGTCTGTATGTCACGGGGGGTCAGTCTGTATGTCACGGGGGGGTCAGTCTGTATGTCACAGGGGGGTCAGTCTGTATGTCACTAGGAGGTCTGTATGTCACGGGGGGGTCAGTCTGTATGTCACTAGGCGGTCTGTATGTCACGAGGGGTCAGTCTGTATGTCACAGGGGAGTCAGGCTGTATGTCACAGGGGGTCAGTCTGTATGTCACGGGGGGGTCAGTCTGTATGTCACGGGGGGTCAGTCTGTATGTCACGGGGGGGGGGGCAGTCTGTATGTCACGGGGGGGTCAGTCTGTATGTCACGGGGGGAGGTTAGTTTGTATGTCACGGGGGGGTCAGTCTGTATGTCACGGTGGGGTCAGTCTGTATGTCACAGGGGGTCAGTCTGTATGTCACGGGGGGTCAGTCTGTATGTCACGAGGGGGTCAGTCTGTATGTCACGGGGGGTCAGTCTGTATGTCACGGGGGGTCAGTCTGTATGTCACGGGGTGGTTAGTCTGTATGTCACGTGTGGTCAGTGTGTATGTCACGTGTGGTCAGTCTGTATGTCACGGGGGGAGGTTAGTCTGTATGTCACGGGGGGGTCAGTCTGTATGTCACCGGGGAGGTTAGTCTGTATGTCACGGGGGGGTCAGTCTGTATGTCACGGGGAAGTTCAGTCTGTATGTCACGGGGGGGTCAGTCTGTATGTCACGTGGGGTCAGTCTGTATGTCACGGGGGGTCAGTCTGTATGTCACGGGGGGGTCAGTCTGTATGTCACGGGGGGTCAGTCTGTATGTCACGGGGGGTCAGTCTGTATGTCATGGGGGGGTCAGTCTGTATGTCACTAGGGGGTCTGTATGTCACGGGGGGTCAGTCTGTATGTCACGGGGGGGTCAGTCTGTATGTCACAGGGGGGTCAGTCTGTATGTCACTAGGAGGTCTGTATGTCACGGGGGGGGTCAGTCTGTATGTCACAGGGGAGTCAGGCTGTATGTCACGGGGGTCAGTCTGTATGTCACGGGGGGGTCAGTCTGTATGTCACTAGGGGGTCAGTCTGTATGTCACGGGGGGGGTCAGTCTGTATGTCATGGGGGGGTCAGTCTGTATGTCACGGGGGGGTCAGTCTGTATGTCACAGGGGGTCAGTCTGTATGTCACAGGGGGTCAGTCTGTATGTCACGGGGGGTCAGTCTGTATGTCACGGGGGGGGTCAGTCTGTATGTCACGGGGGAGTCAGTCTGTATGTCACTAGGAGGTCTGTATGTCACGGGGGGGTCAGTCTGTATGTCACTAGGGGGTCTGTATGTCACAGGGGGGTCAGTCTGTATGTCACAGGGGGTCAGTCTGTATGTCACGGGGGAGGTCAGTCTGTATGTCACGGGGGAGGTCAGTCTGTATGTCACGGGGGAAGTCAGTCTGTATGTCACGGGGGGTCAGTCTGTATGTCACGGGGGGTCAGTCTGTATGTCACGGGGGAAGTCAGTCTGTATGTAACGGGGTGTCAGTCTGTATGTCACGGGGGGGTCGGTCTGTATGTCACGTGGGGTCAGTCTGTATGTCACGGGGGGGGTCAGTCTGTATGTCACGGGGGGGGGTCAGTCTGTATGTCACGGGGGGTCAGTCTGTATGTCACGGGTGAGTCAGTCTGTATGTCACGGGGGGGTCAGTCTGTATGTCACGGGGGGGTCAGTCTGTATGTCACAGGGGGAGGTTAGTCTGTATGTCACGGGGGGGTCAGTCTGTATGTCACGAGGGGGTCAGTCTGTATGTCACGAGGGGGTCAGTCTGTATGTCACGGGGGTCAGTCTGTATGTCACGGGGGGAGGTCAGTCTGTATGTCATTAGGGGGTCTGTAGGTCACGGGGGGTCAGTCTCTATGTCACGGGGGGTCAGTCTGTATGTCACTAGGAGGTCTGTATGTCACGGGGGGTCAGTCTGTATGTCACTAGGAGGTCTGTATGTCACGGGGGGGTCAGTCTGTATGTCACGAGGGGGTCAGTCTGTATGTCACGAGGGGGTCAGTCTGTATGTCACGGGGGGGTCAGTCTGTATGTCACGGGGGGGTCAGTCTGTATGTCACGTGGGGTCAGTCTGTATGTCACGGGGGTCAGTCTGTATGTCACGGGGGGGTCAGTCTGTATGTCACGGGGGGGTCAGTCTGTATGTCACGTGGGGTCAGTCTGTATGTCACGGGGGGTCAGTCTGTATGTCATGGGGGGTCAGTCTGTATGTCACAGGGGGTCAGTCTGTATGTCACGGGGGGGTCAGTCTGTATGTCACGGGGGGTCAGTCGGTATGTCACGGGGGGGGGGTCAGTCGGTTGTCACGGGGGGGTCAGTCTGTATGTCATGGGGGTCAGTCTGTATGTCACGGGGGGGTCAGTCTGTATGTCACGGGGGGTCAGTCGGTATGTCACGTGGGGTCAGTCTGTATGTCACAGGGGTGTCAGTCTGTATGTCACAGGGGGAGGTTAGTCTGTATGTCACGGGGGGTCAGTCTGTATGTCACGTGGGGTCAGTCTGTATGTCACGGGGGGTCAGTCTGTATGTCACGGGGGGGTCAGTCCTGTATGTCACGGGGGGGGGGTCAGTCTGCATGTCACGTGGGGTCAGTCTGTATGTCACAGGGGGAAGTTAGTCTGTATGTCACGTGGGGTCAGTCTGTATGTCACGTGGGGTCAGTCTGTAGGTCACGGGGGGGTCAGTCTGTACGTCACGGGGGGTCAGTCTGTATGTCACGGGGGGTCAGTCTGTACGTCACAGGGGTCAGTCTGTATGTCACAGGGGGTCAGTCTGTATGTCACGGGGGGGTCAGTCTGTATGTCACGGGGGGTCAGTCTGTATGTCACGTGGGGTCAGTCTGTATGTCATGGGGGGGTCAGTCTGTATGTCACGGTGGGGTCAGTCTGTATGTCACGGGGGGGTCAGTCTGTATGTACCAGGGGGTCAGTCTGTATGTCACGTGGGGTCAGTCTGTATGTCACGGGGGGGTCAGTCTGTAGGTCACGGGGGGAGGTTAGTCTGTATGTCACGGGGGGGGGGGTCAGTCTGTATGTCACGGGGGGGTCAGTCTGTATGTCACGTGGGGTCAGTCTGTATGTCACCGGGGGGTCAGTCTGTATGTCACGGGGGGGTCAGTCTGTATGTCACTAGGGGGTCTGTATGTCACGGGGGGGTCAGTCTGTATGTCACAGGGGGGTCAGTCTGTATGTCACGGGGGGTCAGTCTGTATGTCACGGGGGGGTCAGTCTGTATGTCACGGGGGAGGTTAGTCTGTATGTCATGGGGGGGTCAGTCTGTATGTCACGGGGGGTCAGTCTGTATGTCACGGGGTGAGTCAGTCTGTATGTCACGGGGGGGTCAGTCTGTATGTCACGGGTGAGTTAGTCTGTATGTCACGGGGGGGTCAGTCTGTATGTCACAGGGGGTCAGTCTGTATGTCACGGGGGGGTCAGTCTGTATGTCACGGGGGGGTCAGTCTGTATGTCACGTGGGGTCAGTCTGTATGTCACGGGGGGGTCAGTCTGTATGTCACGGGGGGGTCAGTCTGTATGTCACGGGGGGGTCAGTCTGTATGTCACGTGGGGTCAGTCTGTATGTCATGGGGGGGTCAGTCTGTATGTCACGGGGGGGTCAGTCTGTATGTCACGGGGGGGTCAGTCTGTATGTCACGGGGGGTCAGTCTGTATGTCACGTGGGGTCAGTCTGTATGTCACGTGGGGTCAGTCTGTATGTCACGGGGGGGTCAGTCTGTATGTCACGGGGGGGTCAGTCTGTATGTCACGGGGGGGGGTCAGTCTGTATGTCACGGGGGGGTCAGTCTGTATGTCACGGGGGGGTCAGTCTGTATGTCACTGGGGGGTCAGTCTGTATGTCACGGGGGGGTCAGTCTGTATGTCACGGGGGGGTCAGTCTGTATGTCACGGGGGGAGGTTAGTCTGTATGTCACGGGGGGTCAGTCTGTATGTCACGGGGGGTTAGTCTGTATGTCACGTGGGGTCAGTCTGTATGTCACGGGGGGGGGGGGTCAGTCTGTATGTCACGGGGGGGTCAGTCTGTATGTCACGGGTGGTCAGTCTGTATGTCACGTGGGGTAAGTCTGTATGTCACGGGGGGGTCAGTCTGTATGTCACGGGGGGGTCAGTCTGTATGTCACGGGGGGGGGGTCAGTCTGTATGTCACGGGGGGGGTCAGTCTGTATGTCACGGGGGGTCAGTCTGTATGTCACGGGGGGGTCAGTCTGTATGTCACGGGGGGGTCAGTCTGTATGTCACGGGGGGGGGTCAGTCTGTATGTCACGGGGGAGTCAGTCTGTATGTCACGTGGGGTCAGTCTGTATGTCACGGGGGGTCAGTCTGTATGTCACAGGGGGGGTCAGTCTGTATGTCACGGGGTGGTTAGTCTGTATGTCACGTGGGGTCAGTCTGTATGTCACGTGGGGTTAGTCTGTATGTCACGTGGGGTCAGTCTGTATGTCACTGGGGAGGTTAGTCTGTATGTCACAGGGGGGTCAGTCTGTATGTCACGGGGGGGTCAGTCTGTATGTCACTAGGAGGTCTGTATGTCACGGGGGGTCAGTCTGTATGTCACTAGGGGGTCAGTCTGTATGTCAAGGGGGGGTCAGTCTTTATGTCACTAGGAGGTCTGTATGTCACGGGGGGGTCAGTCTGTATGTCACTAGGGGGTCTGTATGTCACGGGGGTTCAGGCTGTATGTCACGGGGGAGTCAGGCTGTATGTCACGGGGGAGTCAGGCTGTATGTCACTAGGGGGTCAGTCTGTATGTCACGGGGGGGTCAGTCTGTATGTCATGGGGGGGTCAGTCTGTATGTCACGGGGGGGTCAGTCTGTATGTCACAGGGGGTCAGTCTGTATGTCACAGGGGGTCAGTCTGTATGTCACGGGGGGTCAGTCTGTATGTCATGGGGGGTCAGTCTGTATGTCACGGGGGGGTCAGTCTGTATGTCACGGGGGGTCAGTCTGTATGTCACTAGGAGGTCTGTATGTCACGGGGGGGTCAGTCTGTATGTCACTAGGGGGTCTGTATGTCACGGGGGGGTCAGTCTGTATGTCACGGGGGGGTCAGTCTGTATGTCACGGGGGGTCAGTCTGTATGTCACGGGGGGTCAGTCTGTATGTCACGGGGGGGTCAGTCTGTATGTCACGGGGGGTCAGTTTGTATGTCACGGGGGGGGTCAGTCTGTATGTCACGGGGGGAGGTCAGTCTGTATGTCACGGGGGGGGGGGGGTCAGTCTGTATGTCACAGGGGATCAGTCTGTATGTCACAGGGGGTCACTCTGTATGTCACAGGTGGTCACTCTGTATGTCACGTGGGATCAGTCTGTATGTCACGGGGGGGTCAGTCTGCATGTCACGGGGGGGTCAGTCTTTATGTCACGGGGGTGTCAGTCTGTATGTCACGGGGGGTCAGTCTGTATGTCACAGGGGGTCAGTCTGTATGTCACGGGGGGAGGTCAGTCTGTAGGTCACGGGGGGGGGTCAGTCTGTATGTCACAGGGGATCAGTCTGTATGTCACAGGGGGTCACTCTGTATGTCACAGGGGGTCACTCTGTATGTCACGTGGGATCAGTCTGTATGTCACGAGGGGGTCAGTCTGTATGTCACGGGGGGGTCAGTCTGTATGTCACGGGGGTCAGTCTGTATGTCACGGGGGGGGGGTCAGTCTGTATTTCACGGGGGGTCAGTCTGTATGTCACGGGGGGGTCAGTCTGTATGTCACGGGGGGGTCAGTCTGTATGTCATGGGGGGGTCAGTCTGTATGTCACGGGGGGTCAGTCTGTATGTCACGGGTGAGTCAGTCTGTATGTCACGGGGGGGTCAGTCTGTATGTCACGGGGGGGGGGGGGGGGTCAGTCTGTATGTCACGGGGGGTTCAGTCTGTATGTCACGGGGGGTCAGTCTGTATGTCTCAGGGGGTCAGTCTGTATGTCACGTGGGGTCAGTCTGTATGTCACGGGGGGGTCAGTCTGTATGTCACGGGGGGGTCAGTCTGTATGTCACGGGGGGGTCAGTCTGTATGTCACAGGGGGTCAGTCTGTATGTCACAGGGGATCAGTCTGTATGTCACGGGGGGGTCAGTCTGTATGTCATGGGGGGTCAGTCTGTGTGTCACGGGGGGGTCAGTCTGTATGTCACGGGGGGTCAGTCTGTATGTCACTAGGAGGTCTGTATGTCACAGGGGGGTCAGTCTGTATGTCACTAGGGGGTCTGTATGCCACGGGGGGGTCAGTCTGTATGTCACGGGGGGAGGTTAGTCTGTATGTCACGGGGGGGTCAGTCTGTATGTCACGGGGGGGTCAGTCTGTATGTCACGGGGGGTCAGTCTGTATGTCACAGGGGGTCAGTCTGTATGTCACAGGGGGTCAGTCTGTATGTCACGGGGGGGTCAGTCTGTATGTCACTGGGGAGTCAGTCTGTATGTCACGGGGGGGTCAGTCTGTATGTCACGGGGGGGTCAGTCTGTATGTCACGGGGGGGTCAGTCTGTATGTCACGGTGGGAGGTTAGTCTGTATGTCACGGGGGGTCAGTCTGTATGTCACAGGGGGCTAGTCTGTATGTCACGGGGGGGTCAGTCTGTATGTCACGGGTGGTCAGTCTGTATGTCACGTGGGGTCAGTCTGTATGTCACGGTGGGGTCAGTCTGTATGTCACGGTGGGGTCAGTCTGTATGTCAGGGGGGGTCAGTCTGTATGTCACGGGGGGAGGTTAGTCTGTATGTCACGGGGGGGTCAGTCTGTATGTCACGGGGGGGTCAGTCTGTATGTCACGGGGGGGTCAGTCTGTATGTCACGGGGGGGTCAGTCTGTATGTCACAGGGGGTCAGTCTGTATGTCACGGGGGAGTCAGTCTGTATGTCACGGGAGGGTCAGTCTGTATGTCACGGGGGGTCAGTCTGTATGTCACGGGGGGTCAGTCTTTATGTCACTAGGAGGTCTGTATGTCACGGGGGGGGGGTCAGTCTGTATGTCACTAGGGGGTCTGTATGTCACGGGGGTTCAGGCTGTATGTCACGGGGGAGTCAGGCTGTATGTCACGGGGGAGTCAGGCTGTATGTCACGGGGGGTCAGTCTGTATGTCACGGGGGGTCATTCTGTATGTCACGGGGGGTCAGTCTGTATGTCATGGGGGTCAGTCTGTATGTCACGGGGGGCAGTCTGTATGTCACGGGGGTCAGTCTGTATGTCATGGGGGGTCAGTCTGTATGTCACGGGGGGAGGTTAGTTTGTATGTCACGGGGGGGTCAGTCTGTATGTCACGGGGGGGTCAGTCTGTATGTCACGGGGGGGTCAGTCTGTATGTCACAGGGAGTCAGTCTGTATGTCACGGGGGGGTCAGTCTGTATGTCACGGGGTGGTTAGTCTGTATGTCACGTAGGGTCAGTCTGTATGTCACGTGGGGTTAGTCTGTATGTCACGTGGGGTCAGTCTGTATGTCACCGGGGAGGTCAGTCTGTATGTCACAGGGGGGTCAGTCTGTATGTCACTAGGAGGTCTGTATGTCACGGGGGGGTCAGTCTGTATGTCACTAGGGGGTCAGTCTGTATGTCACGGGGGGTCAGTCTGTATGTCATGGGGGGTCAGTCTGTATGTCACGGGGGGGTCAGTCTGTATGTCACGGGGGGTCAGTCTGTATGTCACAGGGGGTCAGTCTGTATGTCACGGGGGGGTCAGTCTGTATGTCATGGGGGTGTCAGTCTGTATGTCACGGGTGAGTCAGTCTGTATGTCACTAGGAGGTCTGTATGTCACGGGGGGGGGGGGGGTCAGTCTGTATGTCACTAGGGGGTCAGTCTGTATGTCACAGGGGGGTCAGTCTGTATGTCATGGGGGGGTCAGTCTGTATGTCACGGGGGGGTCAGTCTGCATGTCACAGGGGGTCAGTTTGTATGTCACGGGGGGGGGTCAGTCTGTATGTCACGGGGGGTCAGTCTGTATGTCACGGGGGGGGGTCAGTCTGTATGCCACGGGGGGGTCAGTCTGTATGTCACGAGGGGGTCAGTCTGTATGTCACGGGGGGGTCAGTTTGTATGTCACTAGGGGGTCTGTATGTCACGGGGGGGTCAGTCTGTATGTCACGGGGGGGTCAGTCTGTATGTCACGGGGGGGTCAGTCTGTATGTCACGGGGGGAGGTTAGTCTGTATGTCACGGGGGGAGGTTAGTCTGTATGTCACGGGGGGTCAGTCTGTATGTCACGGGGGGTCAGTCTGTATGTCACGGGAGGGTCAGTCTGTATGTCACGGGGGGGTCAGTCTGTATGTCACAGGGGGTCAGTCTTTATGTCACAGGGGGTCAGTCTGTATGTCACGGGGGTCAGTCTGTATGTCACGGGGGGGTCAGTCTGTATGTCACGGGGGGAGGTTAGTCTGTATGTCATGGGGGGGTCAGTCTGTATGTCACGGGGGGGTCAGTCTGTATGTCACGGGGGGGGGTCAGTCTGTATGTCACGGGGGGTCAGTCTGTATGTCACGGGGGTCAGTCTGTATGTCACGGGGGTCAGTCTGTATGTCACGGGGGGGTCAGTCTGTATGTCACGGGGTGGTCAGTCTGTATGTCACGTGGGGTCAGTCTGTATGTCACCGGGGAGGTTAGTCTGTATGTCACAGGGGGGTCAGTCTGTATGTCACGGGGGGGTCAGTCTGTATGTCACTAGGAGGTCTGTATGTCACGGGGGGGTCAGTTTGTATGTCACTAGGGGGTCAGTCTGTATGTCACGGGGGGTCTGTCTGTATGTCATGGGGGGGTCAGTCTGTATGTCACGGGGGGGGTCAGTCTGTATGTCACAGGGGTCAGTCTTTATGTCACAGGGGGTCAGTCTGTATGTCACGGGGGGGTCAGTCTGTATGTCACGGGGGGGTCAGTCTGTATGTCACGGGGGGTCAGTCTTTATGTCACAGGGGGTCAGTCTGTATGTCACGGGGGTCAGTCTGTATGTCACGGGGGGGTCAGTCTGTATGTCACGGGGGGAGGTTAGTCTGCATGTCATGGGGGGTCAGTCTGTATGTCACGGGGGGGGGTCAGTCTGTATGTCACGGGGGGGTCAGTCTGTATGTCACGGGGGGGTCAGTCTGTATGTCACGTGGGGTCAGTCTGTATGTCACCGGGGAGGTTAGTCTGTATGTCACAGGGGGGTCAGTCTGTATGTCACGGGGGGTCAGTCTGTATGTCACGGGGGGTCTGTCTGTATGTCACGGGGGGGTCAGTCTGTATGTCACTAGGGGGTCAGTCTGTATGTCACGGGGGTCTGTCTGTATGTCATGGGGGGTCAGTCTGTATGTCACGGGGGGGGTCAGTCTGTATGTCACAGGGGGTCAGTCTTTATGTCACAGGGGGTCAGTCTGTATGTCACGGGGGGGTCAGTCTGTATGTCACAGGGGGGGTCAGTCTGTATGTCACGGGGGGTCAGTCTGTATGTCACGTGGGGGTCAGTCTGTATGTCACGTGGGGTCAGTCTGTATGTCACGGGGGGGTCAGTCTGTATGTCACTAGGAGGTCTGTATGTCACGGGGGGGTCAGTCTGTATGTCACGGGGGAGTTCAGTCTGTATGTCACGGGGGGGTCAGTCTGTATGTCACGTGGGGTCAGTCTGTATGTCACGGGGGGGTCAGTCTGTATGTCATGGGGGGGTCAGTCTGTATGTCATGGGGGGGTCAGTCTGTATGTCACGGGGGGGTCAGTCTGTATGTCACGGGGGGGTCAGTCTGTATGTCACGGGGGGGTCAGTCTGTATGTCACGGGGGGTCAGTCTGTATGTCACTAGGGGGTCAGTCTGTACGTCACGGGGGGGGTCAGTCTGTATGTCACGGGGGGGGTCAGTCTGTATGTCACAGGGGGTCAGTCTGTATGTCACGGGGGGTCAGTCTGTATGTCACGGGGGGTCAGTCTGTATGTCACGGGGGGGTCAGTCTGTATGTCACGTGGGGTCAGTCTGTATGTCACGGGGGGGGGTCAGTCTGTATGTCACGGGGGGGGGTCAGTCTGTATGTCACGGGGGGGTCAGTCTGTATGTCACGAGGGGGTCAGTCTGTATGTCACGGGGGGTCAGTCTGTATGTCACGAGGGGGTCAGTCTGTATGTCACGTGGGGTCAGTCTGTATGTCACGGGGGGAGGTTAGTCTGTATGTCACGGGGGGAGGTTAGTCTGTATGTCACTAGGGGGTCTGTATGTCACGGGGGGGTCAGTCTGTATGTCACGGGGGGGGTCAGTCTGTATGTCACAGGGGGTCAGTCTGTATGTCACAGGGGGTCAGTCTGTATGTCACGGGGGGGTCAGTCTGTATGTCACGGGGGGGTCAGTCTGTATGTCACGTGGGGTCAGTCTGTATGTCACGTGGGGTCAGTCTGTATGTCACGTGGGGTCAGTCTGTATGTCAGGGGGGGTCAGTCTGTATGTCACTAGGGGGTCTGTATGTCACGGGGGTGTCAGTCTGTATGTCACGGGTTGGTCAGTCTGTATGTCACGGGGTGGTCAGTCTGTATGTCACGGGGGGTCAGTCTGTATGTCACTAGGGGGTCTGTATGTCACGGGGGGGTCAGTATGTATGTCACCAGGGGGTCTGTATGTCACGGGGGGGTCAGTCTGTATGTCACGGGGGGTCAGTCTGTATGTCACTAGGGGGTCTGTATGTCACGGGGGAGTCAGTCTGTATGTCACGGGGGTCAGTCTGTATGTCACGGGGGGGGTCAGTCTGTATTTCACGGGGGGTCAGTCTGTATGTCACGGGGGTCAGTCTGTATGTCACGTGGGGTCAGTCTGTATGTCACGGGGGTCAGTCTGTATGTCACGTGGGGTCAGTCTGTATGTCACGGGGGGTCAGTCTGTATGTCACGTGGGGTCAGTCTGTATGTCAGGGGGGGTCAGTCTGTATGTCACTAGGGGGTCTGTATGTCACGGGGGTGTCAGTCTGTATGTCACGGGTTGGTCAGTCTGTATGTCACGGGGTGGTCAGTCTGTATGTCACGGGGGGTCAGTCTGTATGTCACTAGGGGGTCTGTATGTCACGGGGGGGTCAGTATGTATGTCACCAGGGGGTCTGTATGTCACGGGGGGGTCAGTCTGTATGTCACGGGGGGTCAGTCTGTATGTCACTAGGGGGTCTGTATGTCACGGGGGAGTCAGTCTGTATGTCACGGGGGTCAGTCTGTATGTCACGGGGGGTCAGTCTGTATGTCACGGGGGGTCAGTCTGTATGTCACGGGGGTCAGTCTGTATGTCACGTGGGGTCAGTCTGTATGTCACGGGGGTCAGTCTGTATGTCACGGGGGGTCAGTCTGTATGTCACGTGGGGTCAGTCTGTATGTCACGGGGGGTCAGTCTGTATGTCACAGGGGGGTCAGTCTGTATGTCACGGGGGGTCAGTCTGTATGTCACAGGGGGTCAGTCTGTATGTCACGGGGGGAGGTTAATCTGTATGTCACGGGGGGGTCAGTCTATATGTCACGAGGGGAGTATAGTCTGTATGTCCCTAGGGGGTCTGTATGTCACAGGGGGGTCAGTCTGTATGTCACTAGGGGGTCTGTATGTCACGGGGGGGTCAGTCTGTATGTCACGGGGTGGTCAGTCTGTATGTCACGGGGGGGTCAGTCTGTATGTCACGGGGGAGGGGTCTGTATGTCACGGGGGGTCAGTCTGTATGTCACAGGGGGTCAGTCTGTATGTCACGGGGGGGGGTCAGTCTGTATGTCACAGGGGGTCAGTCTGTATGTCACGGGGGGGTCAGTCTGTATGTCACGGGGGAAGGTTAGTCTGTATGTCAAGGGGGGTCAGTCTGTATGTCACGGGGGGGTCAGTCTGTATGTCACGGGGGGTCAGTCTGTATGTCACGTGGGGTCAGTCTGTATGTCACGGGGGGGTCAGTCTGTATGTCATGGGGGGGTCAGTCTGTATGTCACGGGGGGGGTCAGTCTGTATGTCACGGGGGGAGGTTAGTCTGTATGTCACGGGGGGGAGGTTAGTCTGTATGTCACGGGGGGGTCAGTCTGTATGTCACAGGGGGTCAGTCTGTATGTCACGGGGGGTCAGTCTGTATGTCACGGGGGGTCAGTCTGTATGTCACGGGGGGTCAGTCTGTATGTCACGGGGGGGGTCAGTCTGTATGTCACGGGGGGAGGTTAGTCTGTATGTCACGGGGGGGTCAGTCTGTATGTCACAGGGGGTCAGTCTGTATGTCACGTGGGGTCAGTCTGTATGTCACGTGGGGTCAGTCTGTATGTCACATGGGGTCAGTCTGTATGTCACATGGGGTCAGTCTGTATGTCAGGGGGGGTCAGTCTGTATGTCACGGGGGGAGGTTAGTCTGTATGTCATGGGGGGGGGTCAGTCTGTATGTCACGGGGGCATCAGTCTGTATGTCATGGGGGGGGTCAGTCTGTATGTCATGGGGGGGTCAGTCTGTATGTCACGGGGGGTCAGTCTGTATGTCACGGGAGGGTCAGTCTGTATGTCACGTGGGGTCAGTCTGTATGTCACGTGGGGTCAGTCTGTATGTCACGGGGGGGTCAGTCTGTATGTCACGGGGGGGTCAGTCTGTATGTCACGGGGGGAGGTTAGTCTGTATGTCAGGGGGGGTCAGTCTGTATGTCACGGGGGGTCAGTCTGTATGTCACAGGGGGTCAGTCTGTATGTCACGGGGGGTCAGTCTGTATGTCACTAGGGGGTCTGTATGTCACAGGGGGTCAGTCTGTATGTCACTAGGGGGTCTGTATGTCACGGGGGGTCAGTCTGTATGTCACGGTCGAGTCAGTCTGTATGTCACGGGTGAGTCAGTCTGTATGTCACGGGTGAGTCAGTCTGTATGTCACGGGGGGGGGTCTGTATGTCACGGGGGGTCAGTCTGTATGTCACAGGGGAGTCAGTCTGTATGTCACGGGGGTCAGTCTGTATGTCACGGGGGGGGGGGGTCAGTCTGTATGTTACGGGAGGGTCAGTCTGTATGTCACGGGGGGGTCAGTCTGTATGTCACGGGGGGTCAGTCTGTATGTCACGGGGGGGTCAGTCTGTATGTCACGGGGGGGTCAGTCTGTATGTCACGGGGGGTCAGTCTGTATGTCACAGGGGGTCAGTCTGTATGTCACGGGGGGGTCAGTCTGTATGTCACTAGGGGGTCTGTATGTCACGGGGGGTCAATCTGTATGTCACGGTCGAGTCAGTCTGTATGTCACGGGGGGTCAGTCTGTATGTCACGGGGGGGTCAGTCTGTATGTCACGGGGGGTCAGTCTGTATGTCACAGGGGGTCAGTCTGTATGTCACGGGGGGGTCAGTTTGTATGTCACTAGGGGGTCTGTATGTCACGGGGGGGTCAGTCTGTATGTCACGGGGGGGTCAGTCTGTATGTCACAGGGGGTCAGTCTGTATGTCACGGGGGGTCAGTCTGTATGTCACGGGGGGTCTGTCTGTATGTCACGGGGGGTCAGTCTGTATGTCACGGGGGGGGTCAGTCTGTATGTCACGGGGGGTCAGTCTGTATGTCACAGGGGGTCAGTCTGTATGTCACGGGGGGTCAGTTTGTATGTCACTAGGGGGTCTGTATGTCACGGGGGGGTCAGTCTGTATGTCACAGGGGGGTCAGTCTGTATGTCACGGGGGGTCAGTCTGTATGTCACGGGGGGGTCAGTCTGTATGTCACGGGGGGTCAGTCTGTATGTCACGGGGGGGTCAGTCTGTATGTCACGGGGGGGTCAGTCTGTATGTCACGGGAGGGTCAGTCTGTATGTCACGGGGGGTCAGTCTGTATGTCACGGGGGGTCAGTCTGTATGTCACTAGGGGGTCTGTATGTCACAGGGGGGTCAGTCTGTATGTCACGGGGGGTCAGTCTTTATGTCACAGGGGGTCAGTCTGTATGTCACGGGGGAGTCAGGCTGTATGTCACGGGGGAGTCAGGCTGTATGTCACGGGGGGTCAGTCTGTATGTCACGGGGGGTCAGTCTGTATGTCATGGGGGTCAGTCTGTATGTCACGGGGGGCAGTCTGTATGTCACGGGGGGTCAGTCTGTATGTCATGGGGGGGTCAGTCTGTATGTCACGGGGGGAGGTTAGTTTGTATGTCACGGGGGGGTCAGTCTGTATGTCACGGGGGGTCAGTCTGTATGTCACGGGGGGTCAGTCTGTATGTCACGGGGTGGTTAGTCTGTATGTCACGTGGGGTCAGTCTGTATGTCACGTGGGGTTAGTCTGTATGTCACGTGGGGTCAGTCTGTATGTCACCGGGGAGGTTAGTCTGTATGTCATGGGGGGGTCAGTCTGTATGTCACTAGGGGGTCAGTCTGTATGTCACGGGGGGTCAGTCTGTATGTCATGGGGGGTCAGTCTGTATGTCACGGGGGGGGTCAGTCTGTATGTCACGGGGGGTCAGTCTGTATGTCACAGAGGGTCAGTCTGTATGTCACGGGGGGGTCAGTCTGTATGTCACGGGGGGGTCAGTCTGTATGTCACTAGGAGGTCTGTATGTCACGGGGGGTCAGTCTGTATGTCACTAGGGGGTCAGTCTGTATGTCACGGGGGGTCAGTCTGTATGTCACGTGGGGTCAGTTTGTATGTCACGGGGGGGGGGGTCAGTCTGTATGTCACGGGGGGTCAGTCTGTATGTCACGGGGGGGGGTCAGTCTGTATGCCACAGGGGGGGTCAGTCTGTATGTCACTAGGGGGTCTGTATGTCACGGGGGGGTCAGTCTGTATGTCACGGGGGGGTCAGTTTGTATGTCACTAGGGGGTCTGTATGTCACGGGGGGGTCAGTCTGTATGTCACGGGGGGGTCAGTATGTATGTCACGGGGGGGTCAGTCTGTATGTCACGGGGGGAGGTTAGTCTGTATGTCACAGGGGGGAGGTTAGTCTGTATGTCACGGGGGGTCAGTCTGTATGTCACGGGGGTCAGTCTGTATGTCACGGGGGGGGTCAGTCTGTATGTCACGGGGGGGGTCAGTCTGTATGTCACAGGGGGTCAGTCTTTATGTCACAGGGGGTCAGTCTGTATGTCACAGGGGGGTCAGTCTGTATGTTACAGGGGGGGTCAGTCTGTATGTCACGGGGGGTCAGTCTGTATGTCACGTGGTGGTCAGTCTGTATGTCACGGGGTCAGTCTGTATGTCACGGGTGAGTCAGTCTGTATGTCACGGGGGGGTCAGTCTGTATGTCACGGGGGGGGGTCAGCCTGTATGTCACTGGGAGGTCTGTATGTCACGGGGGGGTCAGTCTGTATGTCACGGGGGAGTTCAGTCTGTATGTCACGGGGGGGTCAGTCTGTATGTCACGTGGGGTCAGTCTGTATGTCATGGGGGGTCAGTCTGTATGTCACTAGGAGGTCTGTATGTCACAGGGGGGTCAGTCTGTATGTCACTAGGGGGTCAGTCTGTATGTCACGGGGGGGTCAGTCTGTATGTCATGGGGGGGTCAGTCTGTATGTCACGGGGGGGGGGTCAGTCTGTATGTCACAGGGGGTCAGTCTGTATGTCACAGGGGGTCAGTCTGTATGTCACGGGGGGGTCAGTCTGTATGTCACTAGGAGGTCTGTATGTCACGGGGGGTCAGTCTGTACGTCACGGGGGGGTCAGTCTGTATGTCATGGGGGGGGTCAGTCTGTATGTCACGGGGGGGTCAGTCTGTATGTCACAGGGGTCAGTCTGTATGTCACGGGGGGTCAGTCTGTATGTCACGGGGGGTCAGTCTGTATGTCACGGGGGGGTCAGTCTGTATGTCACGGGGGGTCAGTCTGTATGTCACGGGGGGGTCAGTCTGTATGTCACGGGGGGAGGTTAGTCTGTATGTCACGGGGGGGGTCAGTCTGTATGTCACAGGGGGTCAGTCTGTATGTCACGGGGGGGTCAGTCTGTATGTCACAGGGGGTCAGTCTGTATGTCACGGGGGGGGTCAGTCTGTATGTCACGGGGGGAGGTTAGTCTGTATGTCACGGGGGGGTCAGTCTGTATGTCACAGGGGGTCAGTCTGTATGTCACGTGGGGTCAGTCTGTATGTCACGTGGGGTCAGTCTGTATGTCACGTGGGGTCAGTCTGTATGTCACGTGGGGTCAGTCTGTATGTCAGGGGGGGTCAGTCTGTATGTCACAGGGGGAGGTTAGTCTGTATGTCATGGGGGGGTCAGTCTGTATGTCACGGGGGGGTCAGTCTGTATGTCACGGGAGGGTCAGTCTGTATGTCAGGGGGGGGTCAGTCTGTATGTCACGGGGGGGTCAGTCTGTATGTCACGGGGGGGTCAGTCTGTATGTCACGGGGGGGTCAGTCTGTATGTCACGGGGGGTCAGTCTGTATGTCACAGGGGGTCAGTCTGTATGTCACGGGGGGGTCAGTCTGTATGTCACTAGGGGGTCTGTATGTCACGGGGGGTCAATCTGTATGTCACGGTCGAGTCAGTCTGTATGTCACGGGGGGTCAGTCTGTATGTCACGGGGGGGTCAGTCTGTATGTCACGGGGGGTCAGTCTGTATGTCACAGGGGGTCAGTCTGTATGTCACGGGGGGGTCAGTTTGTATGTCACTAGGGGGTCTGTATGTCACGGGGGGGTCAGTCTGTATGTCACGGGGGGGTCAGTCTGTATGTCACAGGGGGTCAGTCTGTATGTCACGGGGGTCAGTCTGTATGTCACGGGGGGTCTGTCTGTATGTCACGGGGGGTCAGTCTGTATGTCACGGGGGGGTCAGTCTGTATGTCACGGGGGGTCAGTCTGTATGTCACAGGGGGTCAGTCTGTATGTCACGGGGGGTCAGTTTGTATGTCACTAGGGGGTCTGTATGTCACGGGGGGGTCAGTCTGTATGTCACAGGGGGGTCAGTCTGTATGTCACGGGGGGTCAGTCTGTATGTCACGGGGGGGTCAGTCTGTATGTCACGGGGGGTCAGTCTGTATGTCACGGGGGGGTCAGTCTGTATGTCACGGGGGGGTCAGTCTGTATGTCACGGGAGGGTCAGTCTGTATGTCACGGGGGGTCAGTCTGTATGTCACGGGGGGTCAGTCTGTATGTCACTAGGGGGTCTGTATGTCACAGGGGGGTCAGTCTGTATGTCACGGGGGGTCAGTCTTTATGTCACAGGGGGTCAGTCTGTATGTCACGGGGGAGTCAGGCTGTATGTCACGGGGGAGTCAGGCTGTATGTCACGGGGGGTCAGTCTGTATGTCACGGGGGGTCAGTCTGTATGTCATGGGGGTCAGTCTGTATGTCACGGGGGGCAGTCTGTATGTCACGGGGGGTCAGTCTGTATGTCATGGGGGGGTCAGTCTGTATGTCACGGGGGGAGGTTAGTTTGTATGTCACGGGGGGTCAGTCTGTATGTCACGGGGGGTCAGTCTGTATGTCACGGGGGGTCAGTCTGTATGTCACGGGGTGGTTAGTCTGTATGTCACGTGGGGTCAGTCTGTATGTCACGTGGGGTTAGTCTGTATGTCACGTGGGGTCAGTCTGTATGTCACCGGGGAGGTTAGTCTGTATGTCATGGGGGGGTCAGTCTGTATGTCACTAGGGGGTCAGTCTGTATGTCACGGGGGGTCAGTCTGTATGTCATGGGGGGTCAGTCTGTATGTCACGGGGGGGTCAGTCTGTATGTCACGGGGGGTCAGTCTGTATGTCACAGAGGGTCAGTCTGTATGTCACGGGGGGGTCAGTCTGTATGTCACGGGGGGGTCAGTCTGTATGTCACTAGGAGGTCTGTATGTCACGGGGGGTCAGTCTGTATGTCACTAGGGGGTCAGTCTGTATGTCACGGGGGGTCAGTCTGTATGTCACGTGGGGTCAGTTTGTATGTCACGGGGGGGGTCAGTCTGTATGTCACGGGGGGTCAGTCTGTATGTCACGGGGGGGGGTCAGTCTGTATGCCACAGGGGGGGTCAGTCTGTATGTCACTAGGGGGTCTGTATGTCACGGGGGGGTCAGTCTGTATGTCACGGGGGGGTCAGTGTGTATGTCACTAGGGGGTCTGTATGTCACGGGGGGGTCAGTCTGTATGTCACGGGGGGGTCAGTATGTATGTCACGGGGGGGTCAGTCTGTATGTCACGGGGGGAGGTTAGTCTGTATGTCACAGGGGGGAGGTTAGTCTGTATGTCACGGGGGGTCAGTCTGTATGTCACGGGGGTCAGTCTGTATGTCACGGGGGGGGTCAGTCTGTATGTCACGGGGGGGGGTCAGTCTGTATGTCACAGGGGGTCAGTCTTTATGTCACAGGGGGTCAGTCTGTATGTCACAGGGGGGTCAGTCTGTATGTCACAGGGGGGGTCAGTCTGTATGTCACGGGGGGTCAGTCTGTATGTCACGTGGTGGTCAGTCTGTATGTCACGGGGTCAGTCTGTATGTCACGGGTGAGTCAGTCTGTATGTCACGGGGGGGGTCAGCCTGTATGTCACTGGGAGGTCTGTATGTCACGGGGGGGTCAGTCTGTATGTCACGGGGGAGTTCAGTCTGTATGTCACGGGGGGGTCAGTCTGTATGTCACGTGGGGTCAGTCTGTATGTCATGGGGGGTCAGTCTGTATGTCACTAGGAGGTCTGTATGTCACAGGGGGGTCAGTCTGTATGTCACTAGGGGGTCAGTCTGTATGTCACGGGGGGGTCAGTCTGTATGTCATGGGGGGTCAGTCTGTATGTCACGGGGGGGGGTCAGTCTGTATGTCACAGGGGGTCAGTCTGTATGTCACAGGGGGTCAGTCTGTATGTCACGGGGGGGTCAGTCTGTATGTCACTAGGAGGTCTGTATGTCACGGGGGGTCAGTCTGTACGTCACGGGGGGGTCAGTCTGTATGTCATGGGGGGGGTCAGTCTGTATGTCACGGGGGGGTCAGTCTGTATGTCACAGCGGTCAGTCTGTATGTCACGGGGGGTCAGTCTGTATGTCACGGGGGGTCAGTCTGTATGTCACGGGGGGGTCAGTCTGTATGTCACGGGGGGTCAGTCTGTATGTCACGGGGGGGTCAGTCTGTATGTCACGGGGGGAGGTTAGTCTGTATGTCACGGGGGGGGTCAGTCTGTATGTCACAGGGGGTCAGTCTGTATGTCACGGGGGGGTCAGTATGTATGTCACAGGGGGTCAGTCTGTATGTCACGGGGGGGTCAGTCTGTATGTCACGGGGGGAGGTTAGTCTGTATGTCACGGGGGGTTCAGTCTGTATGTCACAGGGGGTCAGTCTGTATGTCACGTGGGGTCAGTCTGTATGTCACGTGGGGTCAGTCTGTATGTCACGTGGGGTCAGTCTGTATGTCACGTGGGGTCAGTCTGTATGTCACGGGGGGAGGTTAGTCTGTATGTCATGGGGGGGTCAGTCTGTATGTCACGGGGGGGTCAGTCTGTATGTCACGGGAGGGTCAGTCTGTATGTCACGGGGGGGTCAGTCTGTATGTCACGGGGGGGTCAGTCTGTATGTCACGGGGGGGTCAGTCTGTATGTCACGGGGGGGTCAGTCTGTATGTCACGGGGGGTCAGTCTGTATGTCACAGGGGGTCAGTCTGTATGTCACGGGGGGGTCAGTCTGTATGTCACTAGTGGGTCTGTATGTCACAGGGGGTCAGTCTGTATGTCACTAGGGGGTCTGTATGTCACGGGGGGTCAGTCTGTATGTCACGGTCGAGTCAGTCTGTATGTCACGGTTGAGTCAGTCTGTATGTCACGGGTGAGTCAGTCTGTATGTCACGGGGGGGGGGTCTGTATGTCACGGGGGGTCAGTCTGTATGTCACAGGGGGGTCAGTCTGTATGTCACGGGGGTCAGTCTGTATGTCACGGGGGGGTCAGTCTGTATGTTATGGGAGGGTCAGTCTGTATGTTACGGGAGGGTCAGTCTGTATGTCACGGGGGGGTCAGTCTGTATGTCACGGGGGGGTCAGTCTGTATGTCACGGGGGGTCAGTCTGTATGTCACGGGGGGTCAGTCTGTATGTCACGGGGGGGTCAGTTTGTATGTCAGGGGGGGTCAGTCTGTATGTCACTAGGGGGTCTGTATGTCACGGGGGGGTCAGTCTGTATGTCACCGGGTGGTCAGTCTGTATGTCACGGGTTGGTCAGGCTGTATGTCACGGGGGAGTCAGGCTGTATGTCACGGGGGGTCAGTCTGCATGTCACGGGGGGTCAGTCTGTATGTCACGGGGGGTCAGTCTGTATGTCATGGGGGTCAGTCTGTATGTCACGGGGGGCAGTCTGTATGTCATGGGGGGGTCAGTCTCTATGTCACGGGGGAGGTTAGTTTGTATGTCACGGGGGGGTCAGTCTGTATGTCACGGGGGGGTCAGTCTGTATGTCACGGGGTGGTTAGTCTGTATGTCACGTGGGGTCAGTCTGTATGTCACCGGGGAGGTTAGTCTGTATGTCACAGGGGGGTCAGTCTGTATGTCACTAGGAGGTCTGTATGTCACGGGGGGGTCAGTCTGTATGTCACTAGGGGGTCAGTCTGTATGTCACGGGTGGTCAGTCTGTATGTCATGGGGGGGTCAGTCTGTATGTCACGGGGGGGTCAGTCTGTATGTCATGGGGGGGTCAGTCTGTATGTCACGGGTGAGTCAGTCTGTATGTCACGGGGGGTCAGTCTGTATGTCACTAGGAGGTCTGTATGTCACGGGGGGGGTCAGTCTGTATGTCATGGGGGGGTCAGTCTGTATGTCATGGGGGGTCAGTCTGCATGTCACAGGGGGTCAGTCTGTATGTCACAGGGGGTCAGTCTGTATGTCACGGGGGGTCAGTCTGTATGTCACGGGGGGGTCAGTCTGTATGTCACTAGGAGGTCTGTATGTCACGGGGGGGTCAGTCTGTATGTCACTAGGGGGTCAGTCTGTATGTCACGGGGGGTCAGTCTGTATGTCACGTGGGGTCAGTTTGTATGTCACGGGGGGGGTCAGTCTGTATGTCACGGGGGGTCAGTCTGTATGTCACGGGGGGGGGGGTCAGTCTGTATGTCACTAGGGGGTCTGTATGTCACGGGGGGGTCAGTCTGTATGTCACGGGGGGGTCAGTTTGTATGTCACTAGGGGGTCTGTATGTCACGGGGGGGTCAGTCTGTATGTCACGGGGGGTTCAGTCTGTATGTCACGGGGGGGTCAGTCTGTATGTCACGGGGGGGTCAGTCTGTATGTCACGGGGGGAGGTTAGTCTGTATGTCACGGGGGGGAGGTTAGTCTGTATGTCACGGGGGGTCAGTCTGTATGTCACATGGGGTCAGTCTGTATGTCACGGGGGGGTCAGTCTGTATGTCACGGGGGGGGGGGTCAGTCTGTATGTCACAGGGGGTCAGTCTTTATGTCACAGGGGGTCAGTCTGTATGTCACGGGGGGGTCTGTATGTCACGGGGGGTCAGTCTGTATGTCACAGGGGGGTCAGTCTGTATGTCACGGGGGTCAGTCTGTATGTCACGGGGGGGGGGGTCAGTCTGTATGTTACGGGAGGGTCAGTCTGTATGTTACGGGAGGGTCAGTCTGTATGTCACGGGGGGGTCAGTCTGTATGTCACGGGGGGGTCAGTCTGTATGTCACAGGGGGTCAGTCTGTATGTCACGGGGGGGTCAGTCTGTATGTCACAGGGGGTCAGTCTGTATGTCACGGGGGGGTCAGTTTGTATGTCAGGGGGGGTCAGTCTGTATGTCACTAGGGGGTCTGTATGTCACGGGGGGGTCAGTCTGTATGTCACGGGGTGGTCAGTCTGTATGTCACGGGTTGGTCAGGCTGTATGTCACGGGGGAGTCAGGCTGTATGTCACGGGGGGTCAGTCTGTATGTCACGGGGGGACAGTCTGTATGTCACGGGGGGTCAGTCTGTATGTCATGGGGGTCAGTCTGTATGTCACGGGGGGCAGTCTGTATGTCACGGGGGGTCAGTCTGTATGTCATGGGGGGGTCAGTCTCTATGTCACGGGGGGAGGTTAATTTGTATGTCACGGGGGGGTCAGTCTGTATGTCACGGGGGGTCAGTCTGTATGTCACCGGGGGGTCAGTCTGTATGTCACAGGGAGTCAGTCTGTATGTCACGGGGGGGTCAGTCTGTATGTCACGGGGTGGTTAGTCTGTATGTCACGTGGGGTCAGTCTGTATGTCACGGGGGGGTCTGTCTGTATGTCATGGGGGGGTCAGTCTGTATGTCACGGGGGGGGTCAGTCTGTATGTCACAGGGGGTCAGTCTTTATGTCACAGGGGGTCAGTCTGTATGTCACGGGGGGGTCAGTCTGTATGTCACAGGGGGGGTCAGTCTGTATGTCACGGGGGGGTCAGTCTGTATGTCACGTGGGGGTCAGTCTGTATGTCACGTGGGGTCAGTCTGTATGTCACGGGTGAGTCAGTCTGTATGTCACGGGGGGGTCAGTCTGTATGTCACGGGGGGGTCAGTCTGTATGTCACTAGGAGGTCTGTATGTCACGGGGGAGTTCAGTCTGTATGTCACGGGGGGTCAGTCTGTATGTCACGTGGGGTCAGTTTGTATGTCACGGGGGGGGTCAGTCTGTATGTCACGGGTGAGTCAGTCTGTATGTCACGGGGGGTCAGTCTGTATGTCACTAGGAGGTCTGTATGTCAGGGGGGGGTCAGTCTGTATGTCAGGGGGGGGTCAGTCTGTATGTCACTAGGGGGTCAGTCTGTATGTCACGGGGGGTCAGTCTGTATGTCATGGGGGGGTCAGTCTGTATGTCACGGGGGGGTCAGTCTGTATGTCACAGGGGGTCAGTCTGTATGTCACAGGGGGTCAGTCTGTATGTCACGGGGGGGTCAGTCTGTATGTCACGGGGGGGTCAGTCTGTATGTCACTAGGAGGTCTGTATGTCACGGGGGGGTCAGTCTGTATGTCACTAGGGGGTCAGTCTGTATGTCACGGGGGGTCAGTCTGTATGTCACGTGGGGTCAGTTTGTATGTAACGGGGGGGTCAGTCTGTATGTCACGGGGGGTCAGTCTGTATGTCACGGGGGGGTCAGTCTGTATGCCACGGGGGGGGTCAGTCTGTATGTCACTAGGGGGTCTGTATGTCACGGGGGGGTCAGTCTGTATGTCACGGGGGGGTCAGTCTGTATGTCACGGGGGGGTCAGTCTGTATGTCACGGGGGGGTCAGTCTGTATGTCACGGGGGGGGTCAGTCTGTATGTCACGGGGGGGAGGTTAGTCTGTATGTCACGGGGGGTCAGTCTGTATGTCACAGGGGGTCAGTCTGTATGTCACAGGGGGTCAGTCTGTATGTCACGGGGGGGTCAGTCTGTATGTCACAGGGGGTCAGTCTGTATGTCACGGGGGGGTCAGTCTGTATGTCACGGGGGGAGGTTAGTCTGTATGTCATGGGGGGGTCAGTCTGTATGTCACGGGGGGGTCAGTCTGTATGTCACAGGGGGGGTCAGTCTGTATGTCACGGGGGGGTCAGTCTGTATGTCACGGGGGGGGGGTCAGTCTGTATGTCACGGGGGGTCAGTCTGTATGTCACGGGGGGGTCAGTCTGTATGTCACGGGGGGGTCAGTCTGTATGTCACGTGGGGTCAGTCTGTATGTCACCGGGGAGGTTAGTCTGTATGTCACAGGGGGGTCAGTCTGTATGTCACGGGGGGGTCAGTCTGTATGTCACTAGGAGGTCTGTATGTCACGGGGGGGTCAGTCTGTATGTCACTAGGGGGTCAGTCTGTATGTCACGGGGGGGTCTGTCTGTATGTCATGGGGGGGTCAGTCTGTATGTCACGGGGGGGGTCAGTCTGTATGTCACTAGGGGGTCTGTATGTCACGGGGGGGTCAGTCTGTATGTCACGGGGTGGTCAGTCTGTATGTCACGGGGTGGTCAGTCTGTATGTCACGGGTTGGTCAGTCTGTATGTCACGGGGGGTCAGTCTGTATGTCACAGGGGGTCAGTCTGTATGTCACGGGGGGGTCAGTTTGTATGTCAGGGGGGGTCAGTCTGTATGTCACTAGGGGGTCTGTATGTCACGGGGGGGTCAGTCTGTATGTCACGGGGTGGTCAGTCTGTATGTCACGGGTTGGTCAGGCTGTATGTCACGGGGGAGTCAGGCTGTATGTCACGGGGGAGTCAGTCTGTATGTCACGGGGGGTCAGTCTGTATGTCACGGGGGGTCAGTCTGTATGTCATGGGGGTCAGTCTGTATGTCACGGGGGGCAGTCTGTATTTCAAGGGGGGTCAGTCTGTATGTCATGGGGTGGTCAGTCTGTATGTCACGGGGGGAGGTTAGTTTGTATGTCACGGGGGGGTCAGTCTGTATGTCACGGGGGGGTCAGTCTGTATGTCACGGGGGGGTCAGTCTGTATGTCACAGGGAGTCAGTCTGTATGTCACGGGGGGGTCAGTCTGTATGTCACGGGGTGGTTAGTCTGTATGTCACGTGGGGTCAGTCTGTATGTCACGTGGGGTTAGTCTGTATGTCACGTGGGGTCAGTCTGTATGTCACCGGGGAGGTTAGTCTGTATGTCACAGGGGGGTCAGTCTGTATGTCACTAGGAGGTCTGTATGTCACGGGGGGGTCAGTCTGTATGTCACTAGGGGGTCAGTCTGTATGTCACGGGGGGTCAGTCTGTATGTCATGGGGGGGTCAGTCTGTATGTCACGGGGGGGTCAGTCTGTATGTCATGGGGGGGTCAGTATGTATGTCACGGGTGAGTCAGTCTGTATGTCACGGGGGGTCAGTCTGTATGTCACTAGGAGGTCTGTATGTCACGGGGGGGGGGTCAGTCTGTATGTCATGGGGGGGTCAGTCTGTATGTCACGGGGGGGTCAGTCTGTATGTCACGGGGGTTCAGTCTGTATGTCACGGGGGGGTCAGTCTGTATGTCACGGGGGGGTCAGTCTGTATGTCACTAGGAGGTCTGTATGTCACGGGGGGGTCAGTCTGTATGTCACTAGGGGGTCAGTCTGTATGTCACGGGGGGTCAGTCTGTATGTCACGTGGGGTCAGTTTGTATGTCACGGGGGGGGGTCAGTCTGTATGTCACGGGGGGTCAGTCTGTATGTCACGGGGGGGGGTCAGTCTGTATGTCACTAGGGGGTCTGTATGTCACGGGGGGGTCAGTCTGTATGTCACGGGGTGGTCAGTTTGTATGTCACTAGGGGGTCTGTATGTCACGGGGGGGTCAGTCTGTATGTCACGGGGGGGTCAGTCTGTATGTCACGGGGGGGTCAGTCTGTATGTCACGGGGGGGTCAGTCTGTATGTCACGGGGGGAGGTTAGTCTGTATGTCACGGGGGGAGGTTAGTCTGTATGTCACGGGGGGTCAGTCTGTATGTCACAGGGGGTCAGTCTGTATGTCACGGGGGGGTCAGTCTGTATGTCACGGGGGGGTCAGTCTGTATGTCACAGGGGGTCAGTCTTTATGTCACAGGGGGTCAGTCTGTATGTCACGGGGGGGTCAGTCTGTATGTCACGGGGGGGTCAGTCTGTATGTCACGGGGGGAGGTCAGTCTGTATGTATCGGGGGGGTCAGTCTGTATGTCACGGGGGGGTCAGTCTGTATGTCACGTGGGGTCAGTCTGTATGTCACCGGGGAGGTCAGTCTGTATGTCACGGGGGGGTCAGTCTGTATGTCACGGGGGGGTCAGTCTGTATGTCACTAGGAGGTCTGTATGTCACGGGGGGGTCAGTCTGTATGTCACGGGGGGTCTGTCTGTATGTCATGGGGGGGTCAGTCTGTATGTCACGGGGGGGGTCAGTCTGTATGTCACAGGGGGTCAGTCTTTATGTCACAGGGGGTCAGTCTGTATGTCACGGGGGGGTCAGTCTGTATGTCACGGGGGGGTCAGTCTGTATGTCACAGGGGGGGTCAGTCTGTATGTCACGGGGGGTCAGTCTGTATGTCACGTGGGGGTCAGTCTGTATGTCACGTGGGGTCAGTCTGTATGTCACGGGTGAGTCAGTCTGTATGTCACGGGGGGGTCAGTCTGTATGTCACGGGGGGTCAGTCTGTATGTCACTAGGAGGTCTGTATGTCACGGGGGGGTCAGTCTGTATGTCACGGGGGAGTTCAGTCTGTATGTCACGGGGGGTCAGTCTGTATGTCACGTGGGGTCAGTTTGTATGTCACGGGGGAGGGTCAGTCTGTATGCCATGGGGGGGTCAGTCTGTATGTCACGGGGGGGTCAGTCTGTATGTCACGGGGGGTCAGTCTGTATGTCACGTGGGGTCAGTTTGTATGTCACGGGGGGGGGGGTCAGTCTGTATGTCACGGGGGGTCAGTCTGTATGTCACGGGGGGGGGGTCAGTCTGTATGCCACGGGGGGGTCAGTCTGTATGTCACTAGGGGGTCTGTATGTCACGTGGGGTCAGTCTGTATGTGACGGGGGGGTCAGTCTGTATGTCACGGGGGGGTCAGTCTGTATGTCACTAGGGGGTCAGTCTGTATGTCATGGGGGGGTCAGTCTGTATGTCACGGGGGGGTCAGTCTGTATGTCACGGGGGGGTCAGTCTGTATGTCACAGGGGGTCAGTCTGTATGTCACGGGGGTCAGTCTGTATGTCACGGGGGGTCAGTCTGTATGTCACGGGGGGGTCAGTCTGTATGTCACGGGGGGTCAGTCTGTATGTCACGGGGGGAGGTTAGTCTGTATGTCACGGGGGGAGGTTAGTCTGTATGTCACGGGGGGGTCAGTCTGTATGTCACGTGGGGGTCAGTCTGTATGTCACGTGGGGTCAGTCTGTATGTCACGGGTGAGTCAGTCTGTATGTCACGGGGGGGTCAGTCTGTATGTCACGGGGGGTCAGTCTGTATGTCACTAGGAGGTCTGTATGTCACGGGGGGGTCAGTCTGTATGTCACGGGGGAGTTCAGTCTGTATGTCACGGGGGGTCAGTCTGTATGTCACGTGGGGTCAGTTTGTATGTCACGGGGGAGGGTCAGTCTGTATGCCATGGGGGGGTCAGTCTGTATGTCACGGGGGGGTCAGTCTGTATGTCACGGGGGGTCAGTCTGTATGTCACGTGGGGTCAGTTTGTATGTCACGGGGGGGGGGGTCAGTCTGTATGTCACGGAGGGTCAGTCTGTATGTCACGGGGGGGGTCAGTCTGTATGCCACGGGGGGGTCAGTCTGTATGTCACTAGGGGGTCTGTATGTCACGTGGGGTCAGTCTGTATGTCACGGGGGGGTCAGTCTGTATGTCACGGGGGGGTCAGTCTGTATGTCACTAGGGGGTCAGTCTGTATGTCATGGGGGGGTCAGTCTGTATGTCACGGGGGGGTCAGTCTGTATGTCACGGGGGGGTCAGTCTGTATGTCACAGGGGGTCAGTCTGTATGTCACGGGGGTCAGTCTGTATGTCACGGGGGGTCAGTCTGTATGTCACGGGGGGGTCAGTCTGTATGTCACGGGGGGTCAGTCTGTATGTCACGGGGGGAGGTTAGTCTGTATGTCACGGGGGGAGGTTAGTCTGTATGTCACGGGGGGGTCAGTCTGTATGTCACAGGGGGTCAGTCTGTATGTCACGGGGGGGTCAGTCTGTATGTCACAGGGGGTCAGTCTGTATGTCACGGGGGGGTCAGTCTGTATGTCACAGGGGGTCAGTCTGTATGTCACGGGGGGGTCAGTCTGTATGTCACGGGGGGAGGTTAGTCTGTATGTCACGGGGGGGTCAGTCTGTATGTCACGTGGGGTCAGTCTGTATGTCACATGGGGTCAGTCTGTATGTCAGGGGGGGTCAGTCTGTATGTCACGGGGGGAGGTCAGTCTGTATGTCACGGGGGGGTCAGTCTGTATGTCACGGGGGGGTCAGTCTGTATGTCACGGGGGGAGGTTAGTCTGTATGTCACGGGGGGAGGTTAGTCTGTATGTCACGGGGGGAGGTTAGTCTGTATGTTACGGGGGGGAGGTTAGTCTGTATTTCACGGGGGGTCAGTCTGTATGTCACAGGGGGTCAGTCTGTATGTCACGGGGGGGTCAGTCTGTATGTCACGGGGGGGGTCAGTCTGTATGTCACAGGGGGTCAGTCTTTATGTCACAGGGGGTCAGTCTGTATGTCACGGGGGTCAGTCTGTATGTCACGGGGGGGGGGTCAGTCTGTATGTCACGGGGGGAGGTTAGTCTGTATGTCACGGGGGGGTCAGTCTGTATGTCACAGGGGGGGTCAGTCTGTATGTCACGGGGGGTCAGTCTGTATGTCACGTGGGGGTCAGTCTGTATGTCACGTGGGGTCAGTCTGTATGTCACGGGTGAGTCAGTCTGTATGTCACGGGGGGGTCAGTCTGTATGTCACGGGGGGGTCAGTCTGTATGTCACGGGGGGGTCAGTCTGTATGTCACGGGGGAGTTCAGTCTGTATGTCACGGGGGGTCAGTCTGTATGTCACATGGGGTCAGTTTGTATGTCACGGGGGGGGGGTCAGTCTGTATGCCACGGGGGGGGTCAGTCTGTATGTCACGGGGGGGTCAGTCTGTATGTCACGGGGGGTCAGTCTGTATGTCACGTGGGGTCAGTTTGTATGTCACGGGGGGGGGGGTCAGTCTGTATGTCACGGGGGGTCAGTCTGTATGTCACGGGGGGGTCAGTCTGTATGCCACGGGGGGGTCAGTCTGTATGTCACTAGGGGGTCTGTATGTCACGTGGGGTCAGTCTGTATGTCACGGGGGGGTCAGTCTGTATGTCATGGGGGGGTCAGTCTGTATGTCACTAGGGGGTCAGTCTGTATGTCATGGGGGGGTCAGTCTGTATGTCACGGGGGGGTCAGTCTGTATGTCACGGGGGGGGGGTCAGTCTGTATGTCACAGGGGGTCAGTCTGTATGTCACGGTGGTCAGTCTGTATGTCACGGGGGGTCAGTCTGTATGTCACGGGGGGGTCAGTCTGTATGTCACGGGGGGGTCAGTCTGTATGTCACGGGGGGTCAGTCTGTATGTCACGGGGGGGGTCAGTCTGTATGTCACGGGGGGAGGTTAGTCTGTATGTCACGGGGGGTCAGTCTGTATGTCACAGGGGGTCAGTCTGTATGTCACGGGGGGGTCAGTCTGTATGTCACAGGGGGTCAGTCTGTATGTCATGGGGGGGTCAGTCTGTATGTCACGGGGGGAGGTTAGTCTGTATGTCACGGGGGGGTCAGTCTGTATGTCACAGGGGGTCAGTCTGTATGTCACGTGGGGTCAGTCTGTATGTCACGTGGGGTCAGTCTGTATGTCACATGGGGTCAGTCTGTATGTCAGGGGGGGTCAGTCTGTATGTCACGGGGGGAGGTTAGTCTGTATGTCATGGGGGGGTCAGTCTGTATGTCACGGGGGCGTCAGTCTGTATGTCATGGGGGGGTCAGTCTGTATGTCATGGGGGGTCAGTCTGTATGTCACGGGGGGGTCAGTCTGTATGTCACGGGAGGGTCAGTCTGTATGTCACGGGGGGTCAGTCTGTATGTCACGGGGGGTCAGTCTGTATGTCACGGGGGGGTCAGTCTGTATGTCACGGGGGGGTCAGTCTGTATGTCACGGGGGGGGTCAGTCTGTATGTCACGGGGGGGTCAGTCTGTATGTCACGGGGGGGTCAGTCTGTATGTCACGGGGGGAGGTTAGTCTGTATGTCAGGGGGGGTCAGTCTGTATGTCACGGGGGGTCAGTCTGTATGTCACAGGGGGTCAGACTGTATGTCACGGGGGGGTCAGTCTGTAGGTCACTAGGGGGTCTGTATGTCACAGGGGGTCAGTCTGTATGTCACTAGGGGGTCTGTATGTCACTAGGGGGTCTGTATGTCACGGGGGGTCAGTCTGTATGTCACGGTCGAGTCAGTCTGTATGTCACGTGTGAGTCAGTCTGTATGTCACGGGTGAGTCAGTCTGTATGTCACGGGGGGGGGTCTGTATGTCACGGGGGGTCAGTCTGTATGTCACAGGGGGGTCAGTCTGTATGTCACGGGGGTCAGTCTGTATGTCACGGGGGGGTCAGTCTGTATGTTACGGGAGGGCCAGTCTGTATGTCACGGGGGGGTCAGTCTGTATGTCACGGTCGAGTCAGTCTGTATGTCACGGGGGGTCAGTCTGTATGTCACGGGGGGGTCAGTCTGTATGTCACGGGGGGTCAGTCTGTATGTCACAGGGGGTCAGTCTGTATGTCACGGGGGGGTCAGTTTGTATGTCACTAGGGGGTCTGTATGTCATGGGGGGGTCAGTCTGTATGTCACGGGGGGGTCAGTCTGTATGTCACGGGAGGGTCAGTCTGTATGTCACGGGGGGTCAGTCTGTATGTCACGGGGGGTCAGTCTGTATGTCACTAGGGGGTCTGTATGTCACAGGGGGGTCAGTCTGTATGTCACGGGGGGTCAGTCTTTATGTCACAGGGGGTCAGTCTGTATGTCACGGGGGAGTCAGGCTGTATGTCACGGGGGAGTCAGGCTGTATGTCACGGGGGGTCAGTCTGTATGTCACGGGGGGGTCAGTCTGTATGTCACGGGGGGTCAGTCTGTATGTCATGGGGGTCAGTCTGTATGTCACGGGGGGTCAGTCTGTATGTCATGGGGGGGTCAGTCTGTATGTCACGGGGGAGGTTAGTTTGTATGTCACGGGGGGGTCAGTCTGTATGTCACGGGGGGTCAGTCTGTATGTCACAGGGGGTCAGTCTGTATGTCACGGGGGGGTCAGTCTGTATGTCACGGGGTGGTTAGTCTGTATGTCACGTGGGGTCAGTCTGTATGTCACGTGGGGTTAGTCTGTATGTCACGTGGGGTCAGTCTGTATGTCACCGGGGAGGTTAGTCTGTATGTCACAGGGGGGTCAGTCTGTATGTCACTAGGAGGTCTGTATGTCACGGGGGGTCAGTCTGTATGTCACTAGGGGGTCAGTCTGTATGTCACGGGGGGTCAGTCTGTATGTCATGGGGGGGTCAGTCTGTATGTCACGGGGGGGGTCAGTCTGTATGTCACGGGGGGCGGGTCAGTCTGTATGTCACGGGGGGTCAGTCTGTAAGTCACAGGGGGTCTGTCTGTATGTCACGGCGGGGTCAGTCTGTATGTCACGGGTGAGTCAGTCTGTATGTCACGGGGGGTCAGTCTGTATGTCACTAGGAGGTCTGTATGTCACGGGGGGGTCAGTCTGTATGTCACTAGGGGGTCAGTCTGTATGTCACAGGGGGGTCAGTCTGTATGTCATGGGGGGTCAGTCTGTATGTCACGGGGGGGTCAGTCTGTATGTCACAGGGGGACAGTCTGTATGTCACAGGGGGTCAGTCTGTATGTCACGGGGGGGTCAATCTGTATGTCACGGGGGGGTCAGTCTGTATGTCACTAGGAGGTCTGTATGTCACGGGGGGTCAGTCTGTATGTCACTAGGGGGTCAGTCTGTATGTCACGGGGGGTCAGTCTGTATGTCACGTGGGGTCAGTTTGTATGTCACGGGGGGGGTCA
This sequence comes from Rana muscosa, assembly GCA_029206835.1. Classification (NCBI taxonomy): domain Eukaryota; kingdom Metazoa; phylum Chordata; class Amphibia; order Anura; family Ranidae; genus Rana; species Rana muscosa. Next base: position 338,070 of record JARGYO010005577.1, on the reverse strand, counting down.
GTCTGTATGTCACGGGGGGTCAGTCTGTATGTCACGGGGGGGTCAGTCTGTATGCCACGGGGGGGTCAGTCTGTATGTCACTAGGGGGTCTGTATGTCACGGGGGGGTCAGTCTGTATGTCACGGGGGGGTCAGTTTGTATGTCACTAGGGGGTCTGTATGTCACGGGGGGGTCAGTCTGTATGTCACGGGGGGGTCAGTCTGTATGTCACGGGGGGGTCAGTCTGTATGTCACGGGGGGGTCAGTCTGTATGTCACGGGGGGAGGTTAGTCTGTATGTCACGGGGGGGAGGTTAGTCTGTATGTCACGGGGGGTCAGTCTGTATGTCACAGGGGGTCAGTCTGTATGTCACGGGGGGGTCAGTCTGTATGTCACGGGGGGAGGTTAGTCTGTATGTCATGGGGGGTCAGTCTGTATGTCACGGGGGGGTCAGTCTGTATGTCACGGGGGGGTCAGTCTGTATGTCACGGGGGGGGGGTCAGTCTGTATGTCACGGGGGGTCAGTCTGTATGTCACGGGGGGGTCAGTCTGTATGTCACGGGGGGGTCAGTCTGTATGTCACGTGGGGTCAGTCTGTATGTCACCGGGGAGGTTAGTCTGTATGTCACAGGGGGGTCAGTCTGTATGTCACGGGGGGGTCAGTCTGTATGTCACTAGGAGGTCTGTATGTCACGGGGGGTCAGTCTGTATGTCACTAGGGGGTCAGTCTGTATGTCACGGGGGGGTCTGTCTGTATGTCATGGGGGGGTCAGTCTGTATGTCACGGGGGGTCAGTCTGTATGTCACAGGGGGTCAGTCTGTATGTCACAGGGGGTCAGTCTGTATGTCACGGGGGGGTCAGTCTGTATGTCACAGGGGGGGTCAGTCTGTATGTCACGGGGGGTTAGTCTGTATGTCACGTGGGGGTCAGTCTGTATGTCACGTGGGGGTCAGTCTGTATGTCACGGGTGAGTCAGTCTGTATGTCACGGGGGGGTCAGTCTGTATGTCACGGGGGGGTCAGTCTGTATGTCACTGGGAGGTCTGTATGTCACGGGGGGGTCAGTCTGTATGTCACGGGGGAGTTCAGTCTGTATGTCACGTGGGGTCAGTCTGTATGTCATGGGGGGGTCAGTCTGTATGTCACTAGGAGGTCTGTATGTCACAGGGGGGGTCAGTCTGTATGTCACTAGGGGGTCAGTCTGTATGTCACGGGGGGGTCAGTCTGTATGTCATGGGGGGGTCAGTCTGTATGTCACGGGGGGGGGTCAGTCTGTATGTCACAGGGGGTCAGTCTGTATGTCACAGGGGGTCAGTCTGTATGTCACGGGGGGGTCAGTCTGTGTGTCACTAGGAGGTCTGTCAGTCTGTATGTCACTAGGGGGTCAGTCTGTACGTCACGGGGGGGTCAGTCTGTATGTCACAGGGGTCAGTCTGTATGTCACGGGGGGTCAGTCTGTATGTCACGGGGGGTCAGTCTGTATGTCACGGGGTGGTCAGTCTGTATGTCACGGGGGGGTCAGTCTGTATGTCACGGGGGGGTCAGTCTGTATGTCACGGGGGGTCAGTCTGTATGTCACGGGGGGGTCAGTCTGTATGTCATGGGGGGTCAGTCTGTATGTCATGGGGGGTCAGTCTGTATGTCACTAGGAGGTCTGTATGTCACAGGGGGGGTCAGTCTGTATGTCACTAGGGGGTCAGTCTGTATGTCACGGGGGGGTCAGTCTGTATGTCATGGGGGGTCAGTCTGTATATCACGGGGGGGGTCAGTCTGTATGTCACAGGGGGTCAGTCTGTATGTCACAGGGGGTCAGTCTGTATGTCACGGGGGGGTCAGTCTGTATGTCACTAGGAGGTCTGTATGTCACAGGGGGGGTCAGTCTGTATGTCACTAGGAGGTCTGTATGTCACAGGGGGGGTCAGTCTGTATGTCACTAGGGGGTCAGTCTGTATGTCACGGGGGGGTCAGTCTGTATGTCATGGGGGGGTCAGTCTGTATGTCACGGGGGGGGGTCAGTCTGTATGTCACAGGGGGTCAGTCTGTATGTCACAGGGGGTCAGTCTGTATGTCACGGGGGGGTCAGTCTGTATGTCACTAGGAGGTCTGTATGTCACGGGGGGTCAGTCTGTATGTCACTAGGGGGTCAGTCTGTACGTCACGGGGGGGTCAGTCTGTATGTCATGGGGGGTCAGTCTGTATGTCACGGGGGGGTCAGTCTGTATGTCACGGGGGGGTCAGTCTGTATGTCACGTAGGGTCAGTCTGTATGTCACGGGGGGTCAGTCTGTATGTCACGGGGGGGTCAGTCTGTATGTCACGGGGGGTCAGTCTGTATGTCACGGGGGGGTCAGTCTGTATGTCACGGGGGGTCAGTCTGTATGTCACGGGGGGGTCAGTCTGTATGTCATGGGGGGTCAGTCTGTATGTCATGGGGGGGTCAGTCTGTATGTCACTAGGAGGTCTGTATGTCACAGGGGGGGTCAGTCTGTATGTCACTAGGGGGTCAGTCTGTATGTCACGGGGGGGTCAGTCTGTATGTCATGGGGGGGTCAGTCTGTATGTCACGGGGGGGGGTCAGTCTGTATGTCACAGGGGGTCAGTCTGTATGTCACAGGGGGTCAGTCTGTATGTCACGGGGGGGTCAGTCTGTATGTCACTAGGAGGTCTGTATGTCACGGGGGGTCAGTCTGTATGTCACTAGGGGGTCAGTCTGTATGTCACGGGGGGGTCAGTCTGTATGTCACAGGGGGTCAGTCTGTATGTCACGGGGGGGTCAGTCTGTATGTCACAGGGGGTCAGTCTGTATGTCACGGGGGGGTCAGTCTGTATGTCACGGGGGGGTCAGTCTGTATGTCACGGGGGGGTCAGTCTGTATGTCACGTGGGGTCAGTCTGTATGTCACGTGGGGTCAGTCTGTATGTCACGTGGGGTCAGTCTGTATGTCAGGGGGGGTCAGTCTGTATGTCACGGGGGCGTCAGTCTGTATGTCATGGGGGGGTCAGTCTGTATGTCATGGGGGGGTCAGTCTGTATGTCACGGGGGGGTCAGTCTGTATGTCACGGGAGGGTCAGTCTGTATGTCACGGGGGGGGGTCAGTCTGTATGTCACGGGGGGTCAGTCTGTATGTCACGGGGGGGTCAGTCTGTATGTCACGGGGGGGTCAGTCTGTATGTCACGGGGGAGGTTAGTCTGTATGTCAGGGGGGGTCAGTCTGTATGTCACGGGGGGTCAGTCTGTATGTCACGGGGGGTCAGTCTGTATGTCACGGGGGGTCAGTCTGTATGTCACAGGGGGTCAGTCTGTATGTCACTAGGGGGTCTGTATGTCACGGGGGGTCAGTCTGTATGTCACGGTCGAGTCAGTCTGTATGTCACGGTTGAGTCAGTCTGTATGTCACGGGTGAGTCAGTCTGTATGTCACGGGGGGGTCAGTCTGTATGTCACAGGGGGGTCAGTCTGTATGTCACGGGGGTCAGTCTGTATGTCACGGGGGGGGGGTCAGTCTGTATGTTACGGGAGGGTCAGTCTGTATGTTACGGGAGGGTCAGTCTGTATGTCACGGGGGGGTCAGTCTGTATGTCACGGGGGGGTCAGTCTGTATGTCACAGGGGGTCAGTCTGTATGTCACAGGGGGTCAGTCTGTGAGTCACGGGGGGGTCAGTCTGTATGTCACTAGGGGGTCTGTATGTCACGGGGGGTCAGTCTGTATGTCACTAGGGGGGTCAGTCTGTATGTCACTAGGGGGGTCAGTCTGTATGTCACGGGGGGTCAGTCTGTATGTCACGGGGGGGGTCAGTCTGTATGTCACGGGGGGTCAGTCTGTATGTCACAGGGGGTCAGTCTGTATGTCATGGGGGGGTCAGTTTGTATGTCACTAGGGGGTCTGTATGTCACGGGGGGTCAGTCTGTATGTCACGGGGGGGTCAGTCTGTATGTCACGGGGGGGTCAGTCTGTATGTCACGGGGGGAGGTTAGTCTGTATGTCACGGGGGGTCAGTCTGTATGTCACGGGGGGTCAGTCTGTATGTCACGGGGGGTCAGTCTGTATGTCACGGGGGGGTCAGTCTGTATGTCACGGGGGGGTCAGTCTGTATGTCACGGGGGGTCAGTCTGTATGTCACGGGGGGGTCAGTCTGTATGTCACGGGGGGGTCAGTCTGTATGTCACGGGGGGGTCAGTCTGTATGTCACGGGGGGAGGTTAGTCTGTATGTCACGGGGGGAGGTTAGTCTGTATGTCACAGGGGGTCAGTCTGTATGTCACGGGGGGGTCAGTCTGTATGTCACGGGGGGGTCAGTCTGTATGTCACGGGGGGGTCAGTCTGTATGTCACGGGGGGGTCAGTCTGTATGTCACGGGGGGGTCAGTCTGTATGTCACGGGGGGGTCAGTCTGTATGTCACGGGTGAGTCAGTCTGTATGTCATGGGGGGTCAGTCTGTATGTCACCGGGGGAGTTTAGTCTGTATGTCACGGGGGGTCAGTCTGTATGTCACGTGGGGTCAGTCTGTATGTCACGTGGGGTCAGTCTGAATGTCACAGGGGGGTCAGTCTGTATGTCATTAGGGGGTCTGTATGTCACGGGGGGGGGGGGTCAGTCTGTATGTCACGGGGGGGTCAGTCTGTATGTCACGAGGGGTCAGTCTGTATGTCACTAGGGGGTCTGTATGTCATGGGGGGGTCAGTCTGTATGTCACGGGGGGGTCAGTCTGTATGTCATGGGGGGTCAGTCTGTATGTCAAGGGTGAGTCAGTCTGTATGTCACAGGGGTAAGTCTGTATGTCACGGGGGGGGGGGGTCAGTCTGTATGTCATGGGGGGTCAGTCTGTATGTCAAGGGTGAGTCAGTCTGTATGTCACGGGGGGGTCAGTCTGTATGTCACGGGGGGGTCAGTCTGTATGTCACGGGGCGGTCAGTCTGTATGTCACGGGGGGGTCAGTCTGTATGTCACGGGGGGGTCAGTCTGTATGTCACGGGGGGGTCAGTCTATATGTCACGGGGGGTCAGTCTGTATGTCACGGGGGGTCAGTCTGTATGTCACAGGGGGTCAGTCTGTATGTCACGTGGGGTCAGTCTGTATGTCACGGGGGGGGTCAGTCTGTATGTCACGGGGTGGTCAGTCTGTATGTCACGGGGGGTCAGTCTGTATGTCACTAGGGGGTCTGTATGTCACGGGGGGGTCAGTCTGTATGTCACGGGGTGGTCAGTCTGTATGTCACGGGTTGGTCAGTCTGTATGTCACGGGGTGGTCAGTCTGTATGTCACGGGGGGTCAGTCTGTATGTCACTAGGGGGTCTGTATGTCACGGGGGGGTCAGTATGTATGTCACCAGGGGGTCTGTATGTCACGGGGGGTCAGTCTGTATGTCACGGGGGGGTCAGTCTGTATGTCACGGGGGGTCAGTCTGTATGTCACGGGGGGAGGTTAGTCTGTATGTCACGGGGGGAGGTTAGTCTGTATGTCACGGGGGGAGGTTAGTCTGTATGTCACGGGGGGGGTCAGTCTGTATGTCACGGGGGGGTCAGTATGTATGTCACCAGGGGGTCAGTCTGTATGTCACTAGGGGGTCTGTATGTCACGGGGGAGTCAGTCTGTATGTCACGGGGGTCAGTCTGTATGTCACGGGGGTCAGTCTGTATGTCACGGGGGGGGGTCAGTCTGTATTTCACGGGGGGTCAGTCTGTATGTCACGGGGGTCAGTCTGTATGTCACGTGGGGTCAGTCTGTATGTCACGTGGGGTCAGTCTGTATGTCACGGGGGTCAGTCTGTATGTCACGGGGGGTCAGTCTGTATGTCACGTGGGGTCAGTCTGTTTGTCACGGGGGGGTCAGTCTGTATGTCACGGGTGAGTCAGTCTGTATGTCAAGGGGGGTCAGTCTGTATGTCACGGGGGGAGTTTAGTCTGTATGTCACGGGGGGTCAGTCTGTATGTCACGGGGGGTCAGTCTGTATTTCACGGGGGGGTCAGTCTGTATGTCACAGGGGGTCAGTCTGTATGTCACGTGGGGTCAGTCTGTATGTCACGGAGGGGTCATTCTGTATGTCACGGGGGGAGGTTAGTCTGTATGTCACAGGGGGGTCAGTCTGTATGTCATTAGGGTGTCTGTATGTCACGGGGGGGGGTCAGTCTGTATGTCACGGGGGGGTCAGTCTGTATGTCACGGGGGTCAGTCTGTATGTCACTAGGGGATCTGTATGTCATGGGGGGGTCAGTCTGTATGTCACGGGGGGGTCAGTCTGTATGTCACGGGGGGGGGGTCAGTCTGTATGTCATGGGGGGTCAGTCTGTATGTCAAGAGTGAGTCAGTCTGTATGTCAAGGGTGAGTCAGTCTGTATGTCACGGGGGTAAGTCTGTATGTCACGGGGGGGTCAGTCTGTATGTCATGGGGGGTCAGTCTGTATGTAAAGGGTGAGTCAGTCTGTATGTCACGGGGGGGTCAGTCTGTATGTCACGGGGGGGTCAGTCTGTATGTCACGGGGGGTCAGTCTGTATGTCACGTGGGGTCAGTCTGTATGTCACGGGGGGGTCAGTCTGTATGTCACGGGGGGGTCAGTCTGTATGTCACGGGGGTCAGTCTCTATGTCACGGGGGGGTCAGTCTCTATGTCACGGGGGGGTCAGTCTGTATGTCACGAGGGGGTCAGTCTGTATGTCACGTGGGGTCAGTCTGTATGTCACAGGGGGAGGTTAGTCTGTATGTCACGGGGGGTCAGTCTGTATGTCACATGGGGTCAGACTGTATGTCACGGGGGGGTCAGACTGTATGTCACGGGGGGGTCAGTCTGTATGTCACGGGGGGTCAGTCTGTATGTCACGGGGGGGTCAGTCTGCATGTCACGGGGGGGTCAGTCTGTATGTCACGGGGGGGTCAGTCTGTATGTCACGTGGGGTCAGTCTGTATGTCACGGGGATGTCAGTCTGTATGTCACGGGGCGGTCAGTCTGTATGTCACGGGGCGGTCAGTCTGTATGTCACGGGGGGTCAGTCTGTATGTCACTAGGGGGTCTGTATGTCACGGGGGAGTCAGTCTGTATGTCACGGGGGGTCAGTCTGTATGTCACGGGGGGGTCAGTCTGTATTTCACGGGGGGTCAGTCTGTATGTCACGGGGGTCAGTCTGTATGTCACTAGGGGGTCAGTCTGTATGTCACGGTGGGTCAGTCTGTATGTCACGTGGGGTCAGTCTGTATGTCACGGGGGTCAGTCTGTATGTCACGGGGGGGTCAGTCTGTATGTCACGGGGGGGTCAGTCTGTATGTCACGTGGGGTCAGTCTGTATGTCACGGGGGGTCAGTCTGTATGTCACGGGGGGTCAATCTGTATGTCACGGGTGAGTCAGTCTGTATGTCACGGGGGGAGGTTAGTCTGTATGTCACGGGGGGAGGTTAGTCTGTATGTCACGGGGGGGTCAGTCTGTATGTCACAGGGGGTCAGTCTGTATGTCACAGGGGGTCAGTCTGTATGTCACAGGGGGTCAGTCTGTATGTCACGGGGGGGTCAGTCTGTATGTCACGGGGGGTCAGTCTGTTTGTCACGGGGGGGTCAGTCTGTATGTCACGGGGGGGTCAGTCTGTATGTCACGGGGGGGTCAGTCTGTATGTCACGGGGGGGTCAGTCTGTATGTCACAGGGGGTCAGTCTGTAAGTCACGGGGGGAGGTTAATCTGTATGTCACGGGGGGGTCAGTCTGTATGTCACGAGGGGAGGTTAGTCTGTATGTCCCTAGGGGGTCTGTATGTCACGGGGGGTCAGTCTGTATGTCACGGGGGTGTCAGTCTGTATGTCACGGGGGGTCAGTCTGTATGTCACGGGGGGTCAGTCTGTATGTCACGGGGAGGTCAGTCTATATGTCACGGGGGGGTCAGTCTATATGTCACGGGGGGGTCAGTCTATATGTCACGGGGGGGTCAGTCTGTATGTCACGTGGGGTCAGTCTGTATGTCACGGGGGGAGGTTAGTCTGTATGTCACAGGGGGTCAGTCTGTATGTCACGGGGGGTCAGTCTATATGTCACGGGGGGGTCAGTCTGTATGTCACGGGGGGGTCAGTCTGTATGTCACGGGGGGTCATTCTGTATGTCACAGGGGGTCAGTCTGTATGTCACGGGGGGGTCAGTCTGTATGTCACGAGGGGAGGTTAGTCTGTATGTCCCTAGGGGGTCTGTATGTCACAGGGGGGTCAGTCTGTATGTCACTAGGGGTTCTGTATGTCACGGGGGGGTCAGTCTGTATGTCACGGGGTGGTCAGTCTGTATGTCACGGGGTGGTCAGTCTGTATGTCACGGGGTGGTCAGTCTGTATGTCACGGGGGGGTCAGTCTGTATGTCACGGGGGGGTCAGTCTGCATGTCACGGGGGGTCAGTCTGTATGTCACGTGGGGGTCAGTCTGTATGTCACGTGGGGGTCAGTCTGTATGTCACGGGGGGGTCAGTCTGTATGTCACGGGGGGGTCAGTCTGTATGTCATGGGGGGGGTCAGTCTGTATGTCACGGGGGGGTCAGTCTGTATGTCACGTGGGGTCAGTCTGTATGTCACGGGGGGAGGTTAGTCTGTATGTCACGGGGGGAGGTTAGTCTGTATGTCACTAGGGGGTCTGTATGTCACGGGGGGGTCAGTCTGTATGTCACGGGGGGGTCAGTTTGTATGTCACGGGGGGGTCAGTCTGTATGTCACGGGGGGGTCAGTCTGTATGTCACAGGGGGTCAGTCTGTATGTCACGGGGGGTCAGTCTGTATGTCACGGGGGGGTCAGTCTATATGTCACGGGGGGTCAGTCTGTATGTCACGTGGGGTCAGTCTGTATGTCACGTGGGGTCAGTCTGTATGTCACGGGGGGGTCAGTCTGTATGTCACGGGGTGGTCAGTCTGTATGTCAGGGGGGGTCAGTCTGTATGTCACTAGGGGGTCTGTATGTCACGGGGGGTCAGTCTGTATGTCACGGGGTGGTCAGTCTGTATGTCACGGGTTGGTCAGTCTGTATGTCACGGGGTGGTCAGTCTGTATGTCACGGGGTGGTCAGTCTGTATGTCACGGGGTTCAGTCTGTATGTCACTAGGGGGTCTGTATGTCACGGGGGGGTCAGTATGTATGTCACCAGGGGGTCTGTATGTCACGGGGGGGTCAGTCTGTATGTCACGGGGGGTCAGTCTGTATGTCACTAGGGGGTCTGTATGTCACGGGGTCAGTCTGTATGTCACGGGGGGGTCAGTCTGTATGTCACGTGGGGTCAGTCTGTATGTCACGTGGGGTCAGTCTGTATGTCACGGGGGTCAGTCTGTATGTCACGGGGGGGTCAGTCTGTATGTCACGTGGGGTCAGTCTGTATGTCACGGGGGGTCAGTCTGTATGTCACGGGTGAGTCAGTCTGTATGTCACAGGGGGGTCAGTCTTTATGTCACGGGGGGAGGTTAGTCTGTATGTCACGGGGGGGTCAGTCTGTATGTCACGGGGGGTCAGTCTGTATGTCACAGGGGGTCAGTCTGTATGTCACAGGGGGTCAGTCTGTATGTCACGGGGGGTCAGTCTGTATGTCACAGGGGGTCAGTCTGTATGTCACGGGGGAGTCAGTCTGTATGTCACGGGGGGGTCAGTCTGTATGTCACGGGGGGGTCAGTCTGTATGTCACGGGGGGGTCAGTCTGTATGTCACGGGGGGGTCAGTCTGTATGTCACGGGGGGGTCAGTCTATATGTCACGGGGGGTCAGTCTATATGTCACGGGGGGTCAGTCTGTATGTCCTGTGGGGTCAGTCTGTATGTCACGTGGGGTCAGTCTGTATGTCACGGGGGTCAGTCTGTATGTCACAGGGGGTCAGTCTGTATGTCACAGGGGGTCAGTCTGTATGTCACGGGGGGGTCAGTCTGTATGTCACGGGGGGGTCAGTCTATATGTCACGGGGGGGTCAGTCTATATGTCACGGGGGGTCAGTCTGTATGTCACGTGGGGTCAGTCTGTATGTCACGGGGGGGTCAGTCTATATGTCACGGGTGGTCAGTCTGTATGTCCTGTGGGGTCAGTCTGTATGTCACGTGGGGTCAGTCTGTATGTCACGGGGTGGTCAGTCTGTATGTCACGGGGGGTCAGTCTGTATGTCACTAGGGGGTCTGTATGTCACGGGGGGGTCAGTATGTATGTCACTAGGGGGTCTGTATGTCACGGGGGGGTCAGTCTGTATGTCACGGGGGGGTCAGTCTGTATGTCACGGGGGGTCAGTCTGTATGTCACGTGGGGTCAGTCTGTATGTCACGTGGTGGTCAGTCTGTATGTCACGGGGGGGTCAGTCTGTATGTCATGGGGCGGTCAGACTGTATGTCACGGGGGGGTCAGTCTGTATGTCACGGGGGGGTCAGTCTGTATGTCACGGGGGGGTCAGTCTGTATGTCACGGGGGGGTCAGTCTGTATGTCACAGGGGGTCAGTCTGTATGTCACGGGGGGGTCAGTCTGTATGTCACGGGGGGTCAGTCTGTATGTCACAGGGGGTCAGTCTGTATGTCACGGGGGGGGTCAGTCTGTATGTCACGGGGTGGTCAGTCTGTATGTCACGGGGGGTCAGTCTGTATGTCACAGGGGGTCAGTCTGTATGTCACTAGGGGGTCTGTATGTCACGGGGGGTCAGTCTGTATGTCACGGGGTGGTCAGTCTGTATGTCACGGGTTGGTCAGTCTGTATGTCACGGGGTGGTCAGTCTGTATGTCACGGGTTGGTCAGTCTGTATGTCACGGGGGGGTCAGTCTGTATGTCACTAGGGGGTCTGTATGTCACGGGGGGTCAGTATGTATGTCACCAGGGGGTCTGTATGTCACGGGGGGTCAGTCTGTATGTCACGGGGGGGGGTCAGTCTGTATGTCACGTGGGGTCAGTCTGTATGTCACGTGGGGGTCAGTCTGTATGTCACGGGGGGTCAGTCTGTATTTCGCGGGGGGAGGTTAGTCTGTATGTTACAGGGGGTCAGTCTGTATGTCACGTGGGGTCAGTCTGTGTGTCACGGGGGGTCAGTCTGTATGTCACGGGGGGTCAGTCTGTATGTCACGGGGGGGTCAGTCTGTATGTCACGGGGGGGTCAGTCTGTATGTCACGGGGGGGTCAGTCTGTATGTCACGGGGGGTCAGTCTGTATGTCACGGGGGGAGGTTAATCTGTATGTTACGGGGGGGTCAGTCTGTATGTCACGAGGGGAGGTTAGTCTGTATGTCCCTAGGGGGTCTGTTTGTCACAGGGGGGTCAGTCTGTATGTCACTAGGGGGTCTGTATGTCACGGCGGGGGGTCAGTCTGTATGTCACGGGGTGGTCAGTCTGTATGTCACGGGGGGATCAGTCTGTATGTCACAGGGGGTCAGTCTGTATGTCACGTGGGGTCAGTCTGTATGTCACGTGGGGGTCAGTCTGTATGTCACGGGGGGGTCAGTCTGTATGTCACAAGGGGGTCTGTATGTCACGGGGGGGTCAGTCTGTATGTCACGGGGTGGTCAGTCTGTATGTCACGGGTTGGTCAGTCTGTATGTCACGGGGTGGTCAGTCTGTATGTCACGGGGGGTCAGTCTGTATGTCACTAGGGGGTCTGTATGTCACGGGGGGTCAGTATGTATGTCACCAGGGGGTCTGTATGTCACGGGGGGTCAGTCTGTATGTCACGGGGGGTCAGTCTGTATGTCACTAGGGGGTCTGTATGTCACGGGGGAGTCAGTCTGTATGTCACGGGGGTCAGTCTGTATGTCACGGGGGGGGTCAGTCTGTATTTCACGGGGGGTCAGTCTGTATGTCACGGGGTGGTCAGTCTGTATGTCAGGGGGGGTCAGTCTGTATGTCACTAGGGGGTCTGTATGTCACGGGGGGGTCAGTCTGTATGTCACTAGGGGGTCTGTATGTCACGGGGGGGTCAGTATGTATGTCACCAGGGGGTCTGTATGTCACGGGGGGGTCAGTCTGTATGTCACGGGGGGTCAGTCTGTATGTCACTAGGGGGTCTGTATGTCACGGGGGAGTCAGTCTGTATGTCACGGGGGTCAGTCTGTATGTCACGGGGGGGTCAGTCTGTATTTCACGGGGGGTCAGTCTGTATGTCACGGGGTGGTCAGTCTGTATGTCAGGGGGGGTCAGTCTGTATGTCACTAGGGGGTCTGTATGTCACGGGTTGGTCAGTCTGTATGTCACGGGTTGGTCAGTCTGTATGTCACGGGGTGGTCAGTCTGTATGTCACGGGGTGGTCAGTCTGTATGTCACGGGGGGTCAGTCTGTATATCACTAGGGGGTCTGTATGTCACGGGGGGGTCAGTATGTATGTCACCAGGGGGTCTGTATGTCACGGGGGGGTCAGTCTGTATGTCACGGGGGGTCAGTCTGTATGTCACTAGGGGGTCTGTATGTCACGGGGGAGTCAGTCTGTATGTCACGGGGGTCAGTTTGTATGTCACGGGGGGGGGGGGGGTCAGTCTGTATTTCACGGGGGGGTCAGTCTGTATGTCACGGGGGTCAGTCTGTATGTCACGTGGGGTCAGTCTGTATGTCACGGGGGAGTCAGTCTGTATGTCACGTGGGGTCAGTCTGTATGTCACGGGGGGTCAGTCTGTATGTCACGTGGGGTCAGTCTGTATGTCACGGGGGGTCAGTCTGTATGTCACGGGTGAGTCAGTCTGTATGTCACAGGGGGGTCAGTCTTTATGTCACGGGGGGAGGTTAGTCTGTATGTCACAGGGGGGTCAGTCTGTATGTCACGGGGGGTCAGTCTGTATGTCACAGGGGGTCAGTCTGTATGTCACGGGGGGTCAGTCTGTATGTCACGGGGGGGTCAGTCTGTATGTCACGGGGGAGTCAGTCTGTATGTCACGGGGGTCAGTCTGTATGTCACGGGGGGGGTCAGTCTGTATGTCACAGGGGGTCAGTCTGTATGTCACGGGGGGGTCAGTCTATATGTCACGGGGGGTCAGTCTATATGTCACGGGGGGTCAGTCTGTATGTCCTGTGGGGTCAGTCTGTATGTCACGTGGGGTCAGTCTGTATGTCACGTGGGGTCAGTCTGTATGTCACAGGGGGTCAGTCTGTATGTCACAGGGGGTCAGTCTGTATGTCACAGGGGGTCTCACAGGGGGTCAGTCTGTATGTCACGGGGGGGTCAGTCTGTATGTCACGGGGGGGTCAGTCTATATGTCACGGGGGGGTCAGTCTATATGTCCTGTGGGGTCAGTCTGTATGTCCTGTGGGGTCAGTCTGTATGTCACGGGTTGGTCAGTCTGTATGTCACGGGGTGGTCAGTCTGTATGTCACGGGGGGTCAGTCTGTATGTCACTAGGGGGTCTGTATGTCACGGGGGGTCAGTATGTATGTCACCAGGGGGTCTGTATGTCACGGGGGGTCAGTCTGTATGTCACGGGGGGTCAGTCTGTATGTCACTAGGGGGTCTGTATGTCACGGGGGAGTCAGTCTGTATGTCACGGGGGTCAGTCTGTATGTCACGGGGGGGGTCAGTCTGTATTTCACGGGTGGTCAGTCTGTATGTCACGGGGTGGGTCAGTCTGTATGTCACGGGGGGTCAGTCTGTATGTCACTAGGGGGTCTGTATGTCACGGGGGGGTCAGTATGTATGTCACTAGGGGGTCTGTATGTCATGGGGGGGTCAGTCTGTATGTCACGGGGGGGTCAGTCTGTATGTCACGTGGGGTCAGTCTGTATGTCACGTGGTGGTCAGTCTGTATGTCACGGGGGGTCAGTCTGTATGTCACGGGCGGGTCAGTCTGTATGTCACGGGGCGGTCAGTCTGTATGTCACGGGGGGGTCAGTCTGTATGTCACGGGGGGGTCAGTCTGTATGTCATTGGGGGGTCAGTCTGTATGTCACGGGGGGGTCAGTCTGTATGTCACAGGGGGTCAGTCTGTATGTCACGGGGGGGTCAGTCTGTATGTCACGGGGGGGTCAGTCTATATGTCATGGGGGGTCAGTCTGTATGTCACAGGGGGTCAGTCTGTATGTCACTGGGGTGGTCAGTCTGTATGTCACGGGGGGGTCAGTCTGTATGTCACTAGGGGGTCTGTATGTCAAGGGGGGGTCAGTATGTATGTCACCAGGGGGTCTGTATGTCACGGGGGGTCAGTCTGTATGTCACGGGGGGGGTCAGTCTGTATGTCACAGGGGGTCAGTCTGTATGTCACGGGGGGGGTCAGTCTGTATGTCACGGGGGGGGTCAGTCTATATGTCACGGGGGGTCAGTCTGTATGTCACAGGGGGTCAGTCTGTATGTCACGGGGGGGGTCAGTCTGTATGTCACGGGGGGGTCAGTCTGTATGTCACGGGGGGTCAGTCTGTATGTCACGGGGGGGTCAGTCTGTATGTCACGGGGGGGGTCAGTCTATATGTCACGGGGGGTCAGTCTGTATGTCACAGGGGGTCAGTCTGTATGTCACGGGGGGGTCAGTCTGTATGTCACGGGGTGGTCAGTCTGTATGTCACGGGGGGTCAGTCTGTATGTCACGGGGGGTCAGTCTGTATGTCACTAGGGGGTCTGTATGTCACGGGGGGGGTCAGTCTGTATGTCACGGGGTGGTCAGTCTGTATGTCACGGGTTGGTCAGTCTGTATGTCACGGGGTGGTCAGTCTGTATGTCACGGGGGGTCAGTCTGTATGTCACTAGGGGGTCTGTATGTCACGGGGGGGTCAGTATGTATGTCACCAGGGGGTCTGTATGTCACGTGGGGTCAGTCTGTATGTCACAGGGGCTCAGTCTGTATGTCACGGGGGGGTCAGTCTATATGTCACGGGGGGGTCAGTCTGTATGTCACGGGGGGGTCAGTCTGTATGTCACGTGGGGTCAGTCTGTATGTCACGTGGGGTCAGTCTGTATGTCACCGGGGTGTCAGTCTGTATGTCACGGGGGGTCAGTCTGTATTTCACGGGGGGTCAGTCTGTATGTCACGGGGGGTCAGTCTGTATGTCACGAGGGGAGGTTAGTCTGTATGTCCCTAGGGGGGTCTGTTTGTCACAGGGGGGTCAGTCTGTATGTCACTAGGGGGTCTGTATGTCACGGGGGGGGGGGTCAGTCTGTATGTCACGGGGGTGGTCAGTCTGTATGTCACGGGGGGATCAGTCTGTATGTCACGGGGGGTCAGTCTGTATGTCACGTGGGGGTCAGTCTGTATGTCACGGGGGGGTCAGTCTGTATGTCACGGGTGGGGGTCAGTCTGTATGTCACGGGGGGTCAGTCTGTATGTCACGAGGGGGTCTGTATGTGACGGGGGGGTCAGTCTGTATGTCACGGGGGGTCAGTCTGTATGTCACGAGGGGGTCTGTATGTCACGGGGGGGGTCAGTCTGTATGTCACGGGGTGGTCAGTCTGTATGTCACGGGGTGGTCAGTCTGTATGTCACGGGGGGTCAGTCTGTATGTCACTAGGGGGTCTGTATGTCACGGGGGGGTCAGTATGTATGTCACCAGGGGGTCTGTATGTCATGGGGGGGTCAGTCTGTATGTCACGGGGGGTCAGTCTGTATGTCACTAGGGGGTCTGTATGTCACGGGGAGTCAGTCTGTATGTCACGGGGGTCAGTCTGTATGTCACGGGGGGGGTCAGTCTGTATTTCACGGGGGGTCAGTCTGTATGTCACGGGGTGGTCAGTCTGTATGTCAGGGGGGGGTCAGTCTGTATGTCACTAGGGGGTCTGTATGTCACGGGGGGGTCAGTATGTATGTCACCAGGGGGTCTGTATGTCACGGGGGGGTCAGTCTGTATGTCACGGGGGGTCAGTCTGTATGTCACTAGGGGGTCTGTATGTCACGGGGGAGTCAGTCTGTATGTCACGGGGGTCAGTCTGTATGTCACGGGGGGGGGTCAGTCTGTATTTCACGGGGGGTCAGTCTGTATGTCACGGGGGTGGTCAGTCTGTATGTCAGGGGAGGTCATTCTGTATGTCACCAGGGGGTCTGTATGTCACGGGGGGGTCAGTCTGTATGTCACGGGGGGTCAGTCTGTATGTCACTAGGGGGTCTGTATGTCACGGGGGAGTCAGTCTGTATGTCACGGGGGTCAGTTTGTATGTCACGGGGGGGGTCAGTCTGTATTTCACGGGGGGTCAGTCTGTATGTCACGGGGGTCAGTCTGTATGTCACGGGGTGGTCAGTCTGTATGTCACGGGTTGGTCAGTCTGTATGTCACGGGGTGGTCAGTCTGTATGGCACGGGGTGGTCAGTCTGTATGTCACGGGGGGGTCAGTCTGTATATCACTAGGGGGTCTGTATGTCACGGGGGGGTCAGTATGTATGTCACCAGGGGGTCTGTATGTCACGGGGGGGGTCAGTCTGTATGTCACGGGGGAGTCAGTCTGTATGTCACGGGGGTCAGTTTGTATGTCACGGGGGGGGGTCAGTCTGTATTTCACGGGGGGTCAGTCTGTATGTCACGGGGGTCAGTCTGTATGTCACGTGGGGGTCAGTCTGTATGTCACGGGTGAGTCAGTCTGTATGCCACAGGGGGGTCAGTCTTTATGTCACGGGGGGAGGTTAGTCTGTATGTCACAGGGGGGTCAGTCTGTATGTCACAGGGGGGTCAGTCTGTATGTCACAGGGGGTCAGTCTGTATGTCACGGGGGGTCAGTCTGTATGTCACGGGGGGTCAGTCTGTATGTCACGTGGTGTCAGTCTGTATGTCACGGGGGGGGTCAGTCTGTATGTCACGTGGGGTCAGTCTGTATGTCACGGGGGGTCAGTCTGTATGTCACGGGTGAGTCAGTCTGTATGTCACAGGGGGGTCAGTCTGTATGTCACGGGGGGTCAGTCTGTATGTCACGGGGGGTCAGTCTGTATGTCACAGGGGGGTCAGTCTGTATGTCACGGGGGTCAGTCTGTATGTCACGGGGGAGTCAGTCTGTATGTCACGTGGTGTCAGTCTGTATGTCACGGGGGGGTCAGTCTGTATGTCACGTGGGGTCAGTCTGTATGTCACGGGGGGTCAGTCTGTATGTCACGGGTGAGTCAGTCTGTATGTCACAGGGGGGTCAGTCTTTATGTCACGGGGGGAGGTTAGTCTGTATGTCACAGGGGGGGTCAGTCTGTATGTCACGGGGGGTCAGTCTGTATGTCACAGGGGGTCAGTCTGTATGTCACGGGGGGGTCAGTCTGTATGTCACGGGGGGGTCAGTCTGTATGTCACGGGGGAGTCAGTCTGTATGTCACGGGGGTCAGTCTGTATGTCACGGGGGGGGTCAGTCTGTATTTCACGGGGGGTCAGTCTGTATGTCACGGGGTGGTCAGTCTGTATGTCAGGGGGGTCAGTCTGTATGTCACTAGGGGGTCTGTATGTCACGGGGGGGGTCAGTCTGTATGTCACGGGTTTGGTCAGTCTGTATGTCACGGGGTGGTCAGTCTGTATGTCACGGGGTGGTCAGTCTGTATGTCACGGGGGGTCAGTCTGTATATCACTAGGGGGTCTGTATGTCACGGGGGGGTCAGTATGTATGTCACCAGGGGGTCTGTATGTCACGGGGGGGTCAGTCTGTATGTCACGGGGGGTCAGTCTGTATGTCACTAGGGGGTCTGTATGTCACGGGGGAGTCAGTCTGTATGTCACGGGGGTCAGTTTGTATGTCATGGGGGGGGGGGTCAGTCTGTATTTCACGGGGGGTCAGTCTGTATGTCACGGGGGTCAGTCTGTATGTCACGTGGGGTCAGTCTGTATGTCACGGGGGTCAGTCTGTATGTCACGGGGGGGTCAGTCTGTATGTCACGTGGGGTCAGTCTGTATGTCACGGGGGGGTCAGTCTGTATGTCACGTGGGGTCAGTCTGTATGTCACGGGGGGTCAGTCTGTATGTCACGGGTGAGTCAGTCTGTATGTCACAGGGGGGTCAGTCTTTATGTCACGGGGGGAGGTTAGTCTGTATGTCACAGGGGGGTCAGTCTGTATGTCACGGGGGGTCAGTCTGTATGTCACAGGGGGTCAGTCTGTATGTCACGGGGGGTCAGTCTGTATGTCACGGGGGGTCAGTCTGTATGTCACAGGGGGTCAGTCTGTATGTCACGGGGGGAGGTTAATCTGTATGTCACGGGGGGTCAGTCTGTATGTCACGGGGGGGTCAGTCTGTATGTCACAGGGGGTCAGTCTATATGTCACGGGGGGGTCAGTCTATATGTCACGGGGGTCAGTCTGTATGTCCTGTGCGGTCAGTCTGTATGTCACGTGGGGTCAGTCTGTATGTCACGGGGGGGGTCAGTCTGTATGTCACGGGGGGTCAGTCTATATGTCCTGTGGGGTCAGTCTGTATGTCACGTGGGGTCAGGTCTGTATGTCACGGGGGTCAGTCTGTATGTCACGGGGGAGATTAGTCTGTATGTCACAGGGGGGTCAGTCTGTATGTCACTAGGTGGTCTGTATGTCACGGGGGGGTCAGTCTGTATGTCACGGGGTGGTCAGTCTGTATGTCACGGGGTGGTCAGTCTGTATGTCACGGTGGGTCAGTCTGTATGTCACTAGGGGGTCTGTATGTCACGGGGGGGTCAGTATGTATGTCACTAGGGGGTCTGTATGTCACGTGGGGTCAGTCTGTATGTCACGTGGGGGTCAGTCTGTATGTCACGGGGGGGTCAGTCTGTATGTCATGGGGGGGGGGGTCAGTCTGTATGTCACGGGGCGGTCAGTCTGTATGTCACGGGGGGTCAGTCTGTATGTCACGGGGGGGTCAGTCTGTATGTCACGGGGGGGGGTCAGTCTGTATGTCACGGGGGGGTCAGTCTGTATGTCACAGGGGGTCAGTCTGTATGTCACGGGGGGGTCAGTCTGTATGTCACGGGGGGGTCAGTCTATATGTCACGGGGGGTCAGTCTGTATGTCACAGGGGGTCAGTCTGTATGTCACGTGGGGTCAGTCTGTATGTCACGGGGGGGTCAGTCTGTATGTCACGGGGGGGTCAGTCTGTATGTCACTAGGGGGTCTGTATGTCACGGGGGGGTCAGTCTGTATGTCACGGGGTGGTCAGTCTGTATGTCACGGGGCGGTCAGTCTGTATGTCACGGGGGGGTCAGTCTGTATGTCACGTGGGGTCAGTCTGTATGTCACGTGGGGTCAGTCTGTATGTCACGGGGGGGGGGGTCAGTCTGTATGTCACGGGGGGAGGTTAGTCTGTATGTCACAGGGGCTCAGTCTGTATGTCACGGGGGGGTCAGTCTATATGTCACGGGGGGGTCAGTCTGTATGTCACAGGGGGTCAGTCTGTATGTCACGTGGGGTCAGTCTGTATGTCACGGGGGTGTCAGTCTGTATGTCACGGGGGGGTCAGTCTGTATTTCACGGGGGAGGTTAGTCTGTATGTCACAGGGGGTCAGTCTGTATGTCACGTGGGGTCAGTCTGTGTGTCATGGGGGGTCAGTCTGTGTGTCATGGGGGGGGTCAGTCTGTGTGTCATGGGGGGGTCAGTCTGTGTGTCATGGGGGGGTCAGTCTGTATGTCACGGGGGGGTCAGTCTGTATGTCACGGGTGGGTCAGTCTGTATGTCACGGGGGGGTCAGTCTGTATGTCACGGGGGGGTCAGTCTGTATGTCACGGGGGGGTCAGTCTGTATGTCACGGGGGGTCAGTCTGTATGTCACGGGGGGTCAGTCTGTATGTCACAGGGGGTCAGTCTGTATGTCACGGGGGGAGGTTAATCTGTATGTCACGGGGGGGTCAGTCTGTATGTCACGGGGGGAGGTTAATCTGTATGTCACGGGGGGGTCAGTCTGTATGTCCCTAGGGGGTCTGTATGTCACGGGGGGGTCAGTCTGTATGTCACGGGGGGGTCAGTCTGTATGTCACGGGGGGGTCAGTCTGTATGTCACGGGGGGGTCAGTCTGTATGTCACGGGGGGGGTCAGTCTGTATGTCACGTGGGGTCAGTCTGTATGTCACGTGGGGTCAGTCTGTATGTCACGGGGGTCAGTCTGTATGTCACGGGGGGAGGTTAGTCTGTATGTCACGGGGGGGGTCAGTCTGTATGTCACAGGGGGGTCAGGTCTGTATGTCACAGGGGGTCAGTCTGTATGTCACAGGGGGTCAGTCTGTATGTCACGGGGGGGTCAGTCTGTATGTCACGGGGGGGTCAGTCTGTATGTCACGGGGGGGTCAGTCTGTATGTCACGGGGGGTCAGTCTGTATGTCACAGGGGGTCAGTCTGTATGTCACGGGGGGTCAGTCTGTATGTCACGAGGGGAGGTTAGTCTGTATGTCCCTAGGGGGTCTGTATGTCACAGGGGGGTCAGTCTGTATGTCACTAGGGGGTCTGTATGTCACGGGGTGGTCAGTCTGTATGTCACGGGGTGGTCAGTCTGTATGTCACGGGGGGTCAGTCTCTATGTCACGGGGGGTCAGTCTGTATGTCACAGGGGGTCAGTCTGTATGTCACGGGGGGAGGTTAATCTGTATGTCACGGGGGGGTCAGTCTGTATGTCACGAGGGGAGGTTAGTCTGTATGTCCCTAGGGGGTCTGTATGTCACGGGGGGGTCAGTCTGTATGTCACGGGGGGGTCAGTCTGTATGTCACGGGGGGGTCAGTCTGTATGTCACGGGGGGTCAGTCTGTATGTCACGGGGGGGTCAGTCTGTATGTCACGTGGGGTCAGTCTGTATGTCACGTGGGGTCAGTCTGTATGTCACGGGGGTCAGTCTGTATGTCACGGGGGGAGGTTAGTCTGTATGTCACGGGGGGGGGTCAGTCTGTATGTCACAGGGGGTCAGTCTGTATGTCACAGGGGGTCAGTCTGTATGTCACGGGGGGGTCAGTCTGTATGTCACGGGGGGGTCAGTCTGTATGTCACGGGGGGGTCAGTCTGTATGTCACGGGGGGTCAGTCTGTATGTCACAGGGGGTCAGTCTGTATGTCATGGGGGGAGGTTAATCTGTATGTCACGGGGGGGTCAGTCTGTATGTCACGAGGGGAGGTTAGTCTGTATGTCCCTAGGGGGTCTGTATGTCACAGGGGGGTCAGTCTGTATGTCACTAGGGGGTCTGTATGTCACGGGGTGGTCAGTCTGTATGTCACGGGGGTGGTCAGTCTGTATGTCACGGGGAGGTCAGTCTGTATGTCACGGGGGGGTCAGTCTGTATGTCACGGGGGGGTCAGTCTGTATGTCACGTGGGGTCAGTCTGTATGTCACGTGGGGGTCAGTCTGTATGTCACGGGGGGGGTCAGTCTGTATGTCACGGGGGTTGGTCAGTCTGTATGTCACGTGGGGTCAGTCTGTATGTCACGGGGGGGTCAGTCTGTATGTCACGGGGGGTCAGTCTGTATGTCACGGGGGGTCAGTCTGTATGTCACGTGGGGGTCAGTCTGTATGTCACGTGGGGGTCAGTCTGTATGTCACGGGGGGGTCAGTCTGTATGTCACGGGGGGGTCAGTCTGTATGTCACGGGGGTCAGTCTGTATGTCACGGGGGGGTCAGTCTGTATGTCACGAGGGGGTCAGTCTGTATGTCACGTGGGGTCAGTCTGTATGTCACGGGGGGAGGTTAGTCTGTATGTCACGGGGGGAGGTTAGTCTATATGTCACTAGGGGGTCTGTATGTCACGGGGGGGTCAGTCTGTATGTCACGGGGGGGTCAGTTTGTATGTCACGGGGGGGTCAGTCTGTATGTCACGGGGGGGTCAGTCTGTATGTCACAGGGGGTCAGTCTGTATGTCACGGGGGGGTCAGTCTGTATGTCACGGGGGGGTCAGTCTATATGTCACGGGGGGTCAGTCTGTATGTCACGGGGGGGGTCAGTCTGTATTTCACGGGGGGGTCAGTCTGTATGTCACGGGGTGGTCAGTCTGTATGTCAGGGGGGGGTCAGTCTGTATGTCACTAGGGGGTCTGTATGTCATGGGGGGGTCAGTCTGTATGTCACGGGGTGGTCAGTCTGTATGTCACGGGTTGGTCAGTCTGTATGTCACGGGGTGGTCAGTCTGTATGTCACGGGGGGTCAGTCTGTATGTCACTAGGGGGTCTGTATGTCACGGGGGAGTCAGTCTGTATGTCACGGGGGGGGGGTCAGTCTGTATTTCACGGGGGGTCAGTCTGTATGTCACGGGGGTCAGTCTGTATGTCACGTGGGGTCAGTCTGTATGTCACGTGGGGTCAGTCTGTATGTCACGGGGGTCAGTCTGTATGTCACGGGGGGGTCAGTCTGTATGTCACGTGGGGTCAGTCTGTTTGTCACGGGGGGGTCAGTCTGTATGTCACGGGTGAGTCAGTCTGTATGTCACGGGGGGTCAGTCTGTATGTCACGGGGGGAGTTTAGTCTGTATGTCACGGGGGGTCAGTCTGTATGTCACGGGGGGTCAGTCTGTATTTCACGGGGGGGTCAGTCTGTATGTCACAGGGGGTCAGTCTGTATGTCACATGGGGTCAGTCTGTATGTCACGGAGGGGTCATTCTGTATGTCACGGGGGGAGGTTAGTCTGTATGTCACAGGGGGGTCAGTCTGTATGTCATTAGGGAGTCTGTATGTCACGGGGGGGTCAGTCTGTATGTCACGGGGGGGTCAGTCTGTATGTCACGGGGGGGGGTCAGTCTGTATGTCATGGGGGGTCAGTCTGTATGTCAAGGGTGAGTCAGTCTGTATGTCAAGGGTGAGTCAGTCTGTATGTCACGGGGGTAAGTCTGTATGTCACGGGGGGGTCAGTCTGTATGTCATGGGGGGTCAGTCTGTATGTCAAGGGTGAGTCAGTCTGTATGTAAAGGGTGAGTCAGTCTGTATGTCACGGGGGGGTCAGTCTGTATGTCACGGGGGGGTCAGTCTGTATGTCACGGGGGGGTCAGTCTGTATGTCACGTGGGGTCAGTCTGTATGTCACGGGGGGGTCAGTCTGTATGTCACGGGGGGGTCAGTCTGTATGTCACGGGGGGGGGGTCAGTCTCTATGTCACGGGGGGGTCAGTCTGTATGTCACGAGGGGGTCAGTCTGTATGTCACGTGGGGTCAGTCTGTATGTCACGGGGGGAGGTTAGTCTGTATGTCACGGGGGGTCAGTCTGTATGTCACATGGGGTCAGACTGTATGTCACGGGGGGGTCAGACTGTATGTCACGGGGGGGTCAGACTGTATGTCACGGGGGGGTCAGTCTGTATGTCACGGGGGGTCAGTCTGTATGTCACGGGGGGGTCAGTCTGTATGTCACGGGGGGGTCAGTCTGTATGTCACGTGGGGTCAGTCTGTATGTCACGGGGGTGTCAGTCTGTATGTCACGGGTCGGTCAGTCTGTATGTCACGGGGGGTCAGTCTGTATGTCACGGGGGGGTCAGTCTGTATGTCACGGGGGGGTCAGTCTGTATGTCACGGGGGGGGGTCAGTCTGTATGTCACGGGGGGGGTCAGTCTGTATGTCACGGGGGGGGGGTCAGTCTCTATGTCACGGGGGGGTCAGTCTGTATGTCACGAGGGGGTCAGTCTGTATGTCACGTGGGGTCAGTCTGTATGTCACGGGGGGAGGTTAGTCTGTATGTCACGGGGGGTCAGTCTGTATGTCACAGGGGGTCAGTCTGTATGTCACGGGGGGTCAGTCTGTATGTCACGGGGGGGTCAGTCTATATGTCACGGGGGGTCAGTCTATATGTCACGGGGGGTCAGTCTGTATGTCCTGTGGGGTCAGTCTGTATGTCACGGGGGGTCAGTCTGTATGTCACGGGGGTCAGTCTGTATGTCACGGGTGAGTCAGTCTTTATGTCACGGGGGGAGGTTAGTCTGTATGTCACGGGGGGAGGTTAGTCTGTATGTCACGGGGGGTCAGTCTGTATGTCACATGGGGTCAGACTGTATGTCACTGGGGGGTCAGACTGTATGTCACGGGGGGGTCAGTCTGTATGTCACGGGGGGTCAGTCTGTATGTCACAGGGGGTCAGTCTGTATGTCACGGGGGGGGTCAGTCTGTATGTCACGGGGGTGTCAGTCTGTATGTCACGGGGCGGTCAGTCTGTATGTCACGGGGGGTCAGTCTGTATGTCACTAGGGGGTCTGTATGTCACGGGGGAGTCAGTCTGTATGTCACGGGGGGTCAGTCTGTATGTCACGGGGGGGTCAGTCTGTATTTCACGGGGGGTCAGTCTGTATGTCACGGGGGTCAGTCTGTATGTCACTAGGGGGTCAGTCTGTATGTCACGGTGGGTCAGTCTGTATGTCACGTGGGGTCAGTCTGTATGTCACGGGGGTCAGTCTGTATGTCACGGGGGGGTCAGTCTGTATGTCACGGGGGGTCAGTCTGTATGTCACGGGGGGTCAGTCTGTATGTCACGTGGGGTCAGTCTGTATGTCACGGGGGGTCAGTCTGTATGTCACGGGGGGTCAGTCTGTATGTCACGGGGGGTCAGTCTGTATGTCACGGGTGAGTCAGTCTGTATGTCACGGGGGGAGGTTAGTCTGTATGTCACGGGGGGGTCAGTCTGTATGTCACAGGGGGTCAGTCTGTATGTCACAGGGGGTCAGTCTGTATGTCACAGGGGGTCAGTCTGTATGTCACAGGGGGTCAGTCTGTATGTCACGGGGGGGTCAGTCTGTATGTCACGGGGGGTCAGTCTGTATGTCACGGGGGGGTCAGTCTGTATGTCACGGGGGGTCAGTCTGTATGTCACGGGGGGGTCAGTCTGTATGTCACGGGGGGGTCAGTCTGTATGTCACGGGGTGTTCAGTCTGTATGTCACGGGGGGTCAGTCTGTATGTCACAGGGGGTCAGTCTGTATGTCACGGGGGGAGGTTAATCTGTATGTCACGGGGGGGTCAGTCTGTATGTCACGAGGGGAGGTTAGTCTGTATGTCCCTAGGGGGTCTGTATGTCACGGGGGGGTCAGTCTGTATGTCACGGGGGGTCAGTCTGTATGTCACGGGGGTGTCAGTCTGTATGTCACGGGGGGTCAGTCTGTATGTCACGGGGGGGTCAGTCTGTATGTCACGAGGGGGTCAGTCTGTATGTCACGGGGGGTCAGTCTGTATGTCACGGGGAGGTCAGTCTATATGTCACGGGGGGGTCAGTCTATATGTCACGGGGGGGTCAGTCTATATGTCACGGGGGGGTCAGTCTGTATGTCACGTGGGGTCAGTCTGTATGTCACGGGGGTCAGTCTGTATGTCACGGGGGGAGGTTAGTCTGTATGTCACAGGGGGTCAGTCTGTATGTCACGGGGGGGTCAGTCTGTATGTCACGGGGGGGTCAGTCTGTATGTCACGGGGGGGTCAGTCTGTATGTCACGGGGGGTCAGTCTGTATGTCACGGGGGGGTCAGTCTGTATGTCACGAGGGGAGGTTAGTCTGTATGTCACAGGGGGTCAGTCTGTATGTCACGGGGGGTCAGTCTGTATGTCACGGGGGGGTCAGTCTGTATGTCACGGGGGGGTCAGTCTGTATGTCACGGGGGGTCAGTCTGTATGTCACGGGGGGGTCAGTCTGTATGTCACGAGGGGAGGTTAGTCTGTATGTCCCTAGGGGGTCTGTATGTCACAGGGGGGTCAGTCTGTATGTCACTAGGGGTTCTGTATGTCACGGGGGGGTCAGTCTGTATGTCACGGGGTGGTCAGTCTGTATGTCACGGGGTGGTCAGTCTGTATGTCACGGGGGGGGTCAGTCTGTATGTCACGGGGGGGTCAGTCTGTATGTCACGGGGGGTCAGTCTGTATGTCACGTGGGGTCAGTCTGTATGTCACGTGGGGGTCAGTCTGTATGTCACGGGGGGGTCAGTCTGTATGTCACGGGGGGGTCAGTCTGTATGTCACGGGGGGGGTCAGTCTGTATGTCACGGGGGGGTCAGTCTGTATGTCACGTGGGGTCAGTCTGTATGTCACGGGGGGAAGTTAGTCTGTATGTCACGGGGGGAGGTTAGTCTGTATGTCACTAGGGGGTCTGTATGTCACGGGGGGGTCAGTCTGTATGTCACGGGGGGTCAGTTTGTATGTCACGGGGGGGTCAGTCTGTATGTCACGGGGGGGGGTCAGTCTGTATGTCACGGGGGGGTCAGTCTATATGTCACGGGGGGTCAGTCTGTATGTCACGTGGGGTCAGTCTGTATGTCACGTGGGGTCAGTCTGTATGTCACGGGGGGGTCAGTCTGTATGTCACGGGGGGGTCAGTCTGTATGTCAGGGGGGGTCAGTCTGTATGTCACGGGGGGGTCAGTCTGTATGTCACGGGGTGGTCAGTCTGTATGTCACGGGTTGGTCAGTCTGTATGTCACGGGGTGGTCAGTCTGTATGTCACGGGGGGTCAGTCTGTATGTCACTAGGGGGTCTGTATGTCACGGGGGGGGTCAGTATGTATGTCACCAGGGGGTCTGTATGTCACGGGGGGGTCAGTCTGTATGTCACGGGGGGTCAGTCTGTATGTCACTAGGGGGTCTGTTATGTCACGGGGGGGGTCAGTCTGTATTTCACGGGGGGTCAGTCTGTATGTCACGGGGGTCAGTCTGTATGTCACGTGGGGTCAGTCTGTATGTCACGGGGGTCAGTCTGTATGTCACGGGGGCTCAGTCTGTATGTCATGTGGGGTCAGTCTGTATGTCACGGGGGGTCAGTCTGTATGTCACGGGGGGTCAGTCTGTATGTCACGGGTGAGTCAGTCTGTATGTCACGGGGGGGTCAGTCTGTATGTCACAGGGGGAGGTTAATCTGTATGTCACGGGGGGGTCAGTCTGTATGTCACAGGGGGTCAGTCTGTATGTCACAGGGGGTCAGTCTGTATGTCACGGGGGGTCAGTCTGTATGTCACAGGGGGTCAGTCTGTATGTCAAGGGGGGTCAGTCTGTATGTCACGGGGGGTCAGTCTATATGTCACGGGGGGTCAGTCTATATGTCACGGGGGGTCAGTCTGTATGTCACGGGGGGTCAGTCTGTATGTCACGGGTGAGTCAGTCTTTATGTCACGGGGGGAGGTTAGTCTGTATGTCACGGGGGGAGGTTAGTCTGTATGTCACGGGGGGGTCAGTCTGTATGTCACGGGGGGTCAGTCTGTATGTCACAGGGGGTCAGTCTGTATGTCACGGGGGGTCAGTCTGTATGTCACGGGGGGTCAGTCTGTATGTCACGGGGGGTCAGTCTGTATGTCACGGGGGGGGTCAGTCTGTATGTCACAGGGGGTCAGTCTGTATGTCACGGGGGGAGGTTAATCTGTATGTCCGGGGGGGTCAGTCTGTATGTCACAGGGGGTCAGTCTGTATGTCACAGGGGGTCAGTCTGTATGTCACGGGGGGGTCAGTCTGTATGTCACAGGGGGTCAGTCTGTATGTCACGGGGGGTCAGTCTGTATGTCACGGGGGGGGTCAGTCTATATGTCACGGGGGGTCAGTCTATATGTCACGGGGGGTCAGTCTGTATGTCCTGTGGGGTCAGTCTGTATGTCACGGGGGGTCAGTCTGTATGTCACGGGGGGTCAGTCTGTATGTCACGGGTGAGTCAGTCTGTATGTCACGGGGGGAGGTTAGTCTGTATGTCACGGGGGGGTCAGTCTGTATGTCACAGGGGTCAGTCTGTATGTCACGGGGGGTCAGTCTGTATGTCCTGTGGGGTCAGTCTGTATGTCACGTGGGGTCAGTCTGTATGTCACGGGGGTCAGTCTGTATGTCACAGGGGGTCAGTCTGTATGTCACAGGGGGTCAGTCTGTATGTCACGGGGGGGTCAGTCTGTATGTCACGGGGGGGTCAGTCTATATGTCACGGGGGGGTCAGTCTATATGTCACGGGGGGTCAGTCTGTATGTCCTGTGGGGTCAGTCTGTATGTCCTGTGGGGTCAGTCTGTATGTCACGTGGGGTCAGTCTGTATGTCACGGGGGTCAGTCTGTATGTCACGGGGGGAGATTAGTCTGTATGTCACGGGGGGGTCAGTCTGTATGTCACGGGGTGGTCAGTCTGTATGTCACGGGGTGGTCAGTCTGTATGTCACGGGGGGTCAGTCTGTATGTCACTAGGGGGTCTGTATGTCACGGGGGGGTCAGTATGTATGTCACTAGGGGGTCTGTATGTCACGGGGGGTCAGTCTGTATGTCACGGGGGGGTCAGTCTGTATGTCACGTGGTGGTCAGTCTGTATGTCACGTGGTGGTCAGTCTGTATGTCACGGGGGGGTCAGTCTGTATGTCACGGGGGGTCAGTCTGTATGTCACGGGGGGGTCAGTCTGTATGTCACGGGGGGGTCAGTCTGTATGTCACGGGGGGGTCAGTCTGTATGTCACAGGGGGTCAGTCTGTATGTCACGGGGGGTCAGTCTGTATGTCACGGGGGGGTCAGTCTATATGTCACGGGGGGGTCAGTCTGTATGTCACAGGGGGTCAGTCTGTATGTCACGGGGGGGGTCAGTCTGTATGTCACGGGGGGTCAGTCTGTATGTCACGGGGGGTCAGTCTGTATGTCACTAGGGGGTCTGTATGTCACGGGGGGGTCAGTCTGTATGTCACGGGGTGGTCAGTCTGTATGTCACGGGGTGGTCAGTCTGTATGTCACGGGGGGTCAGTCTGTATGTCTCTAGGGGGTCTGTATGTCACGGGGGGGTCAGTATGTATGTCACCAGGGGGTCTGTATGTCACGGGGGGTCAGTCTGTATGTCACGGGGGGTCAGTCTGTATGTCACGTGGGGTCAGTCTGTATGTCACGTGGGGGTCAGTCTGTATGTCACGGGGGGGTCAGTCTGTATGTCACGGGGGCAGGTTAGTCTGTATGTCACAGGGGCTCAGTCTGTATGTCACGGGGGGGTCAGTCTGTATGTCACGGGGGGGTCAGTCTGTATGTCACGGGGGGGTCAGTCTGTATGTCACGTGGGGTCAGTCTGTATGTCACGGGGGTGTCAGTCTGTATGTCACGGGGGGTCAGTCTGTATTTCACGGGGGGAGGTTAGTCTGTATGTCACAGGGGGTCAGTCTGTATGTCACGTGGGGTCAGTCTGTGTGTCACGGGGGGGTCAGTATGTATGTCACCAGGGGGTCTGTATGTCACAGGGGCTCAGTCTGTATGTCACGGGGGGGTCAGTCTATATGTCACGGGGGGTCAGTCTGTATGTCACGGGGGGGGTCAGTCTGTATGTCACAAGGGGGTCAGTCTGTATGTCACGGGGGGTCAGTCTGTATGTCACAGTGGGGGTCAGTCTGTATGTCACGGGGGGGGTCAGTCTGTATGTCACGGGGGGGTCAGTCTGTATGTCACGGGGGGTCAGTCTGTATGTCATGGGGGGCGTCAGTCTGTATGTCACGGGGGGTCAGTCTGTATGTCACGGGGGGCGTCAGTCTGTATGTCACGGGGGGCGTCAGTCTGTATGTCACGGGGGCGTCAGTCTGTATGTCACGGGGGCGTCAGTCTGTATGTCACGGGGGGCGTCAGTCTGTATGTCACGGGGGGCGTCAGTCTGTATGTCACGGGGGCGTCAGTCTGTATGTCACGGTTACTTCATGTATTATTTATATTAATCATATTTCCAGCGCTGCACTTTCCCTTTCTCTTGAATATTATAAGTGGTGATGAGGAAATCCCAACAACTGCCCCCCCTCACAGTCACGGCATTCTGGTAAGCAGATTACCTATCACTAGGGTGACACACCTGAAGCCTCCACACACATCCTTTTTGGGAAGATTGTTTCATCACTCTCATTTTCGCTCTGAATACCACCAATTGGGACTTTAGTATTAATTTAGTTTGGGACCTCTTTTTTTCCTGTAAAAAAAAATTATTTATTTTTTTGTCAACTAATTCATCACTCGTCAAATTGAGCACCTTTATCTGCCATTCTTTTGTATATATACAATTTTTAGATATCATTCATTTTCATTTTTTTGGTGTTATTTATGTGATAGGTTGTTCCCCTATTTTCACATTCTATTGTCTGAAGAGTGTATTCATTTTCCTATTCGGAGACCTTGTATTAGTTTTTCCTTTTTATCTTCCTTTCACCATTATAACTTCACAATTCATTTTACTTTATCACACACAATTAATTTAATATCAACGATTACTTCATGTATTATTTATATTAATCATATTTCCAGCGCTGCACTTTCCCTTTCTCTTGAATATTATAAGTGGTGATGCGAAAATCCCAACAACTGCCCCCCCTCACTTGCAAATCTTTTCCCCGCAAATTACATACTGACCCCCACACTAACAGACCCCCACTCCCCACCAAGAGAGCCACACCTCTGACAGATCGTCACCTCTCAACTTATGACCCCTGGCCTCCACTGATAGACCCCAACTCCTCTAACCACTCATCCTAACCCCCCCTCCACCCCTGACAGAGACCCCATCTTCATGCTACAGGCGCTGTGAAATCCCCAGGGATCACTGACTATTCCGCATGCAAAGGGTTAATCTAGCCTGTGTACAACTGTCCCCTCGGATCCAGACTACGCCCCCTGTGCCAAACATGGTGTGCCCCTATTCTCATGCAGCTTGTACCCCCTGTGACAGCCATGGTGTGCACCCAGTCTCATGCAGACTGTCCCCCCCCCTGTGACATACAGACTGACATTATTATTTATTATTTATTATTTATAAGTTTTTTGTATTGAACTTATAGTGCTAGCAGCTAATTTTTTGAAACACATTGTTATAATTTGTCATATAGCGCAGCGTTAGCCTTAGGGCTTCCTTTTTTTTCTTTTACCACTTATAATACTACAGGGCCATGAAAATCTGTATCCCCTCTTATAATATTACAGGGCCATGAACATCTGTAATTTTATAAGAGGGGATACAGATTTTCATGGCCTGTAATATTATAAGAGGGGATCCAGATTTTTACGGCCTGTAATATTATAAGAGGTAATGCTGAATTTCTCGGCCTGTAATACAATAGGGGATACAGATTTTCACAGCTTGTAATATTATAAGAGGTGATGCTGAATTTCATGGCCTGTAATATTATAAGAGGGGATACTGAATTTCATGGCCTGTAATATTATAAGGGGGATACAGAATTTCACAGCCTGCATTAGTACTATTGTGGGAGGACACAAACTTAACCCCCCAACTGCCGTAGAGGGGGAAAAAAAGCAAGCCGGTAGCAGTTATCATTGTCATTAGTTGGGGGGTGACGTGTATTAGTGGCAGGGGCTCAGTCTGGTGTTTCAGTTGGATGGGGTCAGCCTGAGGTGTCAGTAGTTTGTTGTGGGGTGTCAGTCTGGGGGGTGATGATCTATCCGTCTGTGTAGCCAATGGTTGGGGTAATTCCTAATTATTAGTGGTTTGAAGTAAGTAGGTTTCCTCACTCCCCAGCGTACTTATCATATTTAAATTATTTTTTTTTTACAAACGTTGTGACCAGGTTCACACTATTGTGAATTGGATGAGGGTTTCCCAGCATTCAATGCGCATAGCAGGAGATTGTGACTGGCTCTCTATGGAGCCTGTTCACACATCTCTGCAGCGGCTCCGGTGTGAACTGCACAGGAGTCCTGTGCATCTTTTGATTCGTTTCAGGTCCGAATTCAGCCAAAATTTCAAGCTGAAATGGTGAATGGAGACGCACCCGACTCCTGCTGTATGCCGCTGCATTCTCCATGTAAACACAGCCAGTGCTAAATGGAAATTTAAATCCCTGGCCCACCCATTTTTTAGTTAAAGCGGAGCTCCCCTGAAAAAAAATATTAAAAGCCAGCAGCTACAAATACTGCAGCTGCTGACTTTTGCAGTACTTTTGTCCTGGAGTCCAGCGACGTCGGCAGCAGAAGACGAGCAATCACTCGTCACTCTGCTGCCCCCACCGCCATCCTCGGCTTCACTGCCCGGTTCCCTGCGGCGCATTCGCGAGTCGCGCTGCGCCCTTCTCACTAGTCCCTGTTGTGTTCTGGGAGCCGAGTGTCTCCCAGAACACAACGGGTATTCTGCGGGAAGTGACGTAATACCCGCAGAGAGGACTCCCCGAAGTGGGTGCAAATACCTGTCTTAGACAGGTATCTGCACCCCTTTCCCCCCTGAAAGGTGCCAAATATGACACCGGAGGGAGGGAGGGTTCCGATGAGCGGAAGTTCCACTTTAGGGTGGAGCTCCGCTTTAACCAAAGTTTAAGAGGTATGTTACAATGTATTTCTAAATTTGTCAGTTTCTGACTCTTCGATTTTTTTTTTTCTTTTTCAACTTCCCCCATCTGTTTTGGTTGTCTTCATGCAGATCTGCAGTTTTCTCATCCACCCATGATTGGCCGTGTACTTTTGGAGTGGAAACGTATATATCAATTCTTTATGCAGCTTACCTTTTAATTTTTCCAATCTTGTATCGTCTGTCAGCAGAAATGGCTTTACAATCAAGCTGACCTGGCCCACCCTTTTTTTCTTAATCCTAGCTATTCTTTCTTAGGGATATTGGTGCCCAACTTTTTTTGGTAAACATTGTGATTAAAGCGGAGTTCCGCCTAAAAAAAAAAAAATATTAAAAGTAAGCAGCTACAAATACTGCAGCTGCTGACTTTTAATAATCGGACACTTGCCTGTCCCAGGGTCCAGCGATGCGGGGCAATGAAGCCCCGCTCGTCTCCCCCTCCTCTCTGCGGCACCGGCATTGTGACTGTGGGCACCCGGCTGTGGCTTCACAGCCGGGCACGCACTGCACATGCGCCAACCTCGCTGCGCACCGTGACTGGCGGAGAAATCACCTGGGCCCTGTGACGTGTCCCAGATGATTGCAGAGAGGGAGGGGGAGAGGTGAGCTTATTTCCGCCGCGACGGCCCGGGAGGAAGTGGGAGCTGGAACCCTCTAAAAAGAGGGTTTCCGCTCCCCCCCCCCCAAAAAAATGACATGCCAAATGTGGCATGTCATGGGGGTCACCTTTCTTTAAAGTGGAAGTTCCATTTTTGGGTGGAACTCCACTTTAAATACTTAAATGGACTATTGTTGTATAGCTTGAGTCTTGCTGTCTGAGCTTTGGTGTCGGGTATTTATTTACTTTTATTTTTGTTTTCATGCCCCATTTTTGGAATAAATTTCCCTGTTTTTAAAAGTTTAAAAACAATATGCTTTTAACATTAATAAAATGGTCAGTGCCTATTTCTGCTCATACTCTTGTCTTGTTGCTTATTTCCTTAACTTTTGTCTTTCAGTTTGTTGTTTGTTTTTTACCTCCGGGAGCTTTTACCCCCTTTATGACCATAGTATTGTTTGCTATCCAGCACTGTGCTACTTTCACACTGGGGCGCTGTGGGTGTCAGCAGTACAGCGTAATTTTTGCGGCTTTTAACCGCCACTAATGGCCGAAAAGCGCTTTTTCAGCGGCGCTGCCCATTGATTTCAATGGGCAGGAATGCTTTAGGAGAGGTGTATTCACCGCTCCTACAGCGCCTCAAAGATTCGGCTAGCAGGACTTTTTTTTTACCGTCCTGCCAGCGCACTGCTCTAGTGTGAAAGCCTGAGGGAAGAAGAGGCTCTTTCTAGGCGCATTGCAGGCGCTATTTTTAGCGCTATAGCACCTGCAAAGAGCCTCAGTGTGAAAGTAGCCTTAGGCTGGGTTCACACTGCACACTGGAGCAGCTCACAGCAGGGGGTCCAATGAGTGCGTTCACCATTTCAGGTCTGAATTTCAGCCCGAATTTTGGGCTAAAACAGAACAAAAGGCGCACATAGAGAGCCGTTCACAATCTCCTGACATGCAGGCATGGATGTGAGAACGTGAGAACGTGACGCTCTCACTATGAGGGAGTGGCCTGACCTTGCAGCTGGTTGAGACGTGCAGGAAGAGCTCGGATGGAACCGTGGAGACCTTGCAGCATGCAGCGTGAGAGGCTGCCGCTGGATGAAGCTCTGAGCTCTGATCTCCCCCCCTCCTTCTCCCGGACAGCAAGCCTGCAATCGAACATAAGCAGACACAGCAGTAGCTTGGATCCAACGCCGTCGTACTTCGTGGACCCCCCTACATTACCCCTTCCCCTATCTTCATTGCCTCCATCGCCTTCACCCCTCCCCTCGGAGCATTGCATACAGCATCGGAAGCCTGATAATAGGCAGAAACACAGGAACCACAGGACAGTGCACAGGGATAGGTGAGAAATCCTCCCAGATGAACAGAGAAGACAAGGTAAAATCGTTGAAAAATAAATAGACCTGTGCCTCTGTTTAATAAAAGACTGAAGTAAAAGGGAACAAGTGGACCTGCCAATGTATGTCAATGCTAAAGTAACAAAGTAACACCTATTTACATATCTCCAGGGCTTACGCTATAAGCCAATTTAAGTGCCAATGATGAACAATTGATTTCTACCTATGGTATAGATGAAGGGAATCAGGTAAAACCAGAAATGTGTATAACAGGAAATGTGAAATGTGAACATTGTACTGAGAGATCTGTCCATATCCACTGGTTTTCTTCCGTTAATATGATAAATGCTTGCCTGAGACACATGGAAGTAGATAAAACTAATGGACTACATATGAAATAAATAGGCATGTATTGAAAACACACACAGAGGGGGAGGTGAAAGAGGCGATATATTTGGATATCCAGCTATATAGGATTAAAAACAAAGTGAAGCAAGCCTCCGCTTGGAAATAAAGTATACCTAAAACGCAGTTTAGCGCTTACGGATTAACTCGAGGTCTGACATTGTCTGATACTGTTGGTAGAAAATATCTAAACACCCAGAGAGGGGAAGAGACGGGAGATCAAATAACTCAAAGTATCTGACACATACATTGAATAACAAATGAAATATTCGAAGGGACTCTGAAAAGGACTCTGAGTGAACCCAAAAGCGCTGGAAGGTGTGCATGAATGTCTAGAGACTCTGGGTCAAATAAAGAATAGACCTTATACCAATTCGATTAAACACCTGCACAGAGGGGACTGACCTTGATTTTTTTTTTTTTGGGTCCATGTTTGTAAAGATGCTATTTTTTTCATCTTCTCCTCTCTCCCTCCTTTAAACGGGAATATACATATATATATACTGAAGACCTTTACCACACCCCCTTTTTCCTAAACTTCTTTCCTGATCCCCCCTCTTAAAAAGGAACCCTGGGGTCTGGAATAAAATCTGATGTACACAGGCCCTTTTTGGTAAGGTTGTGACCCTAGGGGTGAGTACAACAGATCTACCCCGAAAAGAAGAAGGGTATAACATTTAATTAAAAAGTAAAACTGGAGAAACGAATAAGGCCGGCTACTAAAAACAAGATGAGCAGAAACACAAGGGGGACGGCCCCCAAGACTCCTAGGAATAGCACAGCAAATAGTACAATCAAACAGTACATGACCCAGGAGGCAAGCTCAAAGAGCCCAGTAATAGGAGCACAAAAACAGGATAAAGGTGATAAAAAAACAGAAAGGGGGTCAAGGAGTAGGGAGAAGAAGGGAGGAGGAACAACAGACCGATCTAAAGGAGATCAAACAACAGAAAGTGAAACTAGTAGAGCAGAAGAGCAATGTGCAGATGCACAAATCCCTACAAAAGGAGAAATGACTGAGATGCTGACGAAACTGGAAAACGCAATAAAAGTAGAAATCAATACTTTAAGAACAGACTTCGGACATCTCTTGTCAAGAGTGGAGGAGACGGAAGAAAGAGCGGATAAACAGGACCAGGAACTAAGTAAATTAAGGGAA
Source organism: Rana muscosa (assembly GCA_029206835.1). NCBI lineage: Eukaryota > Metazoa > Chordata > Amphibia > Anura > Ranidae > Rana > Rana muscosa. The sequence goes on along the minus strand of JARGYO010005577.1, from coordinate 302,631 downwards.
CAGAATAAAATACTACAATATAATCAGAGAATGATCCTTTATCGACTAGAAGACCAAGAGAACAGAAACAGAAGACAGAATTTAAGAATTCGCTCTTTACCAGAGGAAAAAGGAGAAGATCTGAAGAAAATTATGAACATAATACTCAAGCCCATATTAGATATGGGAGTAGAAGACCCCCTTAATATAGTGCGAGTGCATCGTATCGGTAAACCAAGAAATGGAGAAAACGACTGGCCAAGAGACATTAATGTAAGGTTCCGGTATTATGAAGAAAAAGCAGAAATCTTAATGAAAGCAAGAGGAAAACCCCCTATCCAATTCCAAGGAAAGGAGCTTCAGATCTTCACAGATCTAGCACCCGAGACATTGGCAAGGATGCGATTATTGAAGCCACTCCTGGAGCAAATGAAGACACAGAATATCAAATATAACTGGGGATTCCCGGCCTGTCTTATAGGCCAGAAAGAAGGAAAATCAGCAAGATTAAGGTTCCCCGAGGAACTTGTGGGATTCTGTAATAAATTAGATTTGCAGGTCCCAGACCTACCTGGATGGATAGAGAAAGATAATTAAAATTAACATCATAAGAGGCTTAGGAAGGGGGGGATATGGGGGGTCCTTTGGAGGGGGCGGGGGGTGGGAGAGGGAGGAGAGGGAGGGGGGGAGAGGTGTAGGAGGTGGGAAAGGGTAGACCGGCCCACCATGCAGCGTCTCCGGACCTCCCTCACCCTCCCTAAATTTAAAGGGAGGAGGAGGGGGGCTGAGCGGCGGGGTTAGAGTTGCACCTCTAAAATGGGAGAACCAGGAGAAAAGATCATTGATGGTTCTAAGGCCAATAATGGGCTAAAAGGGAAATGGGGGGAGGAGGGAAGGGATTAGCAATGGGAAAGGTGGGGGAGGGAGGGATTAGGGGGAGGGAGAGGGGTTTTGTAATGGGGAGAAAGGAGGGGATTCTACCTTTTTGACTCTACAAAAATGAAAGGGAAAAGGGGATGAAAGACAGATATGACAGCAATAAATTTCCTGTCCTATAATGTGAGAGGGCTCAATATACCTACCAAAAGACATAAGGTCTTAAGAGAGCTTAAATATTATAGAGCAGATGTAGTCTTCCTACAGGAGACCCATCTGACCCTAGAATCAAATATTAAATTACACTCACCCAATTTTCCGAATTGGTTCTATGGAGATACTATCTCAAAAAGGGCAAGGGGGGTCGCAATAGGGTTTTCAAGGGAAATGAGGTTCACATTGGAGGAAAGAATGATGGATAAAGATGGTAGATATATTTTTCTAAAAGGGAAGTTGGGGGAAATGAAATGTACCCTGGCAAATATATACGCCCCTAATGTGAACCCCATTAATTACCTTATTGAGACTCTGGGGAAACTGAAGGATTTTGGGGAGGGATATATAATATTGATGGGAGATATGAACTTTTGTTTGGATCCGGCCGTGGATAGTACGTCCCGGACACAGGGGACAAATAACGTACAATTAACAAGGATAAAACAAAAAATGCATAGCAGTCAGATGGTTGATATATGGAGGATTATGCATCCAAAATCAAAGGATTATACGTTTTTCTCCCCTGTGCACGGGACGTACTCGAGGATAGACCACATAATGGTCGAACATAGAATGCTGGATATGGTCACGGAATCAAATATAGGAATTGCCTCACTCTCTGACCATGCCCCAGTAAGCATGAAACTAAAAGTACCCGAATATCATAGACAACCCTATACTTGGCGTTTAAACGAGGAATTGCTCCGGGATGAGGGAGGATTAAAGAGGGTGAAAGAGGAATTAGAGCATTACTTCCAGGTAAACGATACGGAAGGGATATCGGGGGCAACTTTATGGGAGGCACATAAAGCCTATATCGGGGGATTTTGGTCTCGGAACGTGTTAATAGAATAAATATTCAAAATTGAGCAAGAACACAAAAAACAACAAGGACAACAACAAGAGTTATACCATGAACTAGTGATGAAAAGGGATGAACTTAAAGAACTAATGGAACAAGAGACAAAAATAAAACTACATCGCATAGCAAAAGAAAGATATAAGTGGGGGAATAAGTCTAGTAAACACCTTGCAAGAATGGTACAAAATAAAAAGACTAGAAATTTCATAGAAAAGATTAAAAAAAAGAACGGAGAGGAAGTATATAGAACTAAGGACATAGCAGATGCATTTAAAAACTACTATGAGGGGCTGTACTCAGTGGAGCAGAACAGATGGGGAGTAGGAGAGAAACAACTGAAAATTAAATAATTTTTAAACAAGGCAGGATTGCATAGGATTAATGAAGAGGAAAGAACAGCATTAGATAAACCCATAACGGAAGAAGAAATAAGTAAGGCACTAAAAGACTCAGCCCTAGGGAAAAATCCCGGCCCTGACGGGTTTACAGCTCTATACTTCAAAAAATGTAAAGAGATACTGGTACCCAGGATATGCAACTACATGAATGGATTAGGGACGGACTATGAAATGGGAAGGGAAGCCTCAGTGGCCATAATAACGGTCATACCAAAAGAGGGGAAAGATGAAATGTTCCGGATATAGACCAATCTCGCTATTAAATGCAGATGTAAAATTATACGCGAAAGTCCTGGCAGAAAGAATGAAGGGATGGATGCCCTCACTGGTACATCCGGATCAGGTGGGATTCATCCCAGGTAGGGAGGGGAGGGACAATGGTGTGAGAGCATTGCTCCTCCTCCAGAAAATAAAAGAGAATGGGTCCCCAAGTCTACTCCTGTCGGTAGATGCAGAGAAGGCATTCGACAGGGTAGACTGGGGACTCATGATACAAACCCTGGAAACTATGGGCCTAGGAGCCAGGATGATACAGTGGATTAAAACATTGTACCAACATCCTATGGGTAGGGTTAAAATAAATGGCACACTGTCTCAAGCTTTTGAGATGAAAAATGGGACAAGGCAGGGATGCCCCCTGTCCCCCCTCTTATTTGTCCTGTCCCTAGAACCTTTACTTGCGACGGTACGGAATAATCCAGACATTAAAGGGATTAGATTGGAGGAAGATGAACACAAACTCGCAGCTTTTGCGGACGATGTCTTGTTCTTTATTAACAAACCCAGGACCACATTACCGAACTTACTCAAAACACTTAAACAATATGGAGAAATATCAAACTTTAAAATCAATATAGCTAAAACTGAGATTCTAAATGTCAATATTGGAAAGGTAGAAGAACAGAGCTTAAGAAAAGAGTACAACTTTCCTTGGCAGAAGGAACTTAAGTACTTAGGGGTAAAACTTGCCAACTCAATAAAAAAAATATACAAGATAAATTATATCCCTCTGTTAAATTAAATAAAAAGCGAAATTAGAAAAATGATAAACCGCCCGATATCATGGATAGGAAGAATTAACATCTTAAAGATGGTCCTGCTGCCGAAAATCTTGTATAAGTTCCAGATATTACCAGTTGCAATACCTCAACCGTACTTCAGAGTGTTAAAAAAGATGCTAATGAACTTTGTATGGAATAATAAAAAACATAAAATCTCCTTCTCTGTATTAAAACAGGAAAAAAAGCATGGAGGGCTGGCAGTGCCAGACATTAAAAAATATTATGACGCGGTGGTGTTGTCCCGGGTAGTGGAGTGGGCCAAAGATAGGCACGAAAAAAGGTGGGTAAAAATTGAAAAGGCAATGGCAAAAACACAATTAGGAGGTGTAATATGGAACCCCCCCCCAGTTTAGAGCACTAGGTGAAAACACTCACGTCATGACACGAATAGCACTGAAAATTTGGGATAGATTACATAAACAAATAGATAGGGAATATAACTCTCCCCTTATAGAATTAAAAGAAAACAAATATTTTGCACCGGGAAAAAAAATTGTGGGAGGAAATTGGATTAAAAAAGAGAGAGCACAGTTAAGAGATATAATAAAAAAAGGGAAAATTATACCACTTCAAGAATTGAGACACAATAGGGAATTAATGATAGTAGATGAATGGAGGTACCACCAGTTGACCCACTTTGTACAAAGCCTTCCCCAGCTAATTAGGTCTGGGGAGGAACTTACGACGTTGGAACGGCTTTGTATGGCCGATAACCTAACAGGAACTATATCAAAACTCTATAAATTACTGATGACAGTGGATGAACTGGCAATGACCCCATTTATAAAGAAATGGGAAAGAGAATTGGGAACATGTAGGGATAAAAGGACTATAGAGAAAATAATAAAATTGGCCCACTCGTCTGCCATGGACAACAGGACCGCAGAGATGAATTATAAATGTATTACAGGCTGGTATGCCACACCAGATAAATTGAGTAAATTTCAAGTAGAACAGAAGGCAGAATGCTGGAGAGAATGTGGGGGGAGGGGAACAATGGCCCACATATGGTGGCAATGCCCTAAAATTCAAACATATTGGGAAAAGATACTGGAAATGATAAAAATAATTACAGAGAAGGAGATTAAAAAAGATCCTTGGATAGTTTTATTCCATGGAGGTGATGCAGGAATGAAACAGTATAAAGATTCACTGATCCCACATCTATTAAACGCGGCCAAAAGGTTGATCCCAAAAAAATGGCGAAAAGTGGAAAGTCCATCTATATGGGAGTGGGTAGATTCCGTGGAAGAAACATACAGTATGGAGGGACTGAAGTACGGCGTAGAGGAGGAAAAAAAAGGATTTAAAAACAAGTGGGAATGTTGGAAAGATTTTAAGAAAACATGGAGCTATGTAGAAAATCTGAGAAAGTAGTAGAGAAATGGTAGAAAATAAGAGGTAGAAGGGGGGAGGGGGATACAAAGGGGAAAGGGGGGGAGGGTGAAATCGAGATTTTAGAAATGTGAGTATAAGGAGAAGAGCCAGGAATCTCTTAGTACTCAGTATTATTTTTGTATGTTTATTATCTTGGCTGGATCAATGGAAATGTATTGATGTAACATAATTGAAATCTTGATAAAACAAAATAAAGAATAAAAAAACAACAACAATCTCCTGACATGTGAATTGGATGCAGAGAAACCCTCATCCAATTTGCACTAGTGTGAACCTAGCCTTAATTGGCAATTACTCAGCCATGCAATATTTAACCCAAATGTCCGGGGTCCCAAATTTGGCACAGAGATAGGGGAGGTCTACCTCTGGGGGCCTCTAGTATCCATGTACCAAGTTTGCCTGTACCTGTACCTAGCACTTCTGGGTTTTTGGTCAGCTTGGTGCAGTATGGGATGCTTAGAGTGGGCACAGCTTGGGCCCTGAACATGTCCAGGGGTCCAAATTTGGCACAGTGTTAGGGGAGGACCTTCTTTACCACTCCTAAAATTTTGGGGTCACTAGCCCGAATTGTTCTGGTCAAATTTTTCATGGGCCACTTGGGAGTGTGTGGCCCTCGGGCAGTATCACGGCACAGGGAGTACTCCAGGCATCTCTGTACTCTTAACTATTTAACAGTACCTGCAGAGCGGGGCTCCTCAATGCCTGTAATACTTCATATTCCAATTGCACACTTTCCTGGATAAGCTCTCAAAGTTTGGGTGCTGCAGCAACAACCAGCTGGATACTGGTTTAAGTAAAAAAATAGATATTTGCCAGCACACCATGGATCGACAATAAGTAGCATCCAAATAGGTAATTTTTTGCATGATCACAACATAAGAAGAGTGCACTCTCCTCAATGCCCGTGTCCTGCAGTGGTCGGGCAAATTCTACCACCATACAGGTCCCCATGAAAAGGAAGCATTGGCCCCAAAAAATAGGTGTGGCCCCTGGGGGTCCTCTAGTATCCCTGTACCAATTTTGGTGTCCCTGGGCACTAGGGATGAGCTTTATGTTCGAGTCAAACATGAGTTTGACTCGAACATTGGCTGTTCGCCGAATAGCGAACAATTTGGGGTGTTCGTGGCAAATTCGAAATGCCGCAGAATACCCTTTAAAAGTCTATGGGAGAAATCAAAATTGTTAATTTTAAAGGTTAATATGCAAGTTATTGTCATAAAAAAAAGTGTTTGGGGACCCGGGTCCTGCCCCAGGGGACATGTATCAATGCAAAAAGAAGTTTTAAAAAGGCAGTTTTTTCGGGAGCAGTGATTTTAATGATGCATAAAGTGAAAAAAAAATTTGAAATATTGCTTTAAATATTGTACATGGGGGGGTGTCTAAAGTATGCCTGTGAAGTGGCACGTGTTTCCCGTGTTTAGAACTGTCCCTGCACAAAATGAAATTTCTAAAGGAAAAATGTCATTTAAAACTACTCGCATCTATTAATGAATTGTCGGGTCCGGCAATACAGAGAAAAGTAATTGAAAAAAACGTGACGTTTTTTTCAATGACTTTTATCTGTATTGCCGGACCCGACAATTCATTAATAGATGCGAGTAGTTTTAAATTACCCTATTTATCGGCGTATAACACGCACCCCAAGTTTAGGAGGGAATTTTAGGGAAAAAAACTTTTAGGAGGGAAGTTTAAGGAAAAATAACTTACATTTAAATGCAGCCTTATCAGTGTCCATTGCAGCCTTGTCACAGTGCAGCCTTGCCCCAATGTCCATTGCAGCCTTGTCACAGTGCAGCCTTGCCTCAGTGTCCATTGCAGCCTTGTCACAGTGCAGCCTTGCCCCAGTGTCCATTGCAGCCTTGCCACAGAGTCCATTTCAGCCTTGTCACAGTGCAGTCGTGCAGCCTTGCCCCAGTGTCGCCTTGCCGAAATTTAAAATTGGCGCAGAGACTGGGCGGAGCGGGGCGAACGCCGCCGAGAATGCAGGGACTGGGCGGAGCCGAGATACACATAGCCGAGTGTACTCGGCTATACTCGGCTTTTCTCGGCTCCGCTCACAGTCACGCCGAGTCCCGCCCTATGATGGATATCATAACACAGGTCCAATGGCGGGACTGGGCGTGACTGTGAGCGGAGCCGAGAAAAGCCGAGTATAGCCGAGTACACTCGGCTATGTGTATCTCGGCGACGATCGCTCCGCTCCGCTCACAGTCAGCGGAGACCGCCCGGGGTATGTGGGTATCGGCGTATAACACGCACCCACGATTTTCCCCTGATTTTAAGGGGAAAAAAGTGCGTGTTATACGCCAATAAATACAGTACTTTTTTTTGCTTCAAAAATGTCATTTTGCGCAGGGAACCAAAATTAAAAAAAAAATGCGTGGGGGTCCCCCCAAAATTCCATTACCAGGCCCTTCAGGTCTGGTATGGATATTAAGGGGAACTCCGCGTAATTTTTTTTTTTAAATGGTGTGGGGTCTCCCCCAAAAATCCATACCAGCCCATTTAGGTATGGTATGAATTTTAAGGGGAACTCCACGCCAAAATGTAAAAAAAAAATGACGTGGGGTTCCCCCCAAAAATCCATACCAGACCCTTATCTGAGCACATAACCTGGAAAAGAGGGGGGACGAGAGAGAGCACCCCCCTCCTGAACCATACCAGGCCACATGCCCTCAACATGGGGAGGATGCTTTGGGGGTCTATGACCCCAAAGCACCTTGTCCCCATGTTGATGGGGACAAGGGCTTCATCCCCACAACCCATGCCCGGTGGTTGTGGGGGTCTGCGGGCGGAGGGCTTATCGAAATCTGGAAGCCCCCTTTAACAAAGGGGAACTCCAGATCCTGCCCCCCCCTATGTGAATTGGTAACGGGTACATAGTACCCCTACCATTTCACAAAGAAAGTTAATTTTTTTTTTAAAAACACACAGACACAGATGGAAAAGTGCTTTATTTAAAAAAAAAAAAAAATGAATTTCCAGCGATGTAATCCCGTCTCCCTGATGTCCAACGATGATCCATTCCAGCGACGCTGCAGTCTCTCCACACATTCTCCAGCGAGGAACGAAACCCCCATGATGCGTAAGAGGGGGCGGGGTGACCCACCCGTCAGCCGTGCCCACGTCATTGGGTAAACCCCGGCTTTCCCAATGAAGTGGGCGGGTCACCCCGCCCCGTGATGTCACGGGGCGGGGTCACATGCACCCACGTCATTGGGAAAGCCGGGCCCCCCTGTGACATGCAGACTGTGGCCCCCCTTTAACATTTAGACTGTGGCCCCCCTTTAACATGCAGACTGTGGCTCCCCCCCGTGACATGCAGACTGTGGCCCCCCCCGTGACATGCAGACTGTGGCCCCCCCCGTGACATGCAGACTGTGGCCCCCCGTGACATGCAGACTGACCCCCCGTGACATGCAGACTGACCCCACCGTAACATCCAGACTGTCCCCCTATGTGACATCCAGACTTTCCCCCCTGTGACATCCAGACTGCCCCCCCTGTGACATCCAGACTGCTCCCCGTGACATCCAGACTGGCCCCCCCTGTGACATCCAGACTGCCCCCCCTGTGACATCCAGACTGCCCCCCCTGTGACATACAGGCTGGCCCCCATGACATCCAGACTGGCCCCCGTGACATACAGACTGCCCCCCATGACATACAGACTGCCCCTGTGACATCCAGACTGACCCCCGTGACATACAGACTGACCCCCCATGTGATATCCAGACTGGCCCCCCGTGACATCCAGACTGGCCCTGCCCCCCATGACATCCAGACTAGCCCCATGACATACAGACTGACCCCCCCCTGTGACATACAGACTGACCCCCCCTGTGACATCCAGACTGGCCCCCCCGTGACATACAGACTGCCCCCCCTGTGACATCCAGACTGGCCCCTGTGACATACAGACTGGCCCCCATGACATACAGACTGGCCCACCCCTGTGACATCCAGACTGTCCCCCCCTGTGACATCCAGACTATCCCCCCCTGTGACATCCAGACTATCCCCCCCCTGTGACATCCAGACTGCCCCCCCCTGTGACATCCAGACTGCCCCCCTCGTGACATCCAGACTGCCCCCCTCGTGACATCCAGACTGGCCCCCCCTGTGACATCCAGACAGACTGTGGCCCCCCCTGTGACATCCAGACTGCCCCCCTGTGACATACAGACTGGCCCCCCATGACATACAGACTGACCCCCCGTGACATACAGACTGGCCCCCGTGACATACAGACTGCCCCCCGTGACATACAGACTGCCCCCCGTGACATACAGACTGCCCCCGTGACATACAGACTGACCCCCCCTGTGACATCCAGACTGACCCCCTGTGACATACAGACTGACCCCCCATGTGATATCCAGACTGGCCCCCCGTGACATCCAGACTGGCCCTGCCCCCCATGACATCCAGACTAGCCCCCATGACATACAGACTGCCCCCCCTGTGACATCCAGACTGACCCCCCTGTGACATCCAGACTGGCCCCCCGTGACATACAGACTGACCCCCCCTGTGACATCCTGACTGCCCCCCTGATACATCCAGACTGCCCCCCGTGACATCCAGACTGGCCCCCGTGACATACAGGCTGCCCCCGTGACATCCAGGCTGCCCCCCATGACATACAGGCTTCCCCCACCACCTGTTACATCCAGACTGCCCCCCTCGTGACATCCAGACTGCCCCCCCGTGACATCCAGACTGGCCCCCGTGACATACAAACTGACTCCCGTGACATCCAGACTGACCCCCCTGTGACATCCTGACTGGCCCCCGTGACATACAGACTGCCCCCCCCCGTGACATCCAGACTTCCCCCCGTGACATCCAGACTGCCCCTCCCTGTGACATCCAGACTGGCCCCACCCCCTGTGACATCCAGACTGGCCGCCTGTGACATCCAGACTGGCCGCCTGTGACATCCAGACTGCCCCCCTGTGACATTCAGACTGGCCCCCCGAGACATCCAGACTGGCCCCCCGTGACATCCAGACTGGCCCCCCGTGACATACAGACTGCCCCTCCCTGTGACATCCAGACTGGCCCCCCGTGACATACAGACTAACCCCCCCTGTGACATCCAGACTGGCCCCCATGACATACAGACTGCCCCCCCCGTGACATACAGACTGGCCCCCCCGTGACATACAGACTGGCCCCCCCTGTGACATCCAGACTGGCCCCCTGTGACATACAGACGGACCCCCCTGTGACATCCAGACGGACCCCCCTGTGACATCCAGACTGGCCCCCCCGTGACATACAGACTGATCCCCCCGTGACATACAGACTGACCCCCCTGTGACATCCAGACTGGGCCCCCCTGTGACATCCAGACTGACCCCCCCCGTGACATACAGACTGACCCCCCTGTGACATACAGACTGACCCCCCTGTGACATCCAAACTGACCCCCCCTGTGACATCCAAACTGACCCCCCCTGTGACATCCAAACTGACCCCCCCATGACATCCAGACTGGCCCCCGTGACATCCAGACTGACCCCCCCGTGACATCCAGACTGACCCCCCCGTGACATCCAGACTGACCCTTCCCCTGTGACATCCAGACTAGCCCTGGCCCTCCCTGTGACATCCAGACTGGCCCTCCCTGTGACATCCAGACTGGCCCCCCTGTGACATCCAGACTGGCCCCCCTGTGACATCCAGACTGGCCCCCCCTGTGACATCCAGACTGCCCCCCCCCTGTGACATCCAGACTGGCCCCCCGTGACATACAGACTGGCCCCCCCTGTGACATACAGACTGGCCCCCCGTGACATCCAGACTGCCCCCCTGTGACATCCAGACTGGCCCCCGCGACATCCAGACTGACCCCCCGCGACATCCAGACTGACCCCCCATGACATCCAGACTGGCCCCCCATGACATCCAGACTGGCCCGCGTGACATACAGACTGGCCCCCCCTGTGACATCCAGACTGGCCCCCTGTGACATCAAGACTGACCCCCCCTGTGACATCCAGACTGGCCCCCCATGACATCCAGACTGGCCCTGGCCCCCCCCTGTGACATCCAGACTGGCCCCCGTGACATACAGACTGGCCCCCCTGTGACATCCAGACTGACCCTCCCTGTGACATACAGACTGACCCCCCCGTGACATCCAAACTGACCCACCCGTGACATTCAGACTGGCCCCCGTGACATCCAGACTGACCCCCCCTGTGACATCCAGACTGACCCTTCCCCTGTGACATCCAGACTGGCCCTGGCCCCCCCTGTGACATCCGGACTGGCCCCCGTAACATCCGGACTGGCCCCCCCGTGACATCCAGACTGGCCCCCCCGTGACATCCAGACTGGCCCCCCTGTGACGTCCAGACTGGCCCCCCTGTGACATACAGACTGACCCCCCGTGACATCCAGACTGGCCCCCCCGTGACATCCAGACTGGTGGCCCCCCCATGACATTCAGACTGACCCCCGTGACATCCAGCCTGACCCCCCCAGTGACATACAGACTGACCCCCCTGTGACATCCAGACTGGCCCTCCGTGACATCCAGACTGACCCCCCCGTGACATCCAGACTGGCCCCCCGGGACATACAGACTGACCCCCCTGTGACATCCAGACTGGCCCCCGTGACATCCAGACTGACCCCCTCTGTGACATCTAGACTGGCCCCCGTGACCTACAGACTGACCCCCCCTGTGACATCCAGACTGACCCCCCTGTGACATCCAGACTGACCCCCCCTGTGACATCCAGACTGGCCCCCGTGACATACAGACTGAACCCCCTGTGACATCCAGACTGGCCCCCGTGACATACAGACTGAGCCCCCCACCTCCATGACATCCAGACTGTGTGTAGCCTATACAGCTTGTTGCTGTACCTTCGTCGCAACCAGCCTGTGTCCCCTCGTCGTGTTCCCCGCTGTCATCCAGATGGAGCCAGGTCCAGTCTCACTGTGTCTTCTGGATGCAGCCAATCAATCGGCGTGTGAGGGGTTAATGTAACTTAGCTGTGTTCAGGTGTGTTCATCGGCAGTAGCTCTGCGCTCGATTTCTCTTGTCTAAAATTGGCACATGCGCAGTAGCGGCATGGGATGCAGATTTTCATGAGATACAGATTTTACTGCTATACCGGCCACACATACATGCAGCCTCTCTGTGGGTGGGCTTTAAGGCAGAGAGACCATATATATATATATATGCCCTATGTAAACACGCGCTCTCAGCACAGTCACTGGCGGGGACCAGAAAGCTCCTGATACATACTTGCGATCGGGAGCTTTCCGATCATGTGACAGCCAATCACAGTGGACAAACAAAGATTTGGGGGGCATGGGCGTCCGCAGAAATCTTTCCGGGGGGGTGGGCGCTTCGGCAGCGGCAATACTCAGTTGCGTTTAACCCTTTCTTCAAATGCTAGCGGGGGTTAAAAGCGCCCCGCTAGCGGCCGATTAGCGCAGATAAAATTATGGTAAAGCGCCGCTTTTTAGCGCCGCTTTATCGATAATGAGGCCAGCCGGCAGTGTAAAATAGCTTCAGCACAGACCCCCCCTTCAGCACAGACGGACCCCCCTTCAGCACAGATGGACCCCCCCTTCAGCACAGACGGACCCCCCCATTCAGCACAGACCCCCCATTCAGCACAGACCCCCCCTTGTCTCCCTGTTCTAATCTGCCTGTCACCGCGGCGCTGTCACTGCTTCAGTCGCGGAAGGGTGTCTTCACTCTTCAACACCTTTTCGGTTCCAGGGGGGGTCAATTGCCCCCCCCCCCTTGCCCTATGGAGCAGATGCCCATGTTGGGGGGCACACCCTAAAATATGCATTAAAGATAATGCAGCCATAAGACCATACAAACAGAACAGAATATTACAGCGCACACATGCAAAAATGCATGTCAAAGTACCCTATTATTTAGTGGGTCCTACGCTATCCATAGAATGGAAGATCCTGCTTCTCTTAATCATGGGAGAAATACACTCCTTTATATGGGAGAACTAAGGGACTCCTCCTATAACACAGGTGGACACTAATTTCTCCCATGGTTTTTTGTTTTTTTTTAACAAAGTTTCTCCCATGGTTTAGAGAAGCAGGATCTTCCATTCTATGGATAGCGTAGGACCCACTGATAATGGGGTACTTTGACGCAGTAAGTGGGCTTAAGCACTATATAGCCATATGGTGTGACTAAATCCCCATATTTTTTGAAAATGTTCAGGTGTTTTAAATAGCCTTGCAGGAGGTAAATGTCATTTTTTAATGTGTGCGCTGTAATATTTTGTTCTGTTTGTATGGTCTTATGGCTGCAACATCTTTAATGCATCTTTTAGGGTGTGCCCCCCAAGTCTTTGTTTGTCTATTGTATGGATTCTGATCTAATCCCTTTGGGCTGGAGGAAACAGGTCTGGCCGGAATGGGCACCTGCGGGGCCAAGAAGGGCTCCACTAGCTCAGAAGGTGGACAGACCTCCAGACCAGAGCTGGAGGGCTCTGTTGGAGCTGAGTTTCAAAGTTCAGAGTCTGCCCAAACATCAGTCCCAGTGTATTCTGATCCGCTGGGTGCAGACCCTTGAGACACTGGTGATTCGGCCGTCATCAGGGATTCGGGCAGCTGACAACGAGGATGCAGTTGGTCCGCATGCCGTAAATGGAACCAACTTCCAGGCAGACCCTATACATCTTGGGTCCCAAAGTCTCTGCAACGATAGCAGGAGCAAACAGGTGTTGGAAGCCCCATAAGATTGGGCCCATACTTTTTGTTGGACTGTGAACAGGGGGAGCTCGTCATGTTTGACCATCTTATCTTGGGACTGTAGTACATGTGCCTGGACTGTTTGAGGGCAGAGCATGTCCAAAACAGTCCATGGCTGCCGACCCAGAAGGAGTTCAGCTGGAGTTTTCCTGGTGTTTGCATGTGGTGTGTTTCTATAAGCAGAAAGGAAGGAGTCCAGCTGCTGGGGTGACAGGAACTGTTGCTTACTTGCAGCCACTGTAGCTTTGAAATATAGTTTGAAAGTTTGCACAAACCATTCTGCTTGGCCATTTGTAGCTGGGTGGTAAGGTGCGGTCAACTTGTGCTTGATGTTGTGTGCAGTCAGGAAACTCTGAAACTCCTGACTGGTGAATTGTGCCCCGTTGTCAGTGATGATTTCTCTGGGGTATCCAAACGTAGCAGCGAGATGTAACAGTATGGAAATCGTCATCTTAGTTGTTGGCTAAGTAATGGGAATGACCTTGGGCCACTTTGAATGGGCATCAACTATGATCAAGAAGGTGTATCTTCTGATCAGGCCTGCAAAGTCCTAGTGTAGGCGAAACCAGGAAACCGTGGGCCAAGTCCAGAGCTGTACGCACCTTTAAGGTGCAGTTTGCGCACATCCAGCACAAGCATTGTTGTGTAATTTCTAGGCTGTTGTTTGCAGAGCACACAGCCTATAATTCCTGTGCTCTCTAAGCACACACTTTAGATTCATCTCTTTGCAATAATGCTATCTTTAAGTTAAGTTCCTAAGAACCACTCACCGTTCATACGTCCCATACATCCCAAGAAGGCAGCACCACACAGCTTATGTTCTCATCTCGGCTTCCCAGCATAGACTGCCTAGCCGACGCCTAATCATAGGCTTTTATTAAACTCAAAAGATCTCACACAGGAGGTGATTGGCTGCAGCAACCAATCCCCTCCCCCATGGGCGGGGACCTCACAGGATGTCCCTTCCACACAGGAAAATGGCAATACCTGGACATTCCTTCCAACAGGAGATGCCATACATGAATCCCACTCAAGAAATATGGCTTAAAGGATTCAATACAATAATACATACAATGAATACAATAACGTAGGATGGCTAAAGTTACCGTTGATAGGAATTCTTATTCTGCGCTATTCCATAGAATAACGCATATTAAGATTATACCATTATTGAATGGGGGAGGGAGGCTATCTGCAGACGCGCGCTACGAATTCCAACCAATGTTGATCAGACACAAGAGCGCACATCCGCCTATAACCAATGATGTCATTGCAGAGCGAGCATATCCCCTCCTTAACGATCGTCCATGCTAATGCACAGAGGGCCCCCGTTGGCGGACATATCCGCACCCTGCAAACATCACACTCCAACCTCAAGACGTTTTCCCCTATCAGACGGGATTCAACCAGCCTCAGACTACCCCAATCAGCTCTTTTAGAGCGGGTTGCGGAAGTACTAACACTATGACAATACATATTAAATACATCTCCATAAAAATCTCCACAACAGCATTCACATATGTCGTGATATCTGTGTCTAAGTTCAGCCACCACACATAGCCTCGGGCCTTTTGTTTCATACGTGTGCCCCCGGGATGACCAGTATGTAGCGAATCCAGAATGTGTCTCCGGAAGGTCTGTGGAACAATCACTCATTCTCCCCATAAAACACAGTTGCCAGCCACAGTTAATTCCATACACCTATGGAAATAAGGTTCATAATCCTATGTGACGATTTCAGGCCAACCGGACCGTACCCAGGAGAGTATTTTTTTTCAGGAAGGAGTCCTTGGCTGTATGGGCTGAAGGACAGGTTGGTGTAACGACAACTCTTGACCAGTGGAGAAGAGTCTGTCAATGTCCCCATCAGTCGGGACATTGCGTCCGCATTGGCATTATGACCGCGATACTGGATTTTGTAGCTGTATGCTCCCAAGAATAGGGCATAGCGTTGGAGGCGGGCGCATTTGTCTGAGAGATGCCTTTGCCAGGGCTAAAGATCTGAAGGAGTGGTTTATGGTCCGTCAGTATGGTGAATTCCCTACCATACAGGTTTTATGGAAATTTTATTAAGATGTATTCAATATGTATTTTCACAGTGTCTGCCAGTGTTAGTTCTGCTGCGGCCGGGGCAGACTGACACCGGTGAAGGCCCATTGGGTAGTGAAAAGCTTCCTGTAGATGTGTGAGAAGTCGTCGCAGAGTGAGGATATGTCTGCCAGCGAAGGGCCCCTGTGCAATCTGCAGACGTTCGTTTTAGGGGGGATGTGTTCACTCTGCAAGGACATTATCAGTTTGATACCTATCTGCCTTTTGTGGAGGGACATGCGCTCATGTCTTTCTATGTGTCTGATCAGCACATGGAGGGGCCATGACATGTCCCTGCAGATAGTTTCCCATCCATAGGAATGGTAGTATAATCCGGCTATGCGTTGTTCTCTGAACAATGCAGAATAAAGATTTGCGCCAATGGTAAAAACGGGAGTGCATTTGGTCTGGACAACGTTCATGATTTCTTAGGCCAATCTCACTACATGTGGCTTTCTTTGTCTAACTGAAGAGCACAGCTTACAGGTACAAAGGGCGGGAAATCGGTCCTCTCAGGATGGGGAGGAGCTCCCACACGTAGCTCCCTGAGCCAGACGCCGGCCCCTCGCCGCCACCCACCTACCTGAAACTCCCGCCACGCGGATACGCCGACATGCAGACCCGAGGCTGACTCTGAGGAGAGGAGAGGATGCGCTGGAGAACCGGAGGGGTGGACTGTCGGGACTTCTCTATGGATGGCGCGGTGTCTCCTCTCTAAGCTGATGAGGGGAGAAGCCTTCCCCTCCTCCCTCTCCTGGTCCTCTGTTTTTTGATAATCAAAATAAATATAAACAAATTTAAAACTTTTTTGTGAATCTTTCATTGGCACCGCTATAATCCCACATCCCCTCCATTTGTTTGCACACTCAACCGGGATGAGGTGCCGTATCCAATAAGGGACTAACTAGCCACCCCCACACAATTTTTCCTGTTTGGCTATGTGACAGGAAGCAAAGCCAATTTTAAGAACAGGGACACAAAGGCCAACCTAAAAAAAAACACACTTGATTTCCCTCAAATGCCCACAATTAGAATAGGATTGTCTTGAGCTCGATTTTAGTTCAGCCCTTCTCAAGCCTGTCCTCAAGTACCCCCAACAGGCCATGTTTGCAGGTTTACCTTTGTAAGGTTGCGCGTTAGACCACTTCCATCCCTTAGAGCCTAGGCCAGACCAATGGGTGTATGGATGCGCTCTATGACCGGTCAGGTAATTAAGACACACGCAAAGATGGTGGTTCAAAAATTACAAAGCTGTATTCAGAGTTCTGCATACTTATCATCCTACAACACAAGGAGACTCCTCCCACTAAACCACAAACACAAGTTTAACAGAAGATATTGCAAAAACTTAAAGTTACAGTTACAGTGAATTCCTATCAATAGCCTTACAATGTATTCTGCCTAGTTACAAAGGGCTAAAAAGGTAATGTCCTAAGTTCTGACCACTGAAGCTGGGCGTCGAGACAGATCTTGAAGTCTGTGAAAAAGTAGCTTGACCACTAGTCATATATCTTGTCATTCTTAACAAGTTCTACAAAAATAACTAAGTGTGAACATCAGAGAGTCTGACATTAGCTAACTCAATATCTTACTGGAAAAATACAGATATAAGTCAATGTACTTAGACTTGGTATTGCTAAAACTTATGAAAGCTGAAATGTAATGAAGATCAATAAAGACCCCCAATAATCTTACAAAACCCTCCTTTGATCAAGGCAGACAATTTATCTGCCGTGATCACTCATCATACTATCTGTGTGTGGCAACGAACATTGCCATCCGGGTGGAGGAATCATTTCTCTCCTTTGCCCCTAGGCTGTTCATTTTCCCAATAGCACAGAACACTAGTTTAATTACCAAATATATAATGAGGATCAAAAGCAATATGATTAATAGCTCCCCTGTTACATACTCCCCCCATCTCCCCCTATGGGGTAATCCTACCCTTCCACACTTAAACACGATCCCGGACCCACAGGTTTGGGCAAAGAAAGGTATAGTGAACCATAAACACATAGTTGCCGGCGGTAAATTGCGCGCGTTCCCCGACCTCAGAGATGCCTATCAGTTGCCGGGCTGGATGTTGTTTCGATATTACCAACTACGCCATGCATACAATAAGCAGTTCCCACCTTCCATTGCCCTTGGATCAGACTCTGTGGAGAGACTTCTTACTGCCAAGGTCATAGATAAACCCCTATCCTCCCTGTACTTCTGTTTGTCTGTAGGCCCCACTGGAAAGCTTGAGAAAGCCATGATTAAATGGAGGGGGGACATCCCTGACCTGACGGAGGAGGAATAGGAGGCCACCCTAACCTCCTTTGTGACGAACATGATCTCGGCCAAAGACCGATTTTTGCAGGTTAAGTTCCTCCACAGGGCCTACTTCACTCCAAAACGACTGACTCTTATGAACCCGGAGACTCCGGTGAATTGTCCTCGGTGTGACCTGCAGGCTGCCTCCTTCCTACACATGATTTGGTCCTGCCCACGTCTGGTGGATTACTGGACGGGGGTTGTGGACAGCCTCAATGGAGTCACGTCCCTGAATATGGGACCTGATTCTCAGGCATTGCTGCTTAACATCTTTGGGGCAGCGGTCCGGGGCAAGTATACCAGGCTGTTTCTGGGCTATGCCACCTTTTATGCACGAAAGGTGATATTCCTCCACTGGAATGACGCAGCGCCGCCTACAGTTTCTATGTGGCGCACGGTTGTGAACTCGGTGTTACCACTCTACAAACTTACCTACCTTAATCGGAATTGCCCCAACAAATTTGATGGATAGATGCCTGTGGGGAGGGGCCCCTGGAGGATGCTCGGGATGGGGTGGCTGGGGATGCACCACAGCCCTGAATCCATAGGTTGGTTTTCCTGTGAGTTGATGACCTGTTCTGTTATGTTATTCATCCATTTACTTGAGGTTCCTTCTCTTCCCTCCCTCCCCCCTTCCCCTCCCCCCCTTCCCCTCCCTCCCTCCCCTCTTCTTTTCTCCCTCCCCCCTCTCCCTTCCCCCTCCCCTCCCCCCTTTTTCCCTCTCCCCCCCTTTTTCCCTCTCCCCCCTCCCCTCCCCTCTCCCTCTCCCTCCCCCCCAAATTAGTCATTCTGGGTTACTATGCTGTAATGTATACCTCCTGACCTAACGTTGGAAGTTCCTTGGACCTTATTCTCACCCATCCTGTGGTCAATACTGTCGTTGTTTTCTAAGTTACTGAGTGTTGTCCTTCATGTAAAGGATTGTGTGTTTGCATCGCTTGTACTGTAAAGATCGAAATAAAAAAAATTCTTCTTGTTAAAAAAAAAAAAAGCAATATGATTATAATTGCCATAGCTATATCCTTCATCCAGGAACATTTTCCTTTGAGGCCAAATCCCTCCCCTCTAAGAGGATCCCAGGTCCTGGCAATGTCCCTTGCTTCTTGTTGTAGTTTATTTACCTCATTCCTGTGTTGTGCAATAATGTCATAATAGTCAGGTATATTTACAGATGTATTGTGAATCCATGTGCAACATTCATAATCCTCAGTAACCTCACACAATCCTGTGAGTGCAGCACTCATGGATTCAATGGCAAAATCACGGAGTTCTAATTGCTTCCTAATTGCTCTAGTCTCAATGTTTAAGCTAGTAATGTCATCAGAATTCTTTTCCATTATCTCATCAATAATTCCTGTGTAATTATTTATCCTTTTAATCATATCAATTCCCCATCCTGTCCAGGAGGGAAACCAAGCCCAGCTCATGTCCTTTCCTAAAAATAGTTCTCGCTTACATTGGCCCTTCGAAAATAGTGAAGTTGAATGTACTATTCCCTATGACTCTATTATAAGGAGCTCCCCTAGTTATGTTAAAGGCTGACTTGGAATAACTACCTGCATTTCTAGTTGAATTGCCCAGTTGGATGCACCACTCAGGCTTATGTGTTTTTCCTGTTGCAAAAAACTTTATATCCAGCGTCTGTCATACCCTGATTTTCTAGCATAAGAATATTTAAATTTTAGTAACAGCATTTTGTCAGTGAAACCTTCAACTAATTCCAAGAGATGGGCTTGAGGTCACATACCTCGGGATTTTTTACGGTGTCAGAAATAGGATTTAGTATTGAAAAACCAAAAGGAATCCAATGACAGTAGATTTATATAAAAATAAACAATATTTATTGATAATCATAAAAAAGGAAAATGAAATTTTCCTAAAAGTTCAACACATACAACATTTAGAGCTAGGTACATATACAACAACCGTTGAACTCGACATGTTTCGCTCAAAATTAGAGCTTCTTCAGGAGTGATCCACGGTCTAATAGTACACTAAAAATGAAATAAAAAAATGAACAAAGGAACATCCATAAACTGTATTATACAACACATCTATTGGAATATCCACAAAAATAGGTTAACAAAAAACTGCAAATTTTGATTGCAATATTTGTCACATTATCAAAGTATTTAATAGTATACACGTTCAATATTTTTTATTATTTAAACCAATATAGAATCAGGAATACATGAATCTAATAAGAGTTGTTACATAGTATATTAAAGTAGCAATAAACGATGTGGTCAAAACATAGCACCTACCAATTAAATGTTAAAGATGAAGGAGGTATTCTAGCAATTCAAGATCGAAATCTCGGATTGCCCTGTAGCTCCACCTGCGGAAAAGGGAATGAGCACAGAAGTACCCCAGGTAATGAAAAATGAACGCACCCTCCCAAACGTTGTTTGTGGAGAGGTAACAAAATCAGTGTTGATAATGATCCTGCTGGAAATGATACAGAGTAATTCCTAAATTGGGACCTGCAGATGAGTAAAAATTATATATTAGAGAATTCAACATTGGTTAAATTCACAAAGAATATAATAATAAGTTTATATTGAAATATAAAAAATATATAAAAATACCTGATTAATCGAATCATTAATTTTAGTAAAGTAAAGGTAGCAGTACTGGATCTTACTGTTTAAAACCGCAACAATTCATACAGATTTGTAAAAAGATCCTGTGCATAAAAAGTAAATGGATATCATAGTGTCAGAAAAAGACTGAAGTACATATCCATCCTGCAGCCCAAATGAGTATATAAAACACATACCTTTAAAGAGTAGTTTAGTACTTCATAGAAGCCGCTGCATTCGCGGCAATCATGACATGTAAGAACCAAACGATTTCCAAGCAATCTCACAGTCCCCAACGCCAGGGGAGTGACAGAATAATATGGCGAAGTACCGCCAATTTATACTCATCCCAGCGCGGCAAACGTCTGATGTCATTGCCGTGCGGCGGACGCATAATGTCGGGGCGGTACCCGGCAGCTGGACGCTAATGCTTAATTAAATGGGGCCGGAAGAAGCTGGAACGGCCATTTTGAGAAATCCCCGGATCCCTTATCATGTGCAAGACATGACAGGGAAGACACAGTTGGAAAGCGTGATACCCAGGGGATTCAAGGAAACATAAAAATGGTGTCTGTCAGATGGTATAGAAGACAGCATAGCGTGACAGATGCCAAAAAGGGTAACCCCTTCAGGGCTGACATAAAATAGACCAATGATTAAAGAAAAAGAAATGCCTGCCCCTGGCGTCCATACAGACCCAAAAAGGAAACTCTGAATCTTCACAGCTGGAATGATATTCAATACAAATGAATATGATTCTAGAAAATATATATGGTTGGATTGAGAACATCAAAAAAAGACAACGAAAACCGGACCGCAGGATTGTTGGGATACAAGCCAAATTTCATGTTCATAACCTGAAACTATTTTCAAGTAGAATTGGTTTTGGTGCGACAAAAAATGACCACATCATTTAGAACCTCACATACAAAATGAGAATGTAAACCAATTGAAGTTGGCAAACATTCGCCATAAGTGAAAAAACAATATGGTAGTGGCGTAGGCTCCAAAATCTGCTGGAGCCAACACCATTACCACACATCATACAGATGTTTTAAAAATAATAAACCAGCAAGAAACAAAAAAAAAAAAATTATAGCGGTGGCTATTACAAGAAAGGTTTAAAGCTTATGGCATCATTCAAGCCTGGATGTTGAAGAGCATCCAGGTTTGAGATCCGTTTTGTTTCGCGTTGTAAGAGGACTTTGTCATAGTCACCACCACGAAGATTGGGTGGAACATGTTCAAGTGCAAAAAAATGCATAGCAGAATCATCAAAACCATGGAACAGTCCCATGTGTCTACTTATGGGTGTTTCCATTCTCTTTTTGAGAACTAAAGAGACATGGTCCCTTATATGATGGAAAAAAGGGCGTTTGGTTTTACCTATGTAGTAGGCTTTACATGTGCATGTCATGATATATACTATGCCTATACTTTGACAGTTAACCAGAAATTTTGGTTTGTACAGAATGCCATTTGGTAGCATGATGCTACGAGAGGCATATAGGTATCGACAATACCCACATTTGTGACAAGGTTTTGTTCCTGTGGTTTGGAGTGAAGATTTGGCATTTGGATTGTAATGGCTGTGGACCATTAGGTCTCTAAGTGATCTTGATCGTCTATAGGTGATCTCAGGATGGTCCTTTAGGTGTTTGGAGACCGAAGGATCCCCAGCCAAAAAATACCAATGCTTTTGAAGAATGTTCCTCATTTGTTGATGCTGTCCAGAAAATCTAGTTATAAGGCGTACCCCTTTATTAGATCTAATTTTAGGGGGGTGATGGATTAAAGACGATCGTTCCTGACCTTTTGCCCTTTGATAGGCCTTTCTGAGGCATTTACCACTATATCCTCGTCTGGAGAGGCGAGTCCGCAGAGCATCAGCCTCTGCCTCAAAAGTGGATTCCTCGCTGCAATTTCGGCGTAGGCGAAGATATTGCCCGTACGGTATACTGGTAACCAGAGGTGCTGGATGAGAACTGCTGGCATGCAGAAGCGCATTTCCAGACGAGGGTTTGCGGTATAGGGTTGTGCCTAATAGGCCTTCTGAATCAACAGTGATTTTGATATCGAGAAATGTTAAACTTTCTTGACTACTTTCCATGGTGAAATTAAGATTATAATTATTAGGTGTCAAATTTTCAAAGAACAGGGAAGGGTCCTCCTTATTTCCCGTCCATATGAAAAAAACATCATCTAGGAAACGTCGCCATAGCGGTATGTAGTCAGCAAATTTTTGCATATGATCCTGAAAGAATAAATTGTGCTCCCACCCCCCAGGTACAGGTTGGCGTAGCTTGGGGCACATTTGGTCCCCATAGCTACCCCCTGTACCTGGAGGTAGTGGGATTCCAAAAAAAGAAAAATGTTGTTGGCCAATATAAAATGCAACAAATCCAAAGCAAACTGATTGTGGGCAGTCAACACTGAAGTGCCACCGGACAGGAAACCCCCCACAACTTCCACACCCAAATTGTGGGGAATGGAATTGTAGAGGGCCTCCACATCCAAAGCCACAAGCCACGCCCCCTTGGGGATCATAAGACCATCCAGTGCTCTTAAAAGGTCACTTGTATCCTGCAAATAGGATTCGAAACCCTCTACAATGGGTCTTAATAGGTCATCCACAAATTGACTGGCTGTTTCCGTGAGACAGCCATTCCCAGATACGATGGGTCGACCTGGTGGATTGTGGAAGTTTTTGTGGATTTTAGGGAGGGCATAAAGTGTAGGAGTACGTGGACAGGTGACATTCAAGAACTCCCAGGTGGATTTCTGGATAGTTCCCAGTTGATAGGCTTTGCCTATCAGCTGTCGAAACTTGACAGTGGTATAATTAACATGACTTTCTGGGATTTTACGATACCAATCTTGATTACTTAAGAGTCTAAAGACCATATTTTCATATTGGTCCTTATCCATAACCACCAAATTCCCCCCTTTATCAGAGGGTTTGATTACCACATCCTGATTGGATTGTAAAGATGTTATAGCTTGGATTTGGGCAGGGGTTAAATTGGATTTTTTGTCATGCTTCCACTTAGTTTTTCTTATCTCAGCCGTTACTTGATTAGTAAACTAATTCCCTTTTTGGTCTAGTGTGGTTATATTTTTGAGCTGACCCTTCTTGGGAACCCATCCCGCATGACTGGAGAACATAGCAACTCCACATAACTATTATATTAACAAGGGCAATACATGAGAGAACAAGAAACAATAACATTGCGACCTTATTCTTTTCTCTGGGGGCTTCTGGTATAGTAAATTGTCAATGTATTGTTAGACGCTCTAGAGTTTGGGGGGGTTGCGGGAATGGGGGCATCGCAAGGTTTAATGAAGCTCCAGTCTCTTTCAGGGGTGTTGGGTCTGGCGATAGGGGGGGTTGGGAGTAGTCATATTCTGGGGGGGCCACTAGGTTGCAATATTCACTGTCTTCTAGTGGTGGGATTGGGGGCAAGGGGCGATGGAATTCTGGGAGTTCGGTTTCACCTGAGGCTCCGATTCCCTCTGTCCTGATGGAGTGCTGTCCGGGGTCTGTGACATTGCTGGCCACTTCTTCAATCTGGATGCATGGATCCATTGTGGACCTTGGTCGGTGAGTACAGCTGTCCTGGTGACCTTCTCAACTCGGAATGGTCCTTGATAGATGGGTCCCGTGTGTTTTTTCGCTGCAAGCTGTTTGACAAACACTTTGTCACCCGGGATGAAAGGATGTATTGGTTCTGTGGAAAGAGGAAGAAAGGTAACAGCCACTTGTTCCGATTTTTCAGTAAGGCTACTTACCAGATGTTTCACGTACTCTTCCTGTAAGGAAAATATGTTATCCTCTCTTGTCCCCATCCCTTCTGTCCCTCCTTTTCTCATTTGTGCTGGCCTACCCATCAATATCTCAAAAGGAGATATTCCTGTTCTGCTGTGTCTTTTATGGTTCTGTTAATTCTTCCCACTACTCCTGAACTCTGTGGGTGGTAGGAAATGTGCAACTTCCATTGGATGCCTAGAATTTTTACTGGCTCCTTCACTAAGGCCGAGGTAAATGCTGGACCTTGATCTGACCATATAGTGGCCGGAAGGCCAAACCTACAGATCCACTGATTTATTAGTACTCTGGCTGTAATTTAGCTGTCTCTCCTGTTCTCTTCTACCCATCCTGTAAATCTGTCAACTATAACCAAAAGATATTTTAAATTGCCCTTCTGTGTGGGGACTTGTGTGTAATCTATTTGTAAATCATGTAAAGGGCCTGTAGGGGGTGCCAAATGTCCATGTAACCCGTGTTTCTATCTGACACCCTAGGGATTCTATCATGTGGTGCACCCCTTTTATTCCCTATTATTCCCTCCTTGGTTGACCAAAGTCCAGTAGGATCTTTTGTCAACCCGTGTACCCATATCTGCTGTCAGTGTAAATGTTTACATCTTTTCCTTCAAAAATCTGACAAACTCTAGTTAGAGCAATGAGTTCTGCAATCTGGGCTGAACTAGCATTCAGAGATTTGGCTTCAATCATTACATCTGGCAATTGAACAATGGCATAACCAGTTTGATAAGTTTTGTCATCAGGTCCGGAGCAGCTGCCTGGTCTGGTCTAGGGAGAGTAGTTTCTGCAAGTACCTCAGTGCAATCGTGTTCCTGAATGTAAAAATCAAATGGGCTGTGAGGTTTCTGAACATGATTTTATGGTGAGATTGTGAGTGTTGAGCAATATAATCTCATAGCCGCTGAACCTTTGTGCTGTCATGTGTTGTGTATTCATGTTTGTAACTGTATGTGTGGTATACAGTGTGAGGTCATGTCCCAGAACCACCTTTGAAGCCTTCTGTACTGCCATCGCACAGGCTGATAAGGCCTGTAAGCAATGTGGCATACCTTGAACTTGAATTGGAAGTTTCCTTGAGATGTATTAAACAGGTCTCAGAGAATTCCCATGTGATTGTGCTAGGACCGCTGCAACCGTAGGTCCGGATACCACACAGTACAATGAAAATGGCCCGCGTACTCTATAAGTCACAATGCAGGGGCTTGCCTTAGAGAGCTGATTAATGCTGTGAAAGTCTTAACCCTCTCTGTTGTCCAATCAATAAACTTTGGGGCATCCTGCAGGGTAGCAGACCTTAGGATAGAATCATAATAAGAGCAATCAGGTATCCACTGCCTGCAGTAAATTATGGACCCTAGGAAAAAGAGAAGCGCTGACTTGTCTCTTGGTGGACTCCAGAAGGACAGTGCCTTGACTCGAGCTGGTGACACCAAACGTTCGGTTCGGATTATACACCCCAAGTACTCAACCTGCGACCTGCACCACTGGATCTCTTTCCGAGACACCAAGTGACCTTTCGAGGCGAGGAGAGTTAGTAGGTGCTCTGAGTCCTTTGCACAGCTGACCTCATTTTCATTACACAGCAATAGGTCCACATACTGAAGCAACACTGAGCCTTCTTTTGGTACCCAATCACTCAAAGATCGATTCAAGACCATGGAGTACGCTGCAGGACTGTCCGCAAAGCCTTGCGGGAGCCTAGCCCAGGTTCAAAGTATTTTTGGGCTTCCTCTGCAACAGGTATGGAAGAGAACGTGATACTTAAATCAATGGCCGTGTAGATCTTGGACTTTGCCGGTATAGCACAAAATATTGTAGCAATATCCGCAACAAAAGGTGGAAGGGGGACAATAGCTTTGTTCAGGGCCCTTAGGTCCTGTACAAAGCGCCATTCACCACTGGCTTTGACTAGGTGAATGGGGGTGTTCCAGGGACTGATTGTGTGTTTCAGTATTCCTTCTGCTGTATATTGCTCTATTTGTGGTGCTATGCCTGCAATTTTTCCCTCTGACAGGGGATATTGTTTTTGGTAATGTACTACTGCTCCTTCCCTAATTATGGGCTTGTATGGTGTACAATGTATGCAGTGCCCATATAGGGTGTGCTTCAAGGTGTGCCGGTAGTAACATAAAGTACCCTCTGAAATCCTGTCTTTTTGGATTAGACAAATCACAGATTTCTGATGTAGCCAGCAGGCCTCCATCCTTTGTGAATTTGATCTGTATGTTTAAGCTCGACATTAAGTCTCTTCCCATAGGAAGCGGACATTCAGTCAGAACAGCAAAACTAATTTCAAAAAGATGTTGGTCATGAACTGTACCAACGGGCAATCTGCCTCTTCCCATATTACCCCTGCGGTTAGCTCCCCTACTTGTTCCTCTCCTACGGGGGCATTCTGACTTCCAATGTCCCCGCATGTGAAACAACCCTGCTGGTTATCCTGGGGATATGACTGGTATGGTGCTTGTTGGAATTGTTGGGGAACTTGTTGTGTATAAGGGACAACCATTTGTGCAGCAGCTAATTGGGGGCTTTCTATCTGTTCGGGGTTAAATGAGGGAAATACCCCTCCTTTTGTGGTGAATAAGCCTGAGGATGCAAGCTTTTTTAATGTCTGTCTTCGAGAAAGGCATCAGGTTTTAATTTTGATCAATCGGGGTTAATTAATTTAAGTAACTGTGTTGTTTTGGGATCTCCCCCGGACATGACTGTGCTCACATACAGTTCAGGGTTCTCCATTCCTGTATCTTTGTATAACTGATATACCCGTTTACAAAATGAATAAAAGTTCTCTCCCGGTCCCTGCTTTGCAGTGCACATTATCCGCAAATCGCTTTCCCCTTTGTAACTTTTCTGCCAAACAGCTGCTACTGCTGCCCAAAACGATTCCCATCCCTTTGCCTTTTTAAAGGGGTCGTTTTCAGCGAATAATGTTTTAACTTCTACATCGCAGGTGGGATCTGGATCTACGGTCTGTATTATTATCTCACAGTCATCGGCATTCATGCCAATGCCCACGCAATGTCGCTGTAAAAGCAAAGCTGCTTCTCTGGGGTGTTTGCGGGGCTTTGGGCAAAGATCTTTAATATCCCTTAACGTCCCAAGGGGGAGTGGGATATGGACCTGCTTGGCTAACTGAGATTAGTGATGAGCCGAACACCCCCGGGTTCGGTTCGCACCAGAACCCGCGAACGGACCGAAAGTTCGCACGAACATTAGAACCCTATGCGAACAATGGATGCGAACGTTCGAATTCTAAAGTGCTAATTATAACGACTATTATCCATGTTATTGTCCTAAACAGAGTTTGGGAACCCGGGTTCTGCACCAGGGGACATGTATCAATGCAAAAAGAAGTTTTAAAAAACGGACGTTTTTCGGGAGCAGTCATTTTAATGATGCATAAAGTGAAAAAAAAAAAGTCAAATATTCCTTTAAATATCGTACCTGGGGGGTGTCTAAAGTATGCCTGCGAAGTGCCACGTGTTTCCCGTGTTTAGAACTGTCCCTGCACAAAATGACATTTCTAAAGGAAAAAAAAGCCATTTAAAACTGCTTGCGGCTTTAATGTAATGTCTGGTCCCAGTAATATGGATGAAAATCTTTAAGAAAAATGGCATAGCTACCCCATCACCTACCCCAGCCCATTACCAGCCCCTTTGGGTCTTCTTTGGATATTAAGGGGAACCCCGCAACACAAAATAAAAAAGGCCCTATATACTCTGAACAGCAGTATACCGGCGGTGTAAACAAGACCGGTGTAAACAAGACAGGGACTGTAGGTTTGTTCTTAAGTAGAATCTGTTTGTAATTTTGAACACGTACATTGTTTAAGTGTAGCTCCAGCCAAAAAATCTATTTTTAAGCTTTTTGGAAAACATAGGGAAGGGTTATCACCCCTGTAACATTTGTTTTGCTGTCTGTGCCCCTGTTCAGAACATTTCACCTCACTTTGCGTCCCAATGACAACTGTTTTTGAAATGTGGTGTTTTTATTGAAACAAGGATTGGTGATAAAGCATCAGTAGAGAGGAGACACCTTTCTCCCATATTAATTCTTACAGGAGAGAATTTTCCTTCCTAGGGGTAGATTTCCTCTCACTTCCTGTTGTCTTCTTCCGTTTGCAAGTAGGAGTCGTTTGTAAGTTGGATGTTTGAAAGTAGGGACCTGCCGTATATACTCTGCAGAAATTGGCCCCTTAGGTGTTGGTGTTGGCACAACACTGTAAACACTCACAGTTACTCTTGGTGGGTGCTGGAACGCCCTGCTATCAACTATTATATCAGGAATTGTAATAACATATAATTGTTGAACAGTGGTAGTAAAAATTGGGCCTTTGATGGTGGTGCTGGTGCCACAACACTGTAAGGCCTGACAGTTACTCTTGGTGGGCGCAGCAATGGGCCCTGCTGTGAATTATTAGATCAATAATTATAATTGCATGCCCCTGTTGAACAGGGGCTGAAAAATTGGGCCTTAGCCACTGGTGGCACAACACTGCAACCCCTCACAGATACTGTACTTGGAGCACAGCAATGAGCCCTGTTGCAAAGTGTTGCATCAAAAATTGTAATTACACGCCCCTGTTAAACAGGGGCTGAAAAATTGGGCCTTAGCCACTGGTGGCGGCACCCATAAACCAAAATGATCTTCCAAGCTATCATCATTAATCGGATCATTGAGGAGGAGGAGGAGGATAGCCAGTCAACATAACAGCACAGGCACTCAGCATCAGCATCAGTCTTGAAGGGATGTGACATTTTAAAATCAATTAGTCTGTTATATCAGCATCAGGTGTGTGGTAGCTGGTGGTGATCCAAGACTGGTTCATCTTGATGAAAGTCAGTCGATCAACCGAGTCGGTGGACAGGCGCACCCTGTGATCCGTGACAAATCCTCCAGCAGCACTGAATGTGCGTTCTGAAAGAACGCTGGATGCAGGACAGGCCAGTAGCTCAATTGCATACTGTGCAAGCTCTGGCCAGTGATCCATCCTCAAGACCCAGTAAGCCAGAGGATTTTCGGTGGGGAAGGTGTCCAAGTCTGACCTTGCCCCTAGGTATTCCTGCACCATGTATATCAGACGCTGGCGATGGTTGCTACAACCGATCATACTTTGGGGCTGCGGACTAAAGAATTGTCTGAACGCATCGGTCAGACGGCCACCTTCCCCACCGCTCCTTCTTTGACTGCCCGAAGCCTCAGCAACTCGTTGTCCATGACCAGGAGTTTGTAACCTCCCAGTCTCTGGGAACGCGTTGCACAGACCTTTCTGCAAGGCCTCCCGGAGTTGTCTCATCCTCTGCTCCCTCTGCGACGGTAACATAAGGTCCGCAACCTTACCCTTGTACCGTGGATCAAGGAGAGTGGCCAGCCAGTAATGGTCCCTCTCCTTGATCCGAAGAATACGAGGATCCTTCCGCAGACTTTGCAGGATCAGGGAGGCCATGCAGCATAGGTTAGCTGAGGCATTCAGTCCGGAGTCCTCTGGGTCACTAAGGACGACATGATCCGCAGCCACCTCCTCCCAGCCACGTACAAGTCCACTGGTTTCTTGGGACTGTAAATCATCCCTAAAAGACTGCTGCTGATGATGCTGAGTGCCAGCCTCCACCTCCATGCTGACACAATCCTCCTCCTCCTCCTCTTCCTGTGCGATGGGTGGGACAGAAGGAACACTGTCTGGGTAAAGGGGGCCTTGAGAGGCAAGGAAGTCCTCCTCTTCCTGCCTCTGTTCTGCCTCAAGTGCCCTGTCCATTATTCCACGCAGCGTGTGCTCCAACAGGTGGACAAGAGGTACAGTGTCACCGATGCATGCACTGTCACTGCTCACCATCCTCGTGGCCTCCTCAAATGGTGCCAAGACAGTGCATGCATCCCTGATCATGCCCCACTGGCGTGGTGAAAAAAACCTGAGCTCCCCTGACCCTGTCCTGGTGCCGTAGTCGCACAGGTACTCATTGATGGCCCTCTGCTGCGTGTGCAGCCGCTGCAGCATGGCCAACGTTGAGTTCCACCTGGTGGGCATGTCATATACAAGGCGGTTCTTGGGCAGGTTCAACTCCTTTTGCAGCTCAGCCAGGCGAGCACTGGCATTATAAGATCTGCGGAAATGCACACAGACTTTCCTGGCCTGCCTCAGGACATCCTGTAAGCCCGGGTACCTGCCCAAGAACCGCTGCACCACCAGGTTAAGGACGTGAGCCACACAGGGCACATGGGTCAGTTGTCCCTGTCGGAGGGCGGAGAGGAGGTTGGTGCCATTGTCGCAAACCACCATTCCTGGCTTAAGCTGGCGTGGCATCAACCACCTCTCGGCCTGCCCCTGCAGAGCAGACAGGACCTCTGCCCCAGTGTGGCTCCTGGCCCCCAAACACACCAGCGCAAGCACGGCATGGCATCTTTTTGCCTGCGTACTTGCGTAGCCCCTTGAACGCCTACGGAGCACCGCTGGTTCCGAGGACAAAGCACAGGAAGAGGCCATGGAGGAAGAAGAAGAGGAGGGGGTGGAGGAGAGAGGTGTGTCACAACCAGTAGTAGCATTTTGGAGGCGTGGCGGTGGAACAACCTCCAACACTACTGCACCTTGTCCTGCATCCTTCCCAGCTGCCAAAAGAGTGACCCAATGGGCAGTGAAAGAAAGGTAACGTCCCTGTCCATGCCTGCTGGACCTTGAGTCAGCGGTAATATGCACCTTACCGCTGACCGCCCTGTCCAGCGAGGCCAAGACATTGCCTTCCACATGCCGGTAGAGAGCCGGAATAGCCTTCCGTGAGAAAAAGTGGCGTTTGGGAACCTGCCACTGAGGAACCGCACATTGCACAAACTCACGGAAGGGGGCCGAGTCTACCAACTGAAAAGGCAGCAGTTGAAGCGCTAGCAATTTAGCCAAGCTAGCATTCAACCGCTGGGCATGTGGATGGCTGGGAGTGAACTGCTTTCGACGGTCCAGCAGCTGGGGCAGGGAAATTTGCCTGCTAGAATCGGACGTCGGTGTACTGCTAGCAGAGTGGCCGCAAGTGCTTGGCTGTGACACACCTAATTCTACACCTTCATTCCTCTCAGTGCAGGTTTCAGAGAGGACTGAAGGTATAGTGGGGTTGGAGATCCCAGCTGATGCGGTGCAAGGAGAGGTCCGCTTTGTTCTTTGGTGTGGTTCTTTAAGGTAGGCTTGCCAACGAGCTGCATGGCAGGTCAACATATGTCTGATCAAGCATGTGGTGCCCAAGCGGCTGATGTTTTGGCCACGCGATATACGCTTGAGACATATGTTGCAAACAGCAGCTGTGCGATCTGATGCACTCGCCTCAAAAAAGGCCCACACCAAAGA
This sequence comes from Rana muscosa, assembly GCA_029206835.1. Lineage (NCBI taxonomy): Eukaryota > Metazoa > Chordata > Amphibia > Anura > Ranidae > Rana > Rana muscosa. The sequence continues at coordinate 270,949 of JARGYO010005577.1, read as the reverse complement.
ACTTTTTGAATGACGGGCAGAGGCAGCGCCCTGCACAGGCGGAGCTCTGCGGTGTAATTCCGTCGGTGTGCTGCCCATACGCTGGCCACCCAAGGGCATCCTGCCTCGTTGGAGATGTGCCTCCTCCTCATCCTCCTCCTTTCTCCTATTAGGCACCCACGTGGAGTCAGTGACCTCATCATCCCCTCCCTCCTCATCACTGGAGCCAATCTGGCAGTATGCTGCAGCTGCTGGAGCATGACTGCCAGATTGGTGTCCTTCTTGAGCATCCCCTCTCTCTGCTCTCACGCTACTGCCTTCCTCTAGCTGGGTATCATCATCAGATCCTTCGAAACGCTGGGCATCCTCCTGGAGCATGTACCCAACACTGTGCTCAAACAGTTCGGGGGACTCCTCAGGAGGAGGACATGGTGGGTCTAGGGAAGGCGTGACTAATGATGACATTGATACCAGAGAAGAGGACGCTTTGGCAGCTGCTTTGCCAGTACCCTGAGCCTGGGTGAGAGAGGATGAGGAGGATGAGGTGGGCTTGGTCATCCACTCTACAAAGTCTTCGGCATGATGTGGCTCAACATGTCCAGCTGCCGAAAAGAAGGACAAGCGTGTCCCATGGCCATGTGCTGATGACAATGCACCGCGTCCACGAACAGCACTGTTGCCTCCAGACACAGAGCCTGCTTGCCCTCTTTTTTTGCCTCCTGACTGTCTGCCTCTCCTTGTTTGCCTTCCAGACATTTTAATGGATGGCCTGCAGGGAGATGGGAAAAACAGCAATAAGGGCTACCTTCAGGTGTATACTGTGCAGGAGGCTTAGCAACAATGACACTGACACTGTCCCCTGCCTTTCCTTCTCTGTCCCTAAACACAAGGATTTGCAATATTGGTTTAGCACAGAATAGCACACTGACAGTTTCCCCGAGTGTCCTTCTCTGTCCCTAAACTCAAGGATTTCAAATATGGTTCAGAAAGATTGGTTTAGCACAGAATAGCACACTGACACTTTCCCTCACTGTCCTTCTCTGTCCCTACAAACAAGGTTTAGCACAGAATAGCACACTGACAGTTTCCCTCACTGTCCTTCTCTGTCCCTACAAACAAGGTTTAGCACAGAATAGCACACTGACACTTTCCCTCACTGTCCTTCTCTGTCCCTACAAACAAGGTTTAGCAGAGAATAACACACTGACACTCTCCCTACCTATCCTTCTCTGTCCCTAAACACAAGGAATCCAGGATTAGTAAAGGAAAAAAATGACACTGTCCCTGCCTATGCTTCTCTTTCCCTGCTCCGGAACACACTACACAAGGCCGCCGCGCTGGCGGCCTTTTATAGTGTGGGGCGTGTACTAAACCCCCTCAGCAATAATTGGCCACAGGCATCCTGCCTGTGGCCAATCATTGCTCTCCTCGCTGCCGGCGCTGTGATTGGCCAAGCATGCGGGGTCACAGTGCATGCTTGGCCAATCACAGCGCCTGGATGACACTGCGATGGCGTAGTGCATTGTGGGCCATTCGCGTCACTCGAATTTGGCGCGAACGGCCCAAATCGTTCGATCTTCGTCGAACGATCGAACACGAAGCTCATCCCTAACTGAGATACTTGTTCTCTCTGTTCTTTTAATATTTCTTCTTCCGTTTCTTATAACTTTCTCTGTTCCTTAATAACACTTAACCTTTTTAAACTCTCTTAATATTCCTCTTTTTCTTTTTGGGGTTGTTTTTTCTTTATCGTTTCTTATCCTTTCATTTTCTCTATCTATTTTGTCCTGTCTTTCTTGTTTTAGGAATATTTAGAGGGATATCTTTCCTGGTACTCTATCATAGCCCTTTTCCACTTTTTCCATTTACTGGTACACATATAATTCTAATCCCATTTCCACTCTGGATAATTATTTTTATCATGTATCCCACATATTTTCCGTACTTCCTTCCAATCCTCCTCACTACATGGCCTTGCTGGCCCTAAACCAGATATTTGCAAACATTGTGATCTCTGTAGTATCAAAGTTCAAAAATGGTTCAACAACATTAGGGGCTAAGGTACCCCTTGCAAAATCATATGGGGAGGGTTGGCCGTGCTCACCTTCAAGGCCATCCTTTCCCTGTTTGTTTCCCATTATGCCAAATAGAGTGCCTTATAACCACAAATTTTGACTGATTTGGGGCAAATAGTATAAACCTGTTTTGATGGCAGAGAGACTGTATATCCCACGGAGTTAAACCTTCTGTTCTGGTTGTGGTTATGTAGATTATATCTCAGAACCCAAAATTTTGGGGTCCCTCCTTCCGGAAAATAAGGACCTTTCCCAACCTTATTCTTGTATCCCCTGGGGACTGTGGCCAATAGTGTGGGTACCCGTCCATGAAATATGAACAGGACACCAGTTAAACACTCAGGGCAGTTCTGGGGCATCTATTATGGCAAGTATGGGTCACAAAATTCAATCAACAATCTTAACAGTCTTAATACTTTAACCTACCATTAACTTTATCATTTTATATGACTTAACACTTTAACATGCATGAAACAATTGATTAGAGAAACTGTATGATTCCCAACATCAGATCTATATAAAATAATACAACCAACAGAAAATGCAATAATGTACATATATGCATACTATCCTTATCAAAAATTACCCATAAAACAATTGGGATAATTAAAACTTAGAGCTCCATACACCCGTCCTTCTAAACCCGGGAGCAATATTTGCTGCCCTATAATGTTCCTAACCTATCCTATACTATAATAGTTTATAGTCAGGGCAACACCTGTCCGGACTCCTTAGTTTATAGTCAGGGCAACACCTGTCCGGACTCCTTCATTTATAGTCAGGACGACACCTGTCCGGACTTCCTATCTGTCTAACCTTTGCGCTCCTATATGTCCCAGGAAGCCAGCCTAGCAATCCTCGAGACAACTTAAATACAACTAAAATATTCAAAATCAATCGTCACAGAGTAAGTGAAATTAGCTTTCCAAAATTTCTTCCACAAAGTTCCACTTACCTGCTAAGCGATTGTCCTCACACGGGGCACCAGTTGTAAGGTTGCGCGTTAGACCACTTCTATCCCTTAGAGCCTAGGCCGGACCAATGGGTGTATGGATGCGCTCTATGACCGGTCAGGTAATTAAGACACACGCAAAGATGGTGGTTCAAAAATTACAAAGCTGTATTCAGAGTTCTGCATACTTATCCTACAACACAAGGAGACTCCTCCCACTAAACCACAAACACAAGTTTAACAGAAGATATTGCAAAAACTTAAAGTTACAGTTACAGTGAATTCCTATCAATAGCCTTACAATGTATTCTGCCTAGTTACAAAGGGCTAAAAAGGTCATGTCCTAAGTTCTGACCACTGAAGCTGGGCATCGAGCCAGATCTTGAAGTCTGTGAAAAAGTAGCTTGACCAGTAGTCATATATCCTGTCATTCTTAACAAGTTCTACAAAAATAACTGTTATGCCGCGTACACACGATCGATTTTCTCGACGGTGAAAACACCATCGAGAAAATCGACGGGAAAAACGAGGGAACGGCTTGGTTCCCTACACACGTCCGTTTTTCCCGACATTTTTTTTTTGGTCGAGAAAAACGACCGTGTGTGGGCTCCCTGGCAGTGTTTCCCTATGGGAAAACTGCCGCGGAAAAAAACTACGGGAATCACAACGAGGAAAATTAGAGCATGTTCTAATTTTTCTTGTCGTGATTAATGCCGTTTTTCTCGTCGGGATAAATGACCAAAAGCCCACACACGGTCGTTTTTCTCGTCAAAGAGAAAAAATGAAATTTTTCCCGATGAGAAAAATGGTCGTGTGTACGCGGCATAAGTGTGAACATCAGAGAGTCTGACATTAGCTAACTCAATATCTTACTGGAAAAATACAGATATAAGTCAATGTACTTAGACTTGGTATTGCTAAAACTTATGAAAGCTGAAATGTAATGAAGATCAATAAAGACCCCCAATAATCTTACAAGCTTCATCTTGCACAGGTGCTTTAAATCACAGTCAATGTCAGGCTTGGTATTGTGGACACCTATTTTGGATCAGATAAATTCACAAAACATGTCCTGTTGGGGGTACTTGACGACTGAGGCTGAAAACCACTGCAATAAAAAAGGAAATGTAATACTTACCGCTCTGAAATTTTACTTTCATGGTGTCTCTTCATTAGGGATGAGCTCCGCGTTCGAGTCGAACATACGTTCGACTCGAACATCGTGTGTTCAATCGTTCGACAAAGATCGAACGTTTTGGGTCGTTCGCGCCAAATTCGAGTGACGCGAACGGCCCAAAATCCAGACGCTGTGATTGGCCAAGCATGCACTGTGACCCCGCATGATTGCAGCGAGGAGAGCCATAATTGGCCACAGGCAGGATGCCTGTGGCCAATTATAGCTCAGGGGGGCTTAGTACATGCCCCACACTATAAAAGGCCGCCAGCGCGGCGGCCTTGTGTAGTGTGTTGGCGTGCAGGGAAAGACGTACATAGGCAGAGACAGTGTTAGAGAAATTGTGTGTAGGGAGAGAGAAGGATAGGTAGGGACAGTGTCAGTGATATTGTGTGTAGGGAGAGAGAAGGATAGGTAGGGACAGTGTCAGTGATATTGTGTGTAGGGAGAGAGAAGGATAGGTAGGGACAGTGTCAGTGATATTCTGCTAAACCTTGTGTGCAAGGAGAGAGAAGGATAGGTAGGGACAGTGTCAGTGATATTCTGCTAAACCTTGTGTGCAGGGAGAGAGAAGGATAGGTAGGGACAGTGTCAGTGATATTGGGTGCAGGGAGAGAGAAGGATAGGTAGGGACAGTGTCAGTGATATTTTTGCTAAGCCTCCTGCACAGTATACAACCGAAGCTAGCCCTTATTGCTGTGATTTCCTGTTGTGTAACACAGGCAGGCATCTGCAGCACTTAAAGCAGGCGTAGTGTGATTCCTGCAAAATATACACCTGAAGCTAGCCCTTATTGCTCGTAGTTTTTTTTTTTGTGTTACACTAAGGGCTCTTTCACACAGGACAGATCAGTAATGATCCGCCCCGTGAAGCTCCGCTTGCTCAGCGGGGATCGCTCAGTTGATCCCCGCTGAGCCGGCGGATGACTGGACGGTTCCCGCACACTGTGCAGGGACCGCCCTGTCAGAGCGCCGCTCTCCCCTATGGTGGGATCGGATGATGATGAACCGTAGAGTCCGTTGTCATCCGATCCGATCCGCAGACGGAAGGAAAAATAGGGTTTTCCTCCGTCACACTTTTGCGGATCGGAGCGGGTCGGATGTCAGCGGACATGTCACCGCTGACATCCGTGGCTCCATAGGAGGACATGTAGCATCCATTCAGGTCCACCTAAAAAACTGACAGGTGGACCTGAACGGACCCTCCGTGTGAAAGAGCCCTAACAGGCATCTGCAGCACTTAAAGCAGGCGTAGTGTGATTCCTGAAAAATATACACCTGAAGCTAGCCCTTATTGCTCGTAGTTTTTTTCTTTTGTGTTACACTAACAGGCATCTGCAGGGGCATATAAAATATATATAATGTGGTGCTTTGGGAGAAGTAGTAAAAAACCCTACTTTATGTATAGCACAATGGTGCACATAAAAATATGGTGTCAAACAAAACGTTTGCACACAATAGGTGTACACAAATGAATGTGATAAAAATGTAAGTGAATACTAACAGTGAAATAATTGGTATGGGGTATAGGTGCACAACAAAAACCAGCAATTAAACTGGAATATTGATCATACCCATAATAAACAAAAATAAAAATGAAAATATAATGTAGGTGGAGACAAACTCATATAAGGCGTCACAGATGAGTATGTAGAATAATGTCCAATCTTATCACATATGAAAAGAAGTTCATAGGTCAAAATCCAACAAGGAGCTGCATCGTTTGAAAATAGGTTTGAAGGGTGCATCTATCACATTTTCTCTCACAGCGCCACATTATATTTTTTTTATACGTTCTGTATATCCTGTCTGATTTTATGTTTGGCTGCTTCATTTAGTATTTAGAGTTGGCACAGTATTATTATTATTTAATCTGCAGGGGCATGTAATTACAATTATTGATCTAATAATTCACAGCAGGGCCCATTCCGGCGCTCACCAAGAGTAACTGTGAGGGCTTAAAGTGTTGTGGCAACACCACCACCACCACCACCAAAGGCCCAATTTTTCAGCCCCTGTTCAACAGGGGCATGCAATTACAATTCTTGATCTAATAATTCACAGCAGGGCCCATTCATGCGCCCACCAAGAGTAACTGTGAGGGCTTACAGTGTTGTGGCACCAGCACCACCACCAAAGGCCCAATTTTTCCTACCACTGTTCAACAATGGCATGTAAATACAATTCCTGATATAATAGTTCACAGCAGGGCGTTCCAGCGCCCACCAAGAGTAACTGTGAGGGCTTACAGTGTTGTGGCAACACTAACACCTAAGGGGCCAATTTCTGCAGAGTATGTACGGCAGGCCCCTACTTTCAAACATCCAACTTACAAACGACTCCTACTTGCAAACGGAAGGATACAACAGGAAGTGAGAGGAAATCTACCCCTAGGAAGGCAAATTCTCTCCTGTAAAGCCCCGTACACACGATCGGTTTGACTGATGAAAACCGTCCGATGGACGGTTTTCATCAGACCAACCGATCGTGTATGGTACCCATCGGTCTTTTTTCCATCGGTTGTAAAAAATAGAACTTGTTTTAAAATTTTCCGATGGATAAAAAACCGATGGGAATTTCCGATTGTCTATGGGCAAGTCCATCGGTTAAAAAACCCACGCATGCTCAGAATCAAGTCGACGCATGCTCAGAAGCATTAAACTTCATTTTTATCGGCTCATCGGAGTGTTTTACGTCACCGCGTTTGGAACGGTCGGTTTTTTGATTGATGGTGTGTGGCCAAGACTGATGAAAAACAGTTTCATCGGATTTCCGATGGACAAATCCATTGGACGAAAATCCATAGGTTATCCGATCGTGTGTACGGGGCTTAAGAGTTAATATGGGAAAAAGGTGTCTCCTCTCTACTGATGCTTTATCACCAATCCTTGTTTCAATAAAAACCACACTTTTCAAAAACAGTTGTCATTGGGACGGAAAGTGAGGTGAAATGTTCTGAACAGGGGCACAGACAGCAAAACAAATGTTACAGGGGTGATAACCCTTCCCTCTGTTTTCCAAAAAGCTTAAAAAAAGATTTTTTGGCTGGAGCTACATTTAAACAATGTACCTGTTCAAAATTACAAACAGATTCTACATAAGAACAAACCTACAGTCCCTGTCTTGTATGCATCGCCTGTATACGGCTGTTCAGAGTATATAGGGCCTTTTTTATTTTGTGTGCGGGGTTCCCCTTAATATCCATACAAGACCCAAAGGGGCTGGTAATGGGCTGGGGTAGGGGGGGGGGGGGTGATGGGGTAGCTATGCCATTTTTCTCAAAGATTTTCATCCATATTACCGGGACCAGACATTACATTAAAGCCGCAAGCAGTTTTAAATGGCTTTTTTTAATTTAGAAATGTCATTTTGTGCAGGGACAGTTCTAAACACGGGAAACGCGTGGCACTTCACAGGCATACTTTAGACACCCCCCAGGTACGATATTTAAAGGAATATTTGACTTTTTTTTTCATCATTAAAATGACTGCTCCAGAAAAAACTTCAGTTTTTAAAACTTCTTTTTGCATTGATACATGTCCCCTGGTGCAGAACCCGGGTTCCCAAACCCTTTTTAGGACAATAACATGCATATTAGTCGTTATAATTAGCACTTTAGATTTCAAACGTTCACATTCATTGTATTTAATAGGGTTCTAACGTTCGTGCGAACTTTCGGTCCGTTCGCGGGTTCTGGTGCAAACCGAACCCGGGGGTGTTCGGCTCATCCCTACTCTCCATGGCAGCATACATACAATCCATGCATATGTTTCCATGAAGGCACCAGGAACGTAAATTACAAATGTACAAAAACAATAAAAACTGATTTGTCGAAGACATGCCAATCAGCCTAGTTAAGATGCAGCTGGGAAATACATTGCATGAAAAGAACACAAATAATAAAAAAAAAAAAAAAATTAGAAAACAATTTTATTGGTCAAAAAAACAGGACTTTGAAAAAAGCAAGGAGAGCAAAAAAAAATATATGTTAATTTGAGACACTAACAGAATCCTGTTTTTTGAGGTTTGACGATTTTGCATTGGAAAGCAACAGGAGATAAAAGGACATCTATTAAGGATTATAACATTAGTCACAACATCTTGAGAAAGAATTAGCAAAATAATGCAGCACAGACAATTATATCAATGTGAACAACCTAAAAAAGACAAACATCGCCAACAATAAATCCGTAACATGTTTACGGAGGGAAAAAAGTTTTTGTTCGAGCATAGGGTTTGTTATATGTTTATGTTGGATTTCTGCTTTATGAATTTCATGAAGGAGAGCTGTAAGTTTTTTCGTACGCTGGCGTTTAAGCCATGCACCGTGTTTAACCACTTAAGGACCGGACCAATACGGACCATAATGACCAGAGGTGATTTCACAATTTGGCACTGCGCTGCTTTAACTGGAAATTGTGCGGACATGCAATGTTGTACCCAAACGAGATTTGCATCCTTTTCTTCCCACAAATAGAGCTTTCTTTTAATGGTATTTGATTGCCTCTGCGATTTTTATTTTTTGCAATATAAATGGAAAAAGACTGAAAATTTAGAAAAAAAAACATATTTTCTACATTTTGTTATAAGAAAAAACGAATAAACTAAATTTTAGTCATACATTTAGGCCAAAATGTATTCAGCCACATGTCTTTAGTAAAAAAAATGTCAATGAGCGAATATTTATTGGTTTGCGCAAAAGTTATAGCGTTTACAAACTAGGGTACATTTTCTGGAATTTACACAGCTTTTAATTTATGACCTCATTTCTTGAGGTGCTAAAATGGCAGGGCAGTACAAAACCCCCCTTAAATGACCCAATTTTGGAAAGTAGACACCCCAAGGAAATTGCTGAGAGGCATGTTGAGCCCATTGAATATTTTTTTTTGTCCCAAGTGATTGAATAATGACAAAAAAATAAAAAATTTGTTTTTACAAAAAGTTGTCACTAAATGATATATTGCTCACACATGGCATGGTTATATGTGGAATTGCACCCCAAAATACATTTTGCTGCTTCTCCTGAGTACGGGGATACCACATGGGACTTTTTGAGAGCCTAGCCGCGTACGGGACCCCGAAAACTAAGCACCGCCTTCAGGATTTCTAAGGGCGCAAATTTTTGATTTCACTCCTCACTACCTATCACAGTTTCGAAGGCCATAAAATGCCAAAATAGCACAAAACCCACCCAAATGACCCCATTTTGGAAAGTAGATACCCCAAGCTATTTACTGAAAGGCATGTTGAGTCCATGGAATATTTTATATTTTGCCACAAGTTGCAGGAATATAACAAACTTTTATTTTTTTTGCACAAAGTTGTCACTAAATGATATATTGCTCACACATGCCATGGGAATATGTGAAATTACACCCAAAAATACATTTTGTTGCTTCTCCTGAGTACGGGGATACCACATATGTGGGATTTTTTGGGAGCCTAGCCGCGTACTGGACCCCGAAAACCAAGCACCGTCTTCAAGATTTCTAAGGGCATAAATTTTTGATTTCACTCCTCACTACCTATCAATACCTATTACAGTTTTGAAGGCCATAAAATGCCAAGATGGCACAACACCCCCCCAAATGACCCAATTTTGGAAAGTAGACACCCCAAGCTATTTGCTGAGAGGCATGTTGAGCCCATTGAATATTTTTTTTTGTCCCAAGTGATTGAATAATGACAAAAAGAAAAAAAAAATGTACAAAAAGTTGTCACTAAATGATATATTGCTCACACATGCCATAGTTATATGTGGAACTACACCACAAAATACATTTTGCTGCTTCTCCTGAGTACGGGGATACCACATGTGTGGGACTTTTTGGAAGCCTAGCCACGTACAGGACCCCAAAATCAAAGCACCGCCTTCAGGATTTCTAAGGGCGTAAATTTTTGATTTCACTCCTCACTACCCATCACAGTTTTGAAGGCCATAAAATGCCAAGATAGCACAAACCCCCCCCCCAAATGACCCAATTTTGGAAAGTAGACACCCCAATCTATTTGCTGAGAGGCATGGTGAGTATTTTACAGCTCTCATTTGTTTTTGAAAATGAAGAAAGAAAATAATTTTTTTTTCTTTTTTCAAATTTCAAAACTTTGTGACAAAAAGCGAGATCTGCAAAATACTCACCATACCTCTCAGCAAATAACTTGGGGTGTCTACTTTCCAAAATGGGGTCATTTGGGGGGTTTTGTGCCATCTGGGCATTCCATGGCCTCCGAAACTGTGATAGGCAGTGAGGAGTGAAATCAAAAATGTACACCCTTAGAAAGCCTGAAGGCGGTGCTTGGTTTTCGGGGTCCTGTACGCGAATAGGCTCCCAAAAAGTCCCACACATGTGGTATCCCTGTACTCAGGAGAAGCAACAGAATGTATTTTGGGGTGCAATTCCACATATAACCATGGCATGTTTGCGCAATATATCATTTAGTGACAACTTTTTGTAATTTTTTTTTTTGGCATTATTCAATCACTTGGGACAAAAAAAAACATTCAATGGGCTCAAGATGCCTCTCAGCAAATAGCTTGGGGTGTCTACTTTCCAAAATGGGGTCATTTGGGGGGGTTTTGAACTTTCCTGGCATTGTATGCACAACATTAGGAAGCTTATGTCACACATCATACACTCTTCTAACCACTTGAAGACAAAGCCCTTTCTGACAATTTTTGTTTACATGAAAACATATTTTTTTTTGCAAAAAAATTACGTTGAACCCCCAAACATTATATATTTTTTTAAAGCAAAGGTCCTACAGATTAAAATAGTGTGTGTTGCATTTTTTTTCCACACAGTATTTGCGCAGCGATTTTTCAAACGCATTTTTTGGGGAAAAAAATACACTTTTTTTATTTTAATGCACTAAAACACACTATATTGCCCAAATGTTTGATGAAATAAAAAAGAGGATCTTAGGCCGAGTACATGGATACCAAACACGACATGCTTTAAAATTGCGCACAAACGCGCAGCGGCGACAAACTACATACATTTTTAAAAGCCTTTAAAAGCCTTTACAGGTTACCACATTAGATTTACAGAGGAGGTCTACTGCTAAAATGACTGCCCTCGATCTGACCTTTGCGGTGATACCTCACATGCATGGTGCAATTGCTGTTTACATATGACGCTAGACCGACGCTTGCGTTCGCCTTTGCGCAAGAGCAAGTGCTATTTTTTTTATTTTTTTATTATTTATTTTGCTTTTTTATTTTATTCTTAAACTGTTCCTTCCATTTTTTTTTTTTTTTACCATTTTTATTGTTATCTCAGGGAATGTAAATATCCCCTATGATAGCAATAGGTAGTGACAGGTACGCTTTTTTTGAAAAAAAATTGGGGGATTAGACCCTAGATCTTTCCTCTGCCCTCAAAGCATCTGACCACACCAAGATCAATAAAATGCTTTGCCAATTTCCCAATAGCGCTGTTTATAATCGGGGGGGGGGACATTCCCTCCCACTGCTTGTAAAATCAGTCTAGAGGCTAATTAGCCGCTATAATTGCTTTTACATGAAAGCCGACCGCTGGCTGAAAATATTGATACCAAGATGATACTAAACCCACAGGCATCATTCTGGTATAACCATTCAAAGTCCAGCAACAAACATACCAGTACGTTGCTGGTCCTTGTTGAACATGTATTGTAATCTTTTTTTTCATGCAGCCTGTTGGCTGAATGAAAAAAAGAGATTGATCGGTGGGTATGCCCACCATTAGAATACCTCCCTTCATCCACCCACTTCTAATGATGGGCATACATGCACCATTTTTATATGCCGAAGCATGGGGGCATCCTCCCGCAAAAAAGTTATGCCGCGTACACACAGTCAGACTTTACCACGGGCAAGCCTCCGTCGGAATTTCGACCGTATGTACGCGGCATAAAAGGTTATGCCGCGTACATACGGTCAGACTTTTCCAGGGGCAAGCCTCCGTCGGAATTTCGACCGTATGTACGCGGCATTAGGAGCAAAATCGCTCCTCTGCCCCTGCTGCCCCCATGCTTCGGCATATATGCTCTTTTTTTTTTACTGTGGTGGTGAAATCACCTCCTACAGCGTTGGAGTCACGGCTTTATGTATCGTGGGAGCAAACGCTGTTGCTGTCAAGATAAATAAATCTGCGCTGCAACTGAATGGCGTACCTGCTAAGCAAATGATGGTTAACATTAAAACAAAGTAACATTACAGTATAACGGTAAGACCTTACCATACCATACCTGCAAAGCAAATACCAAAAAAAACTAGTAAAAAATAAAACATTTTTTTAATGCAACCTGTGCCTAAAATATATATATATATTAAGAACGTGCAGTTGCGCTGCGATGTACCAACACTTTGAGTTAAACAATAAGAAGTGATATCTTATATAAAAAAACAGTGATAAATTACACAATGAATTGTGAAAAAATAATAATAATCAGAAATTGTCCAATAGATAACTGGAGTGACGTGTGACAGTCTCAATTTCTCAATATAATGTCCACAATGTAATATGCAATAATAAGGGAAATCATATAAGGAGAGTTCCACAATGACACATTAGCAAAGGCTCTCTTATGCAAGTTGATAATGGTGACTTCACACTCGTAAGCACCCGAGGGAAAAGTGCAGTGATGATAGAGACAAAGAGCCTCCACCTCCAATATCAAATCTGCTTAGCAACTCCTATGGATCTCAGATGAAGAGATCACAACCGCCTGTGGCTATTTCCCTCGCCTAGGGTCTTTGAATTGCAAACCAGCATACAGGATAAAACCTTCCTCCACACTACGGCTCCTCAGTATAACTCCCGGGAGTAAGATCCCCAAAAAACATAAAGGCCACCATAGTGAAGTAGGTAATGAAGGTTTAATAAAAGAAAAAAGAATACACTTACAAAATGGATGTAATATAAAAGCGTGTGTAGAAAAATTGTTTCAAGCCGGCCCGCTCTAACTATCCGCCCATCCTTCCGGGATAGCGTTGTATTCGTCGGTGACGTCAGCACGCCGCATCTCCCTACGCCGTTTCGTCAGAGATGACGTCTTCCAGGGGCACGAGCGGCGTGCTGACTCACCGCTATTTATCTTACATGGTGCAGAAGGAACGCCCAGCTCTGAACTCCGGGAAACCCCTGCACTGATCCGCCATATTTAAACGGGGAACTTAGCCCTTACTACGCCGCTATCACTATAATTATATAGAGAACATGGCTAGTAATTCACCATAAATGGTGCAGTCCTAAGAACTGCGATAAAAAGTTAAAAATTCTTCAACCTTAATTGCACAAATGAAAAAATGCTGTTGGTGAAGAAAAAATGTATGTTAAATCTAAAACTTTGGATAAGAGGAACAAACACCTTATGAACGATGACATCCGATTTGCACCAGCAAATGGGTGATTGAACCGCCATTCATCTGAAAGGGCTATGAGTGACTATTGGAACATAATTAGGTAGAAAGGCAGATGTTTCACATAATAGCACAATATCTGTGACCACATATTGGCTACGCATACATAAGCTAAAAAATAATAATAAAAATTAATAATAAAAAATAATTACCGTATTTATCGGCGTATAACACGCACAGGCGTATAATATGCACCCTAACTTTAAGAGGGAAGTTTCAGGAAAAAAAACTTTACACAGCCCCTGCGTATAACACGCAGGCACAGTTTACCCTCTATTTTCAGGGTAAAAAAGTCAGTGTTATACGCCAATAAATACAGTACTTAATATTGTGTTCACCACAGTGTCCGATCAGGAAACATCCCACTGGGACAGTGCCGGAGCCACAGATTGAGTAAAAATTGGTTGTAAATATGGACTATATTAACACGATGGTGCCGACAGACATTAGGAACTTCGTCTTGCAACCCCATCATGCGAACGGCTACTAATGGGCAGAAAGCCGTACATCATAATTGAAATGCTGCATGAATCCAGATAGGAACTAAAAAACAAACTCCTCCTCACAGACTGTCTATTAACATGAAGTATGACATGGATAACATACCATGCAATACTAAAATTGTCGTTTCCTCTAGATCTCGCAACTTGAGACCCAAAGGTAAGCAGGTCATAATGACTCTTTAAATGTCCAGCCAGGTGAGTGTTTGTATTGACCAAGGGTTTACCCAGAATTCAGCGCTAGTTCACATAATTTCTCATTGAACTAAATTAAATTCATATAAATGTGAAGTATAAAGCACTCAATTAACCATTATCAATGAACGCATTGACGTCAGTGTCAATGTTAAGACCATGGGGGCTATAACATCGAACACGATATATCCAGGCCATCTCAAGCCTGGACAGCTCCCTGACCAATGAGCTCCCCCTTCAATGAGTCTCGAATTTATCGATCCCCAGGAAAAGAGTATTTGCTGGATTGCGATCATGATGGGTATCGTAATGTTTCGAAACGGAATGGTTTTGAAAACCCGTTTTGATGTTAGTGATATGCTCACCTAACCTGCATAGACCTTTTGGTCCTGCCAATATATTGAAGTCCACATGGACACTGTAGCAAATAAACAATACCCGTTGAGCTACAGGTAATGAAAGGCTCAATGGTATGTTCCTTCGAAGTGCTAGTAGAATAAAAGGACTCAGTTTTCTTCAATTTGCTCTTATTAAGGGTGCAGACCTGGCACCTACGGCACTGGTGATAACCCGACAATCCTCTCTGAAAAAAAATACACTTTTCTCGTTGGGGGGTCCACCACATTAGGAGCCACCCTATCTCGGAGGGAAGGTACTCCCTTAAAAAATGTATGGAAGAAACTATGTTAGAGACATATGTGGTTACTGAAAATTCCCACCACATCCCAATTTTGTATACAAAAAAGAATGGGGGCCCCAGGGGATTGTATGGGTGGGAAATGGATTCAGAACAACTCAGTATAGAAAGTATAAAAATATATATTTAATGTAGAGAAAGCCAGTACTAAAAACAGTCACAGAATGACAATACAAGACAAAACAGCAGCTCTAAGGCGTATTGTATGGATACACTGATAAAAATCTGAAATAACTAATACAAACAACCAATCCTACACATTTCGGAAAAGCATAAAGGCATATAAATCCTTTTATGGTAGGTATATTCCTTCTTCAGGGATTTGAGTCGAGCTTGCTGGTGTGTTTCTATAGAAACATGAAATTTGGAAGTAAGTAACGTATTCAAGTAATATTTAATTGTTTGCCCCAACCAAGGGGAAAACAGAAGAAAAAGAAAAGAAAAGAAAAGAAAAATATTTTGCAAACATACTCACAGGTCTTATATTTCATGCAAATAGACAGTGCACAGTGTCAATATAAAGTATCAATACTGAGTATTAATACAAATGGATGGTGTTGCGGGTGCGGGCATAGAGAACCAAACCAATCCTAATTTCTCATCATCATTAGAAACCGGGAGAATGCTAGATTCGTATTCATTTGTCATCCAGTGAGATAATTGGACTTTGTAGAAATTGCTGATGTGTTAAATCTCCTTATACCAAGGTAATTATAATGAGGCTGGGAATGAAGGGCCCAGAGGGACAGCGGCAACAACGTCAGGGCTCACAGGAGCAAATAACAGTGGCAGGATGGAAAAGGGACCTAATAGGCAAAGATACAAAAATAAGTATGGATATATTAAAAAAAAAATAAAAAAAAATAAAAATAAATAAAAAATGAAAATAAAGTAAAAATAAAAATAAATATAAAAAATATAGAGAGTATTTAAAAGAAAAGCCATGAGCATTGAAAATGCTACAGGTTTTGCTTAAAGTATATCCATAGAAGGGAGCTAAGTGGTGTGTCTTACCTCATGGAGTGGTACATTCACAGTGCGCATCGAATAACACTTGGCTGTGCAGCACATGTGAGCTGCATAAGCCTGGATTATATACCTATGGTGTTTAAGGAGAGCCAATCAGACATATTGGTGTTTCAGTTTGCTTGTTTAGTATACATGCACCTGTGGGGAATGGATTGGCAGTTGCGCGTCATATTGCCATGACGACCGATTCCCGTCCTCCCCGCCACTGACGCTCCTCGGCCAGACGCGGCGTCCGGCGTCACCGCGATATAATGCGCGATGACGTCAGACGTCAACGCGGCTGCCGACACAGGAAGGGGCGCGGCCATTGTGTCGGTAGATGGAAAAACCAGAGCGCATGCGTCGAAGAATCGACGCATGTTAACACGGGCCGCAATCCGCAAGCAAAAGCCTCCAGCTACAAAAAGGCATAGAGGCTTACCTGTGCCGAGGAGATCCGACGTATCGCAACCGTCCTAGGTCCTCATACTCCCAGCCAGAGAGAAAGCAAAAACAAAATAGCATAGTAGTAAGGTTCATATTATGTGCAGCACCGATTCAAAACCACCATCCAAGTGCACCAAAATTCACTTTGCAAGAGGTATATATATGTACAGACCTGAATTGTATTAAAACATTCTATTTTAGGGTATAAAAAACATATATTTATAAAAATATATATATATATAATTAGAATGTTATAGTTGTTTGAAAAAAAAAAAAAAAACTACAAAGAATACAAATAAGACTACAAAAAAACTACAAAAAATCATCAACATGGCAGAATGACGAATATTGACAGTTTGTACATATACATCAATTGTACATAAAATGATGATTAGTTATATACGTATATACAGTCAGCTAAATGGTTGGTGCATAGGTACATGAATTACAAATAAAATTAAAAAATAATGATGATAAAGACTAATAGGACTAGGAAAAGGGAGGGGGGGAGGAGGGGGAGAAGGAGAGGAAAAAGGAGAAAATAGGAGAAAATAAAGAGATCTATTATTGGTCCTTGTCGAAACCTCCAGTTGCAAATCCAGGTAAAAAGGGTCTGAAATTAAATGCCTCATTGAGGCCTGGCGGACAGGTGGCATTGAGGTTTGATATCCACCGAAGTTCCCGTTGGAGGAGACTTTTGTTCAAGTCACCCCCCCTGGCACTTGGGTGGATAAGGTCCAAAACAAGTATGGATATTCTGGGACAAATTCCAGCATGTGTCTGTGCCACATGTCTGCCAAGTGGCAAATCAGGATTTGCAGTTTGCATAGCTTTTATGTGGCGATATAGTCTCTGCCAGAGTTTCTGTATCGTTTTACCAACATAGAAGCAATTGCAGCTACAAAGAAGTAAATACACCACATTGGTAGTTTGGCAATTGGAATAGTGTCTCGCAGAAAATTGTACACCATTTGGTAAATAAATGTCTTTTCGAGTATCCATATATTTACAGTATGAGCATGACCCACATGGGAAGGTTCCTACTGTCTTGCAGGGATCGCCTCTGTTGGAACCCCTATATTCACTTTGGACCAACAGATCACCCACAGAGGCAGCTCGTCTGTAGGTGATCATTGGATTAGGAGGTACAAAGGGGCCAACGGCTGGATCTGATGTTAACAAATGCCAGTATTTTTTACAGATTTGTGAGATCTGATTATGATTGTTGGAATAGGTAGTAATAATTCTAGAGTTTTCATCAGATTTTTTGCTTTTTTTTGGAGCAAGTAATTCATGTCTATTTCTGGCATCTGCTCGGTGGAATGCTTTTTTCAGACATCTGTGGCTGTAGCCACGCTCTAATAGACGGTTTTTCAGACTTCTTGCTTCATGCAAAAAGTCTGAATGGTTTGAGCAGTTTCGTTTGATACGTAGATACTGCCCATATGGTATAGAATTAACGAGAGGTCTGGAATGAAAGCTGGATAAATGTAAGATCGTATTACCAGCTGTGGGTTTTCGAAATAATTTACAAGACAGAAGATTGTCTTGATTTTTGGTAATTTCTACATCCAAGAATGTGATCTTGAATGGATCAACATTCATGGTGAATGCCAAATTAAATTCATTAATGTTTAATGCAAGCAAGCATTCCTCTAGAAGGGACTGGGGACCATTCCAAACGACGAAGATGTCATCTATGTACCTGTGCCACATAAAAATGTGGCACAGGTACATAGAGAGACCCTCATCGCTGAAGATGGCATCTTCCCATTCCCCCAGGTAGAGATTGGCGTAGCCAGGGGCACAACAGGTGCCCATGGCTACGCCCTGTACCTGGAGGAATAGGCGGCCATCGAAAGAGAAGGTGTTGTGATTCAAAATAAAATCCAAGCTCAAAAGGACAAATTCATTGAATGAATTTTCATGGTGACTTATCCTTGATAGTACCTTACGAATACAAGCCAAACCTTTAGTGTGTGGTATGGAACTGTATAAGGCCTCCACATTAATGGTGGCCAAAATACAGTTCTCTGGTACCACTACATCTTCAATGATCTGTAAGAGATGTATGGTATCACGAATGTAAGAGGGTATGGATAGTACAAAAGGACGAATATGTTCATCTATCAATTTTGAAAGATTTTCGGTAATCGAGCCATTGCCTGAAAGAATTGGTCTGCCTGGGGGATCTAGTGTATTCTTATGTATCTTTGGTACAGAATAAAATGTTGCTAGCCGTGGATAGGGAATACGGATAAAGTCCCATGTTTGTTTAGAAATTATATTATTGTGAAAAGCATTATCTACAAAGGAGTAGAATTGTTTGTTAAACGCCTCTACGATATCGATCCCAATTGGACGGTACCAATTACGGTTGCTCCCTTAAAGACCACCTGAGTTTTGGGTGGTGAAAATTGACTGATAACTCTGTCATTACCCAGCAAATGCCAATGTTTTTGAATAATTTTCTTGATTGCATAATGCTGTGTAGAGAAAGTGATGATAAAAAGGTATCAGAGGTATTTCTTTCTCTACTTTATGGTGATCCTCCAATAATTGGGATCTATCAATATTGGCAACTTCCTCAATTGTAGTCTCTAAAGATTCTAATGTAACCCTTTTCACAGAGTCTTGATTTCAATATAGCGGTCTGGGATCTATAATCTTCCAAAGAGGTACAGTTTTGTCTCGTCCTGATGAACTGTCCCTTAGGTACAGATCTCAACCAAGGCTCATTATGACAACTTCCGATGGGAATGAAAGAGTTGCGATCAGTCTGTTTAAAGAAAGACTTAGTAGTCAGAAGACCATTTTCCTTCATGATAGTGAGATCAAGGAAGTTAATGGCCTCCTGGCTAGCATCATGAACAAGTCTAATTCCCCGTTCGTTGTCATTGAGAGAAGAGAAAAAGTCATCAAGTTGGTTTTTAGTGCCATCCCATAGGAGGAGGACGTCATCAATGTATCTAGCTGAACAGATCAACAGAGTCCGTGAGGCATATAGGTCGGTATCATCGAGAGATTTTCCTCCGGGCCAGTATGAAAAAGAGACATCGAGCAACATTGGGGTTTTCCCAGGCTCAGCCAAGGGGTAAAAAGGTCAGTAGAAAGCAAAGCGGAACCAGAGGGGGGAGGAGAGCACAACTTAAAAAACCAAAAGATGAATCAAGATGGCATCTTTAATCTTAGCTCCCAAACCCTGACTAAGCCAGAACTAATCCTTCTCAACAAGGGTTTAAAATTTGCACCTCCTAGGAAATTAAATACATTTCAAACTTTTATGGATATACACAAAAATGTCCGTAAAGTTAACATGAAGCGTTATTTTGCAGGTGTCCCTAGTAGGGAAGGGGGACTGGTTCCACCGTTATTTCAACATTCTGGACTAAAAAATGCTTCTACATTTAATCCCCCTGGGATCTTGGCCCCGTCACTTAGGGTCTTTAGAGATGTAGTCTTACGAGATCTTGAAACAATGAAAATTACCAATAACAAGATGGACCAACACCTGGAAGTAGGACTTGACTCCCTTTGTCAAAATAGGGAGCTAGTAATCCGTCCTGCTGACAAAGGAGGTGGAATAGTCGTCCTTGATAGGATTGATTATCTCAGAGAAATGCATAAAATTGTCGACGATCGCGACACTTATATTTTATTACCTGGGAATCCAGTTATCAAGTATAAGGATACTCTGGATGAATTGGTCCAAAAGGGCTCCGAATTGGGTATTCTGAACGACAAAGAACAATTGTTTTTGATACCCAGGGCTCCCAGGGTGCCGGTCTTGTATTGCCTACCGAAAATACACAAGAGTCTGACTTGCCCCCCGGGCAGACCAATGATGTCCCGGGTGAGCAAGTACATTGACCATTTTTTACAACCTTTAGTCCAGCAAATGCCGTCTTATTTGAAGGACACCAGACATGTGATCAATCTGGTGTCCCAAGTAAAACCTAAGGAAGAAATGTGGATGGTGACAGCAGATGTCACCTCACTATATTCCATCATTCCGCATCAGATGGGTATTTCAGCTGTGAAATATTATCTGGACCTTTGGTCATGTTTACCTCAGCCTCAAAAAGATTACATCATGGACCTGTTAGAGTATGCAGCAGGGCATACCGGTAATTATTTTTGGTGTGATAGTCAATACTATCGCCAAATACGTGGTGTTGCAATGGGGGCCAAATACACCTCCAGTCTGGCCAACCTATTTATGGCTAAATGGGAGGAGGACGTCGTCTTTAGTGACAGAAGCCCACACCTGGTCTTGTGGGCTAGATACATTGATGACGTCCTCCTCCTATGGGATGGCACTAAAAACCAACTTGATGGGGCGTGGCCTGGACATGACTGAGTGAGGCTGCTTTTTCTTGGAGCTCCCGGCCCAGGCCCTCCTAAACCGGCAAAATAACGTGAAATACCGGTATGTACTCGGCCAAAAAGTATAGCACCAGGGCAGCTAGTAGGGGGACCCCCTCCAGGAAGAACCAGAGAGTGAAATTCACAGGTATTTCAAGCTCCTGCAGGACTTCTCCCCTGGGACCAGAGCAACGGCACCACGAGGCTCCACGCGGGGAACTGCACGGAAGGCCCAAGCACCATCCTCCAGTGGCATCTTACCTGGCTCCACCGCGGGAACACCGGAGGCACATCACGATCCGGGGATGTCGGTGGACCCGCAGCTAGACGCCGAGATGCAGGAGCACGACATCCGGGCCCTGCTGATGGCCCTCCCCACCCGGACGGACATTGAATCCCTGATCCTCCGTCTGCAGGAGACACACAGGCGAGACATCCAGGAGGTACGGGGGTGGTGTCCACACTCGCAGAACGAGTGACCTCAGGGGAGACTTCGGTGTCCTCCCTGGAAGTCAGAGTGACGGCCTTGGAGCGATCCAGGGACTTGCACCAGGAGACCGCGGTGGACCTACAGCTCCACCTGGAGGACATTGAGGACAGGAGCCGTCGCGGTAACCTCCAGATACATGGCTTGCCGGAGGTCGCCGACGGGGAGAACCTCGGGAACTCGGTGTGGGAGCTGTTCCAGACGGTCCTGGGAGAACCAGAGGTGGAGATAATGCTAGACAGGGCGCATAGAGCCCTAGGCCCCAGACCAACAGATCCTAGTAGGCCACGTGACATCATCTGCAGGCTCCATCGTTATGCCCAGAAGGAGGCGATTCTGCGTCGGGCATGGGACCATGGAGATGTAGAGGTAGAGGGCGTCCCGGTGAAGATCCTCCCCGACCTCTCCAGAGCGACGCTGCGTCGCAGAGCCCTGCTGCGTCCCCTCCTGGAACTGGCCAAGCAGAGGGGACTTACCTACCGCTGGGGATATCCATTGTCGGTGTCCTTCCGGAGGGACTCCAACTCCTTCACCTTGCAGACCCCGGCGGACCTCCCTGCTCTCTTTCGCTTTATGGAAGCGGAGCCCATCCAGATCCCTTACTGGCTCCAGCTGCTGCCGCGTCCCACCGGACGTTCGGGTCTCTCGGCACAGCGTGGCCCCTTTCCACTCCGCCAGCAGAGGGGACGCCGGAGGAACCGATCTGTATCCCGGGAGGGACCACGTGAGTAGGCCGTAGGCCATATTCTCAAGCATATGTCTCCATCCTCCCTCCCCCTCTGGTTGTAACTGTCGGCCACATCCTCCCGGTCACCCCCTCCCTCTTTGACCCACGATGTGACTCTCTGACTTTTGGCCTTTTCCCGGGTTACCCGGGGGAGTCTGCGGATCTTTGATTCCCTTGAGGGATATGGGGGATGCCTGGTCCCCTGGGCCGGTGCCCCCCTCCCCCTTCCCTCCGGGCGCCCGGTGGCCCGGTGTTGCCACCCATGCATGAGAAGCCGACATTTAATGAGGCAGAACTGGAGCACCGATTTGGCCTGCACATGAGAGAAGGTACTCTTGGAACTGGCCGCTGTGGTGCCACTGGGGGTCTGTGCTGTTGTTTGGGTGGGGGGTTTTGGGGGGAAGTGGGGGGTTTTGCAATTTTCTTTCTGATCCAGGAAGCGGACCCCCCGCCTTGAGGCTGCGGAGATCGGGACTACTTTCAGCCTAGTGAGGGACGCTGGAGCCCCCGAGAGTTGGGCGGGGACGGTGCCACGTTGGGACACAGTCAGCACCTGCACAGTTGCTGTGCCATGTTTGGGAGGGGGAGGGCAGTTTGAGTTTGCATGTTGGGAGGCGGGGATGGATACCGATTGACAGTTCCGGGGTTTTGACTTTTGACCTTTTCACTTTTACTGTTGGTCATCAATGTCAGGTTTCCTGTGATGCTGCTGCTGTCCGTTAGAATGCAAAAAGTTTGAACACAATGTTATACTTTTGTTGTTGCCTTTTTCACCTTATATGTCTATGTTTTTTACATTACCAGTATTTGCCTTTTTCAGCTGACACACAGGGGGGGGGGGGCGGTGGAGTTCGCACCTTGGTCCTCTACACCCACCACCCCACTTAGGACGGCGCTCAATACCCCGGAGGCCTTCTTTCTAGGGACCTTCGGCGAGTGCCATTGCCAGTTAGGCTGTTGTAGACTCCTATTATTGCTGTCTGCCTAGGGGCAGCTCTCTCTTTCTTTTGCTATCCACTCTTTAACTTTACTTTTCTACACTTAGTCTCTACGTCTCTGATCTTTTCTTTCTCCCCCCTCCCCCTTATCTTTCCCCTTCTCTCCCCCCCTTTACCCCATTCTACCCATCCCTTCTGCTGTTGTTTTTTGCTGTGAGCTGCGGACATGGACGTGCTTAATGTTATGTCCTTGAATGTCAAGGGTCTAAACATCCCGGAGAAGCGGAGAATTCTGCTCAATGATATGCGTCGCGCGAGAGTAGATATCATGATGTTACAGGAAACGCATTTCAGAGACACTAAATTACCACTACTTAAGAACAGACTGTACCCCTTGGCCTACCACTCTGCCTATGCACAGGCCAAATCTAGGGGGGTGTCCATCCTCATCTCCGCCAGAGTCCCTTGGAAACTGGTGGATGTTCAAACAGATGGAGAGGGCCGCTTCCTGTTTTTGAAGGGCCTGATTGGGGATAAGAGGGTGACATTGGCGAACATGTATGCACCCAACGCTCATCAAGACACGTTTCTTAAGAGACAGATAGACAGGCTAGGGCGTTACTCTGAGGGCCAGCTCATTGTAGGGGGCGACTTGAATATACCCCTGTTGCCGTCGGAGGATACCTCTACCACATAGGCTCGACACTGCACACTGCACAGTTAGTAGACACCTGGAGACTTTCCACCCGGGGGAACGTGACTACTCTTTTTACTCCAAGCCGCACAAGTCATACTCCCGTATCGACTACTTCCTAGTGCCCCACGGACAACTACACGCGGTCAAGGACACCTCAATTGGCTCGATAACATGGTCGGACCACGCCCCGATAGGGCTGCGGTATGCATTATCAGACACCATAGAGGGACAACACCCGGTTTGGAGACTCAATGAGAGTCTCCTGCAGGAACCGGAGGTTTTGGCGGAGGTGACCACCGAGGTAGGCCACTATTTTGACACTAATGCCACAGCTGACAGTGACCCCGGCTTGTGTGGGAGGCACACAAGGCCGTGATTAGGGGGGTGCTCATAAAACACGGGGCCAGATTGAAGCGTGAGCGGACGGCGAAACTGACACTACTTCTGACCAACCTGCAGGCCTTGGAAAACTCACACAAGACAAACCCGACTAGACAACTTGAGACGGAACTAGACACGACCCGACTACAGATCACGGATATCTTGCAATTTAAGGCGAAAGCTGCGATGCAGATTTGCCGTAGGAAAGTATATGAGTCCGGTAACAAATGTGGCAGGCTCCTAGCACAGACCCTGAAATCACAATGGCTGACATTACATGCCACATGAGGTTTCCCCTTCCGGACAGAAGGTATACCTACCCCACCGGATTACGCAGGAATTCCGATCCTTCTACAGCTCCCTGTACAACCTGCATGCGCCCGACCCCGCTCTTGACCCCACACAGGCCTATCTTGAGGGGTCCCTCATGCCTAAGCTACCGATGGACATACGGGAGGCCCTTGAAGAACCCATTACTATTCCCGAACTTCAACTTGCTCTTAAAAATACAAAACCTGGTAAGGCCCCGGTCCCAGATGGCTTCACCACCCAATACTATAGATCCTCCCTTCCCTCACTGAGCCAACATATGGTGAGACTTTATAATGCCTTGGGTATGGGAAAGTCCTTTCATAACAACACGCTGCAGGCACAGATCTCAGTTATACCGAAAGAGGGTAAAGACCCATCTCAATGCGGCAGCTACCGGCCTATATCCCTTCTGAACGCGGACCTTAAATTGTTCACCAAAATCCTTGCGTCCAGACTCCAGGGCCACCTACCCCACCTGATCCACTTGGACCAGGTGGGCTTTGTCCCAACCAGGGAGGCCAGGGATAATACCACCAAGGTCCTCAACCTGCTGCATATATCGGTCAGTGACAAGACACCGTGTGTGCTGCTGGGGACAGACGCTGAAAAGGCGTTTGACCGAGTGGATTGGAGATTCATGTTTGCGATACTGCGGTACGTGGGCCTGGGGGATCGGATGATGAAGTGGGTGGCGGCGGTTTATTTGAACCCAACGGCCAGGGTCAGAGCGAATGGAGTCCTCTCGGAATCATTCCCAATAACGAATGGGACACGGCAGTTTTGCCCCTTGTCGCCCCTGCTCTTCGCTCTGACCCTGGAACCCTTTTTTGCCATGTCTGGCGAAACCCTGGCATCATTGGGGTGACCGCCAGTGGTACGCAGCATAAGGTGTCTGCCTATGCTGACGACCTAATGTTCACGCTTACAAACCCCTCTGCTTCTCTTCCGCGCCTCCTACGTGAGTTCGACACGTATGGCCAACTCTCCAACCTGAAGATAAATCTCTCCAAATCGGAGGCCATGGGGGTGGGGATCCCGCCACACAAATTGATGAGGCTTAAAAACAGTTTCAACCTAAAATGGACAGATGACGCCCTGAAGTACCTGGGCACCTATATACCTGCGTCTTTCTCACGCCTATTTAAGCTTAATTTCCCCCCGCTTCTCGCGAAAGTGCAGAAGCTCCTGGACCAATGGGACAGCGGCCTCCATTCGTGGCTGGGCCGCTGTAACATTCTTAAGATGTCAATCTTACCCAAATTCCTCTATACCCGACAGGCTCTTCCGATCTCAATCCCGGGATCCTTTTTTAAGCATATCCACTCAGTTTTCACTAGATTCCTTTGGGCAGGGAAGAACCTGCGCCTTAACAGGAATACGCTATCCCTCCCGAAGCTACACGGAGGCTTGGCCATGCCGGATATTCATGTTTATTACCAAGCGACTCACCTCAGCAGGCTCCTAGACTGGTGCCAACATATGGACGCCAAGCTCTGGACGCAAATAGAACAGTCACAGAGCGTAGTCCCCCTTCGTAGGAGCACCATGATGCCACGCAGCCCTGCCCTCGGAGCTTAAACGACACCCGCTGATAGGTACAACAGTTAAGATTTGCTCACAATTGATGTCAAAACCCTCAATCTCGACTCCTGACTCACCGCTAAGACTTGTGTTAGGGCACCCTCACTTTATGCTGGGCATCCAAGATAGGAGGTTTCTGGATTTACAAGCGGCGGGACATCAGGCGGCTCATTTTAGTACTATGGGACGGTGGAAAATGATCGCAGAACTATTAGACCTTTCGGGACCATACAAACTAGACTTCATGCGAGCTCACCAGCTCAGTCACTTCCTGCACAGTCTGCCACCCCCCCCCCGATGCCGCACGCTCCACGCCCACAATACTAGGAGAACTCTGCATGGAGTCGGGGACGCTCCCCCATTCCTTATCCTTGACGTATGACATGTTGATTACGCCACCAGCGGACAGCCCCATACCATACCTAACTAAATGGGAAAGTGACCTGAACTGCCAATTCACCGAGGGGAAGAAGAAGCACATACTTCACTTCGCCCATAAATCCTCTCTGTGTTCTAGATTTCAGGAGACGAATTACAAAATCCTCACTAGGTGGTACAAGACCCCCGCCCTCCTGCATACTCTCTTGCCGGTGTCTTCGGACCTTTGCTGGAGATGCCGGGGGGAGAAAGGAACCCTCTTGCATATCTTTTGGTCCTGCCCCCGACTGCAGAATTTCTGGGGGGAGGTCCGACGGATTACCCAGGACTTCACCGACCGTGAGGTGCGGGACGACCCAGCCTATTTCCTACTCCACGCAACAGATACACCGTCGCAAATCTACCAAAAATCAGTTGTGCGACACCTGTTGGATGCTGCTAAGACCTGCATCCCACTTCACTGGAAGTCACCCCACCCGCCGTCCATCTCCCTTTGGCTTAAAAAAGTAGACGACACATGCCAGCTGGAGGACTTGATCCTCACCAGCCAAGAGAGACAGGAGACTTTTAAAAAGACCTGGCAGCTGTGGAACATGTTCAAGTACTCCGTGGAGGGTCAGCGACTTAGAGGCGTGGACGAGACAGTCACTTAGATTAAACGGCAGCCAACCGCCCAGGCCTACTGACTCTATCGATGACTTACTGGGGATACCAATGACCTGCTGGGGATCCTTCGCGGAGGAATGGCCCCCCTTCCCCCTCCCCCTACCATATCCTTGCTCGCACTCACAGCTTCCTTCCCCTCTTCCATTCTCTCCCCCCTCCCCCTTACTCTTCCGTCTCCCTTTACCTTTTTTCCTACTTTTTGTTTCTCTAATCTTTTATTTCTCTTTTCTTGTACTTTAAAAAAAAAAAAAAAAAAGTTGAGGGGCTGGTTCTGTGGGACCGGATGACATCTGGGAAGCTCCTGAGGTGGAACTCCCGGTTACCCTTGGTGTAGGGGGTGGCAGGGATTACACCCGGGGCCATAGTATGGGTCATCCACACATACTGTCCTTTTGACGCGCACGTAACTACACAGGTGTGCTAACCCCCCCCTTGGGGGTGCCGGATAACGGATCATACATAAACAATTATAGCAGGCACTATATATGATTGAACAGAATACCCTTGCCTGTACCAATGTGTGTCGTATGTACTATGTACTGTATTATGCTGTATTGGTCCGTGCAGACCGGTCTCTCTGTTACAAATAAACGAATAAAAAAAAAAAAAAAAACTTGATTACTTTTTCTCTTCTCTCAATGACAACGAACGGGGAATTAGACTTGTTCATGATGCTAGCCAGGAGGCCATTAACTTCCTTGATCTTACTATCATGAAGGAAAATGGTCTTCTGACTACTAAGTCTTTCTTTAAACAGACTGATCGCAACTCTTTCATTCCCATCGGAAGTTGTCATAATGAGCCTTGGTTGAGATCTGTACCTAAGGGTCAGGATGAGATGAAACTGTACCTCTTTGGAAGATTATAGATCCCAGACAGCTATATTGAAATCAAGACTCTGTGAAAAGGGTTAGAATTTAGACTCTTTAGAGACTACAATTGAGGAAGTTGCCAATATTGATAGATCCCAATTATTGGAGGATCGCCATAAAGTAGAGAAAGAATGACCTCTGATACCTTTTATCATCACTTTCTCTACACAGCATTATGCAATCAAGAAAATTATTCAAAAACATTGGCATTTGCTGGGTAATGACAGAGTTATCAGTCAATTTTTACCACCCAAAACTCAGGTGGTCTTTAAGGGAGTACCTTCCCTCCGAGATAGGGTGGCTCCTAATGTGGTGGACCCCCCAACAAGAAAATTTTATTTTTTTCAGAGAGGATTGTCGGGTTATCACCAGTGCTATAGGTGCCAGGTCTGCACCCTTAATAAGAGCAAATTGAAGAAAACTGAGTCCTTTTATTGTACTAGCACTTCGAAGGAACATACCATTGAGCCTTTCATTACCTGTAGCTCAACGGGTATTGTTTATTTGCTACAGTGTCCATGTGGACTTCAATATATTGGCAGGACCAAAAGGTCTATGCAGGTCAGATTAGGTGAGCATATCACTAACATCAAAACGGGTTTTCAAAAGCATTCCGTTTCGAAAGATTACGATACCCATCATGATCGCAATCAAGCAAATACTCTTTTCCTGGGATCGATAAATTCGAGCCTCATTGGAGGGGGAGCTCATTGGTCAGGGAGCTGTCCAGGCTTGAGATGGCCTGGATATATCGTGTTCGATGTGATAGCCCCCATGGCCTTAACATTGACACTGACGTCAATGCTGTCATTGATAATGGTTAATCGTCGTGCCCATAGTGCCCTTCCTGCAGAATTTGCCTATCCTGATTGGGTCCCCACCATTTCTGTAGCACCCATACTTCCCCCATTCACTGCCCAACCCGGTATTCAGGTGGAAACAGCTGTTTTTATGCCACTTGATTATTATTCGCTGTTTTTCACGGAAGATCTCTATAGATCTATTGTGGACCAGAGTAATTTATATGCTGGTCAATTCATTGCCGCTAATCCCCAGTTACCAATTACGGTTTCCGAATTTAAGACCTTTCTGGGCCTTTCCCTCAACATGGGCACACATAAATTTTCATCAATACGTGCTTATTGGTCCACGCACCCAATTGACCACATGCCCGTGTTCTCTGCCTCCATGCCCAGGAAACGAGACAAGCAGATTTTGCGGTTCATGCACTTCAACGACAATGAACTTTGTCGTCCATGTGGAGACCCTGAATATGACCGGCTCTACAAAATTCGGCCCCTCATAAACCACTTCAACGAATGTTTTGCAGCCTTGTTTATTCCTGATCAAGTTGTCTGCGTTGATGAGTCCCTGATTACATTTTCTGGCCGCTTGTCTTTCAAGTAGTACCTTCCCAGCAAGCGTGCTAGATACGGGGTCAAGCTCAATAAGTTCTGTGACAGGGCAACAGGCTATGTATGGAGCTTTACGGTTTATAAGGGAAAAGATAGTCAGGTTGAGCCGGTCAACTGCACGGATTACATAGGGAGCACTGGCAAGATAGTGTGGAACTTGGTGTCACCCTTATTCGGAAAGGGGTACCACTTGTATGTGGACAATTATTACACGAGCGTGCCACTTTTTAGTCACTTGTTTGATCATCAGATTGGAGCATGTGGCACCGTGCGACCTAATCGCCAGGGCTTTCCCCAGGGGCTTGTAGATTCCCATCTTAGGCTGGGGGAGAGAGCCTGCTTGAAGTGTAATAATTTGCTCGCTGTGAAGTGGAGGGATAATAAGAATGTTTTCCTTCTTACCTCCCTTCATGCGGACACGACAGTCCAAATTCGTACGGCGACTGGTGTTGTGGAGAAACCCCACTGTGTCCACAAATATAACCAAAATATGGGAGGGGGGTGACTGGGAGGTGAAATGTGTGCCTATGTGTGCCTACGTGTCAGTGGGCTGTTGGTGCACTAACCTGTGTCTTCTCTCCTCGGAGCTGCGGACGAAAAGACCGCCACGAGGAGAGATGACATCACTTCCTCTGCCTGTGTTTACATTTACACAGCAGAGGAAGCATATCATTCGCTGGGAGCGATCGCGAGGGGGTGTCCAGAAACTAATGGCCGCTCCCCTCATCACGGATCGCTCCCGAACGGATAACCACCGCTCACTGTACCGGAGGGGGGTCCGATGGGACCCCCCACCCATACGAAGGCAGTCACGTACAGGTACGTGATTGTGCCTGTCCGTGCCATTTTGCCGACGTATATATACAGTGATCGGTCGTTAAGTGGTTAATAAGGACGCCTCTTATAACTGTCTTATGAGCTTCCCATAGGATCCCTGTATCGCAATCAGCTTGTTTGTTTATTTGAAAGTTCTGATTTATCTCACGCTGTACATCCTCTGCTATCTCAGGGGTCTGCAAGAGACTTTCATTTAATCTCCAAAGTCTGGTCCTGGAGCTTGGGCGCTCTGAAAGTCGGTATATCAACTCAATTGGTGCGTGGTCTGACCATGTTATTACGCCAATTGTACTTTGAACTGCCTGTAAGTGTGTATGTGGAATCAGAAAACAGTCTATACGTGAATAGAATTAATGGAGGAGAGGAGTAGAACGTGTCGTCTCTCTCGTCTGGGTGTTGTAAACGCCAGACGTCAATCAGTTGAGCCTTATAGATAGTCTGTAACACTAGTTTGCGGGTACTGGAGGTAACGGAAAATGAGCCAGATGAAATGTCTACATTGGGAAGTAACGGAACATTAAAATCGCCCCCAAGGATCAGCTGGCCTTCAAGAAATTCTATGAGGCGATTCATTATTCGACTAAGAAAAAAATCTTGGTGGTCATTTGGAGCATATATGGAGGCAAAATTAATTTTTACTTCTCCTATAAGGCCTTTAATAAACAGAAAGCGCCCTTCTGGGTCTATCAGGGTGTCCTGATTCAGCCATGGGAGTCGACTGGATAATAGTATGGACACACCCTTAGTTTTAGCCAAGTTATTCATAGAGTGGTACGCAAATGAATAATGTCTGTTCTTTAAGATAGGAAGTTTATTGCTTCTGAATAGGGATGAGCTTCGTGTTCGAGTCGAACATACGTTCGACTCGAACATCGGCTGTTCGATCGTTCGACGAAGATCGAACGATTTGGGCCGTTCGCGCCAAATTCGAGTGACGCGAACTGCCCACAATGCACTACGCCATCGCAGTGTCATCCAGGCGCTGTGATTGGCCAAGCATGCACTGTGACCCCGCATGCTTGGCCAATCACAGCGCCGGCAGCGAGGAGAGCAATGATTGGCCACAGGCAGGATGCCTGTGGCCAATTATTGCTGAGGGTGTTTAGTACACGCCCCACACTATAAAAGGCCGCCAGCACGGCGGCCTAGTGTAGTGTGTTCCGGAGCAGGGAAAGAGCAGCATAGGCAGGGACAGTGACTTTTATTTCTTTCTTGCTTAACCTGGATTCCTTTAGTTTAGGGAAAGAGAAGGATAGGTAGGGAGAGTGTCAGTGTGTTTTGTGCTTGTGCTATAGTGTGCTTAAAAAAAACATTTTTTCTAGGGACAGAAAACTGTAGGTAGGGAGAGTGTCAGTTTCTTTCACTGTGCAAGTCCTTGTTTCTAGGGACTGGGAAGGACAGTGAGTGAATTCTCCTTGTGCTATAGTGTGCTTAAAAAAAAAAATTTTCTAGGGACAGAAAACTGTAGGTAGGGAGAGTGTCAGTTTCTTTCACTGTGCAAGTCCTTGTTTCTAGGGACTGGGAAGGACAGTGAGTGAATTCTCCTTGTGCTATAGTGTGCTTAAAAAAAACATTTTTTCTAGGGACAGAAAACTGTAGGTAGGGAGAGTGTCAGTTTCTTTCACTGTGCAAGTCCTTGTTTCTAGGGACTGGGAAGGACAGTGAGTGAATTCTCCTTGTGCTATAGTGTGCTTAAAAAAAACATTTTTTCTAGGGACAGAAAACTGTAAGTAGGGAGAGTGTCAGTTTCTTTCACTGTGCAAGTCCTTGTTTCTAGGGACTGGGAAGGACAGTGAGTGAATTCTCCTTGTGCTATAGTGTGCTTAAAAAAAACATTTTTTCTAGGGACAGAAAACTGTAGGTAGGGAGAGTGTCAGTTTCTTTCACTGTGCAAGTCCTTGTTTCTAGGGACTGGGAAGGACAGTGAGTGAATTCTCCTTGTGCTATAGTGTGCTTAAAAAAAACATTTTTTCTAGGGACAGAAAACTGTAGGTAGGGAGAGTGTCAGTTTCTTTCACTGTGCAAGTCCTTGTTTCTAGGGACTGGGAAGGACAGTGAGTGAATTCTCCTTGTGCTATAGTGTGCTTAAAAAAAACATTTTTTCTAGGGACAGAAAACTGTAGGTAGGGAGAGTGTCAGTTTCATTCACTGTGCAAGTCCTTGTTTCTAGGGACTGGGAAGGACAGTGAGTGAATTCTCCTTGTGCTATAGTGTGCTAAAGCATTCCTCATCAACCATCTTTGAAATCCTTGTTTTTTGGACAGTCAGGGAAATTGTCGTCGTGCTATTCTGTGCAAAAGCAATCATCCTGAACCATATTTAGAAATCCTTAAGTAAAGGGACAGAGAAGGACACCTGAAGGTAGCCCTTATTGCTTTTTTCCCATCTCCCTGCAGGCCATCTATTAGAATGTCTGGAAGGCAAACAAGGAGAGGCAGACAGTCAGGAGGCAATAAAAGAGGGCAAGCAGGCTCTGTGTCTGGGGGCAACAGTGCTGGTCGTGGACGCGGTGCATTGTCATCAGCACATGGCCATGGGACACGCTTGTCCTTCTTTTCGGCAGCTGGACATGTTGAGCCACATCATGCCGAAGACTTGGTAGAGTGGATGACCAAGCCCTCCTCCTCCTCCTCATCCTCTCTCACCCAGGCTCAGGGTACTGGCAAAGCAGCTGCCAAAGCGTCCTCTTCCCTGGTATCAATGTCAGACTCATCATCAGTCACTCCTTCCCTAGACCCACCATGTCCTCCTCCTGAGGAGTCCCCCGAACTGTTTGAGCACAGTGTTGGGTACATGCTCCAGGAGGATGCCCAGCGTTTCGAAGGGTCTGATGATGAAACCCAGCTACAGGAAGGCAGTAGGGTGAGAGCAGACAGAGGGGATGCTCAAGAAGGACACCAATCTGGCAGTCATGTTCCAGCAGCTGCAGCATACTGCCAGATTGGCTCCAGTGATGAGGAGGGAGGGGATGATGAGGTCACTGACTCCACATGGGTGCCTAATAGGAGAGAGGAGGAGGAGGAGGATGAGGAGGAGGCACATCTCCAACGAGGCAGGATGCCCTTTGGTGGCCAGCGTAAGGGCAGTACACCGACGGAATCACACCGCAGAGCTCCGCCTGTGCAGGGCGCTGCCTCTGCCCGTCATTCAAAAAGTTCCTTGGTGTGGGCCTTTTTTTGAGGCTAGTGCATCAGATCGCACAGCTGCTGTTTGCAACATATGTCTCAAGCGTATATCGCGTGGCCAAAACATCAGCCGCTTGGGTACCACATGCCTGACCAGACATATGTTGACCTGCCATGCAGCTCGTTGGCAAGCCTACCTCAAAGACCCACACCAAAGAACAAAGCGGACCTCTCCTTGCACCGCATCAGCTGGGATCTCCAACCCCACTATAACTTCAGTCCTCTCTGAAACATGCACTGAGAGGAATGAAGGTGTAGAATTAGGTGTGTCACAGCCAAGTACTTGCGGCCACTCTGCTAGCAGTACACCGACGTCCGATTCTAGCAGGCAAATTTCCCTGCCCCAGCTGCTGGACCGTCGAAAGAAGTTCACTCCCAGCCATCCACATGCCCAGCGGTTGAATGCTAGCTTGGCTAAATTGCTAGCGCTTCAACTGCTGCCTTTTCAGTTGGTAGACTCGGCCCCCTTCCGTGAGTTTGTGCAATGTGCGGTTCCTCAGTGGCAGGTTCCCAAACGCCACTTTTTCTCACGGAAGGCTATTCCGGCTCTCTACCGGCATGTGGAAGGCAATGTCTTGGCCTCGCTGGACAGGGCGGTCAGCGGTAAGGTGCATATTACCGCTGACTCATGGTCCAGCAGGCATGGACAGGGACGTTACCTTTCTTTCACGGCCCATTGGGTCACTCTTTTGGCAGCTGGGAAGGATGCAGGACAAGGTGCAGTAGTGTTGGAGGTTGTCCCACCGCCACGCCTCCAAAATGCTACTACTGGTTGTGACACACCTCTCTCCTCCACCCCCTCCTCTTCTTCTTCCTCCATGGCCTCTTCCTGTGGTTTGTCCTATGAACCAGCGGTGCTCCGTAGCCGTTCACGGGGCTACGCAAGTACGCAGGCAAAAAGATGCCATGCCGTGCTTGCGCTGGTGTGTTTGGGGGACAGAAGCCACACTGGGGCAGAGGTCCTGTCTGCTCTGCAGGGCCAGGCCGAGAGGTGGTTGACGCCACGCCAGCTTAAGCCAGGAATGGTGGTTTGCGACAATGGCACCAACCTCCTCTCCGCCCTTCGACAGGGACAACTGACCCATGTGCCCTGTGTGGCTCACGGCCTTAACCTGGTGGTGCAGCGTTTCTTGGGCAGGTACCCGGGCTTACAGGATGTCCTGAGGCAGGCCAGGAAAGTCTGTGTGCATTTCCGCAGATCTTATAATGCCAGTGCTCGCCTGGCTGAGCTGCAAAAGGAGTTGAACCTGCCCAAGAACCGCCTTATATGTGACATGCCCACCAGGTGGAACTCAACGTTGGCCATGCTGCAGCGGCTGCACACGCAGCAGAGGGCCATCAATGAGTACCTGTGCGACTACGGCACCAGGACAGGGTCAGGGGAGCTTGTTTTTTTTTCTCCACGCCAGTGGGGCATGATCAGGGATGCATGCACTGTCCTGGCACCATTTGAGGAGGCCACGAGGATGGTGAGCAGTGACAGTGCATGCATCAGTGACACTGTACCTCTTGTCCACCTGTTGGAGCACACGCTGCGTGGAATAATGGACAGGGCACTTGAGGCAGAACAGAGGCAGGAAGAGGAGGACTTCCTTGCCTCTCAAGGCCCCCTTTACCCAGACAGTGTTCCTTCTGTCCCACCCATCGCACAGGAAGAGGAGGAGGAGGAGGAGGAGGAGGAGGAGGAGGATTGTGTCAGCATGGAGGTGGAGGCTGGCCCTCAGCATCATCAGCAGCAGTCTTTTAGGGATGATTTACAGTCCCAAGAAACCAGTGGACTTGTATGTGGCTGGGAGGAGGTGACTGCGGATCATGTCGTCCTTAGTGGCCCAGAGGACTCCGGAGCGAATGCCTCAGCAAACCTACGCTGCATGGCCTCCCTGATCCTGCAAAGTCTGCGGAAGGATCCTCGTATTCTTCGGATCAAGGAGAGGGACCATTACTGGCTGGCCACTCTCCTTGATCCACGGTACAAGGGTAAGGTTGCGGACCTTATGTTACCGTCGCAGAGGGAGCAGAGGATGAGACAACTCCGGGAGGCCTTGCAGAAAGGTCTGTGCAACGCGTTCCCAGAGACTGGGAGGTTACAAACTCCTGGTCCTGGACAACGAGTTGCTGAGGCTTCGGCCAGTCAAAGAAGGAGCGGTGGGGAAGGTGGCCGTCTGACCGATGCGTTCAGACAATTCTTTAGTCCGCAGCCCCAAAGTATGATCGGTTCCAGCAACCATCGCCAGCGTCTGATAAACATGGTGCAGGAATATCTAGGGGCAAGGTCAGACTTGGACACCTTCCCCACCGAAAATCCTCTGGCTTACTGGGTCTTGAGGATGGATCACTGGCCAGAGCTTGCACAGTATGCAATTGAGCTACTGGCCTGTCCTGCATCCAGCGTTCTTTCGGAACGCACATTCAGTGCTGCTGGAGGATTTGTCACGGATCACAGGGTGCGCCTGTCCACCGACTCGGTTGATCGACTGACTTTCATCAAGATGAACCAGTCTTGGATCACCACCAGCTACCACACACCTGATGCTGATATAACAGACTAATTGATTTTAACATGTCACATCCCTTCAAGACTGATGCTGATGCTGAGTGCCTGTGCTGTTATGTTGACTGGCTATCCTCCTCCTCCGAGTCCTCAATGATACGATTGATGATGATAGCTTGGAAGATCATTTTTGTTTATGGGTGCCGCCACCAGTGGCTAAGGCCCAATTTTTCAGCCCCTGTTTAACAGGGGCGTGTAATTACAATTTTTGAAGCAATACTTTGCAACAGGGCTCATTGCTGTGCTCCAAGTACAGTATGTGTGAGGGGTTGGAGTGTTGTGCCACCAGTGCCTAAGGCCCAATTTTTCAGCCCCTGTTTAACAGGGGCGTGTCATTACAATTTTTGAAGCAATACTTTGCAACAGGGCTCATTGCTGTGCTCCAAGTACAGTATCTGTGAGGGGTTGCAGTGTTGTGCCACCAGTGCCTAAGGCCCAATTTTTCAGCCCCTGTTCAACAGGGGCATGTAATTACAATTCTTGATCTAATAATTCACAGCAGGGCCCATTCCTGCACCCACCAAGCAAGAGTAACTCTGAGGGCTTACAGTGTTGTGGCAACACCACCACCACCACCACCACCACGAAAGGCCCAATTTTTCAGCCCCTGTTCAACAGGGGCATGCAATTACAATTCTTGATCTAATAATTCACAGCAGGGCCCATTGCTGCACCCACCAAGAGTAACTGTCAGGGCTTACAGTGTTGTGGCACCAGCACCACCATCAAAGGCCCAATTTTTACTACCACTGTTCAACAATTATATGTAATTACAATTCCTGATATAATAGTTGACAGCAGGGCGTTCCAGCACCAACCAAGAGTAACTGTGAGTGCTTACAGTGTTGTGCCAACACCAACTAAGGGGCCTATTTCTGCAGATTATATACGGCAGGTCCCTACTTTCAAACATCCAACTTACAAACGACTCCTACTTGCAAACGCAAGAAGACAACAGGAAGTGAGAGGAAATCTACCCCTAGGAAGGAAAATTCTCTCCTGTAAGAATTAATATGGGAGAAAGGTGTCTCCTCTGTACTGATGCTTTATCAGCAATCCTTGTTTCAAGAAAAACACCACATTTCAAAAACAGTTGTCATTGGGACGGAAAGTGAGGTGAAATGTTCTGAACAGGGGCACAGACAGCAAAACAAATGTTACAGGGGTGATAACCCTTACCTATGTTTTCCAAAAAGTTTAAAAATAGATTTTTGGGCTGGAGCTACACTTAAACAATGTACCTGTTCAAAATTACAAACACATTCTACATAAGAACAAACATACAGTCCCTGTCTTGTATGCACCGCCTGTATACGGCTGTTCAGAGTATATAGGGCCTTTTTTATTTTATGTGCGGGGTTCCCTTTAATATCCATACAAGACCCAAAGGGGCTGGTAATGGGCTGGGGTGGGGGGGGGGGGGGGGTCATGGGGTAGCTATGCCATTTTTCTTAAAGATTTTCATCCATATTACCGGGACCAGACATTACATTAAAGCCGCAAGCAGTTTTAAATGGCTTTTTTTTCCTTTAGAAGTGTCATTTTGTGCAGGGACAGTTCTAAACACGGGAAACACGTGGCACTTCACAGGCATACTTTAGACACCCCCCAGGTACGATATTTAAAGGAATATTTGACTTTTTTTTTTTCACTTTATGCATCATTAAAATGACTGCTCCCGAAAAACGGGTTTTGGTGCGAACCGAACCCGGGGGTGTTCGGCTCATCACTACTTCTGAAGTGTGTCTCCTGAATAAACACTACATCTATATGTGAGCGTCTCAGGTCGTTCAAGAGTATACGTCTCTTTTCCGGGGTATTTAGTACTTTAGCATTTAACGAAAGTATCTTGATAGTATCCATCTCAGGGTAGGGTGCAAAGTTGGGGAAGGGAAGGAGGGGAAAGGACAGCAAGAAGAAAAGGAAAATCAATAATTGGAAAGAAAGCTATGCTATAGTTATAGCTTTTAACCCATCTTCTCTGGGGATTTTTCTTCTTTTTTTTATCTGATGAAACAGTATTTTACCTTTACCTCAAATGTCTTTTTCTGCTCACCCCAATAGATACCTCATAAATAAATATTTATGTATTGACATTTATATGCATGCTTATGATAACGGATGTTAATAATACCATACAATGACATTATTATATTAAACGGGATCATTAGCAGGTTTCAAACGTAGTATAATTGGTAACCACTGAAGGGAGAAAGACTTTACTACACAAAAAAAAAAAAAAGTTATAAACAAATAAATAAATAGGGAGCAACAGTAAACAGAAAACAAAAAAAGGGAGTGGGAGGGGGGACAAAACACATTAAAAAAAACCCCAAGAAGAAAGAAAAAAGACCCCAGCTTAACCCCCACCCTACCCTCACCATCACACCATGCTCTCACTCTCAATTTACTTCCTTGTGTGACAAAAACAAAATAAAAAATAATAATATGATAATATAAATAATAATAATAAAAAAATACTCCAATTCAAAAAAGGGGGTGGGGGAGATCTAATCTCTCATCTCTCCTGTCCCCCTTTCTACTGTTTAATTTATTCCAAGTGTCATCCCTCAACTCTTCGTCCCCTAGTGGTTAAATATAAAGTGTAACTTGTGTAATATATAGGGGAATTACATATCTCTTCCCTATATGCAAAAAAAAAATCTATGTAGCGGGCATGTACTTTTGTGAATGTTTAATTCGGGTGAAGACATCAGTGATGTCTAGTTCCCTGCGGCCCAGCAGGCGGCGCTGTCACTTTGGGCCGGGGTTGAACCATCACTGCAGTGCCGTACCCTTTGTGACCTCTCACAGAAGTTGTACGGCGGGGCAGGGAACCCGCTGTGCTTGCTGGGAGAGGGTATAAAGGGAACGGACATCTTCGCCACGAGGTCCGAGCCCCAGGCACCTTCAGCCTGGGGGCTGCTGTCCGCGGTCGGTGTCCAGGCGGCCTAGGCCTGGACACGAGGAGCTCGGGAGTCACCCCAGACACCCTCAGTCTGGGGTGAGGTACATCATTCAGGCCTGTGGCCCAGCTTCTTCCACTGGGTCCCGCCCCGGGAGGAATCGTCCTAAGGTGCCCACAGTATCGGGTACCTGAATCCAGGCGTAACGGACCGTGCAGGTGACCTTCCCGTAGATCTGGTGCAGCATATTGCCAGTGTCGGGACAGAGCCTCCGGAGACCGTCAGGATGGATGTCCTTTCCAAACAGGGGCTGTATTCACACGGAAGGTGGTCCATGTTCTAAGGTTGGTGGCAGAGACCGTTACATTCAGGCCTGTGGCAGGGGCTGCAACAGTTCACTCGGTAGGTGGCAGCTACCAACTTCACGGTCGGTGGCAGAGACCATGCGCCAAGCCTATTCGCACGCAAAAGGAATAGGAGAGTTCATTTGTGCCTGGGCCTACTCGTATCCACACCCCTGTCTGTCTGTTACAAGAGTTCAACTGATTAGGTTTTTAGCGGGCATCTAAATTTGGGGGGAGCATCTGGGTTATTCAACCCGGATGCACTAATTGTTAGGGAGTCTGAGAATCCTTTTTGTGGTTTTTGGAGGACTCTGGTGGTGCAAGGTTGCCTGCGGCCTGCAGGTGGCGTTGTCGCCCTGGGCCAGAGTTGAACCCGCACCGCAGGACTGCTCCCCTTTTGTCCTTTCCTGGCGCTGGTACAGCGGGGCGGGGAACCCGCTGTGACGCAAAGGGAGAGGGGATAAAGGGGACGGACGCCCTTCCCGGGGGGTCGTTCGTGGTCATTGCTGGTTCGGAGTGGGAGGACGTGGCGGCGCCCAGGCACCTTCAGCCTGGGTGCTGGCGTTCCGGAGTTCTGGGCCCAGGTTCCCTTGACCTGGCCGGAGCGAGAGATGGAGTCCATCCCAGGCACCTTAAGCCTGGGGTGAGGTACTATGGCCAAGGCCTGGGGCCCAGTAACTTCGACTGGGTCCCGCGAGGGTGGAGGAGTCCTAGGGGCCCTAAGGTGTTGGGACCCGTATCTGAGGTGAGGAGGCCGGGGAGTGTAACCTTTCCAAATAGCCCGGTACAGCATTAATCCGGTGACGGCGGGGCCTCTGGTAACTCTCTTGGAGGGATGTCTTCCCCCTGACAGGGGCTGCAACGTAGCGAAGGTAACTCTAGTTCCTGTTCATTAGAGTCACTGGAAGAGACTCTGAAGCCAAAAAAGTACGTTTTACAGCCACTGTGCTTAGCAACCGTTGGTGAAACCTCAACGGTTTAGTTTTCTTTGAGGATTGTGCCTTGACCTACTCCCCACCAATACTGAACTGTTCTATGGGTCTCAAACTGTCTGCTCGCAAAGGACTATTTGTTTGCCGTTATGGAATAAATACGTGTTGGACCTTTTCAGTGTGTGGTACTCCAATTACTGGGAGCAAAGGGGGTTATCAGCAGAACAGACTTGGCTCTGAGCGTATACACAGCCCGAAGGTAATCTGGTGCTGGCCTTCACCTCTACATGCTGTAATCTAGAGGACATGTGCCGTGGCGCACCTCGCTCTCCCCTTCAAGATACCCCTAGACTGGAGCCAGAGTAACCGCTAAAGAAGAGAGAGAGGGTGAGGCCGCTACACGTGGGGGCTCGTAAGTCCGGGATGTGTGTTTCGTGTATGGAGTTGGAACGTCTGTGTTTGAACTTTGCTGCCCGGTGGAGTTCCGAGTAGGTCGGCCATGTTGGCAAGCGCGCCATAAGGCACACCATAGCTGCGCAGTTCGTGGGCGGGGAGAAGGGAAAGCCCGCGAACAAGTGCAGAGTATGGGAGGAGTCTGGCCATGTGGAAGTAGTCACGTGGGGATTCCGGCGCGAATTGGTCAGTGCGCAATGGAGCAGCAGACAGTCGGGCTGACCTCAAGTACCCCGTGGATTCCGGTTCCTTACCCCACGAAGATGACTTCCTTTGCTGCTTCCATAATGGACACAGGAATAAGACTGAGGCCCCGAGGACGTTTGGCTCTGTATGTATGCAGAGACATAGAGGCCCTCGGTGTGATCTGTCCCGGCTGCTCGGGACTGGTGGTCAACTTGAAGCCATTCGGGCGATGTGAGGCCTGCAAGGAGTTTCTTTTTGAGGTGGAGCCATTCACAGAAAGGCCCCGAGCCCTCCACCTCAACTGCCTCACAGGTACCGCCACTCCGGAAGGGGAGATCCAGGCCTTTGCGGAGATTTTTTGTGCGCACTGACCAGGGTAAAGAGAGTGCCCAACCAGAGACTGAGAGAGAAAAATCAGAGGATGCTGCTTCGGTCACCACAAGCTCCCTGCTCCAGCTTCCGAAGAGGAAAGTCGGCCTTGTACAGGCATCCTATGGTCGTGGAAGAGCTTCGCCCAGCCGCTTGCCTGGCCTGGATGGATCCGGAGGGAAGAGCCCATGACATCCTTGTTCTGCTGAAGGCCCGGGTGAGCCAGGGGTTGGGACTGTGTGTGTGGTTGGAGGTGTCGGGAGTCCGCTGTCGGTAGAACCCGTAAGAGAGGGTGATTCCGTATCTACTGGGAATTACCTGCCCGCAGAAATGTACGACACCTCCGACCTAGAGTCGCTGTCAGATGCCGGCGATGATGGCGAGATCGATGAGGTCTTTCACCGCAAGGGTTGGGACAGGATGCCATTACTCGTGCTCCGTGCGCCAAGGGATCTGCCTATGTCTACAGGGGATAGTACACCCCAGGCGGAGGTCCCGGAGCCCGGGGAGAAATCTGGTCTCCTGCCTACCCTTCCATCCTCCGGATCACCTACTGCTTCATCCGTTCCGGTGACGGGAACGCAACGTTCATCACTGCGGGCTCCTAGGCCCAAGCTGTGACAGGGGTTACTTTGGGCACAGGGTGAGCAAGAAAATAATGGACATTAAGAATATATCTTGGACCTAAAATGGGTCTGTAATATTAATCCACCATATTCCCCAGGATATCTGTAAATAACTAGTTACTGTTTGTTGATCCTGAAATCAACAAGTTAATTGAGAGATGCTGATGTGCCACCTGCCTGTTGTGATGTAAATGAACCTAGGATGGCTTCTGAGGATCTTTCATTGTGATAATTACCTCTGTACTTGTGTGTATTGTAAAATAGCAGACAGACAGTCTGAGGAACATAAAGGTTATGCAGTCATTTAAGATGAAAAGGGATTAGCTAATGACCTCACCTGCTGTCTGCTAAGAGATGTTAGATGCGTATTAGGAGCTCGTTATGTAACCATTGTGTGATGTGGGTGGAGTTGTCCATTTGGACTACAGTATTCGTTTAGTGTATATAAAGAGCCTGCTCTCATTAAAGATTGTCAGACCGGCGGGAAACTTCATACAGAGCGTTTGTCTCGTACTTCTGGAAGAATTATTCCTATGGGAAGCGGTCGCCTGACTGTGGAGTGTCGGTAGTGGATGTGTGTTCAGGAGAGGGAATATCCTAAACGGCGTTAACCCCTTTCAAACTTGGGGTGCCGTTACACAAGCCAACGGAGGTAGTTAAAGTACCTCGACATCCTGAGTCCATCGTCCCGTCTGGAGAAGGAGAACGGGCGACGATGCCACCTCTGGCCCGGCTACAGCGGATATTCTGTCAGAGAGTTGCCCGTGAGTATGGGTGGGAGTACCCATACCTACCCCGGGACTTGCTTTTTGAAGTGGAGGTCCTGCAGCAGCAATGGTATGATGAGTTTGTCTGGGAAAAGCTCAAAGTGCCCCATGATCGCCGATACCTTTCGTGCTCATCCCCCGTGTCTATGAAGTTCAAAGACTGTAAGGCGGAGTGGATGTTGGGTCGGCACATCCATGCGGACAGGGTGCTTATTTGTCGCAAAGATGGAGAGAACATTGAATATAATGTGGAGACTTTCGATAAGCACTTGAAGCCCCTGTTCCTGCTGCACCCAAAGTTCTACCTTTAGGAGGAAAAGACTCCTGTATGCTCTGTTTATTGTTCATTGCTGAACTTGCAAGAACTGTGCCCTAGTTTTTTTTTATTTGGGCGTTTTACTCTTTGGAGAAATGGGAGCTGTTACTGTTTGTTCTCCCTCTTTCTCCCTGCACTGCAAAGAAGATAATGACTTTGGGGTGTAGTTAGTGTAGACACAGTAAAAGAAGAAGGAAAGTTGTCTGGAGGATTTGGCCAAGTGTCATTACCGTGGCAATGTCACCAGGTGGCAGTGCTGCGCAACGATTGTTTGTTTTTTTGAACACTATGCAACACTCATTGGAGCGAATGGGCCTCTTCAAGGACAGGCCCATTCATTCCAAGAAAGCACACATTGTGGTAGGATGTTTGTTTTTTTCCCTTCTGCAGGAGATTCATCTGTCAAGGCTGCTGAGAATGGGTGGTCCTTAGATAGCCAGGGGGGGGGGGATTGTGCATGTGTAAATGTCAGAAGTGTCTTATTGAAAGTTTTATAGTTTTACTGTTTCATGTTTTCCCTTTCCCATCCTAGGTCTTGGCACAATTCAGGACTAAATTGTGTAGTTTGGTTTCTGGGCGGAGCTTATGTCACCACCCTTGTGGGATGTGAGCTTGGACCAGACACTGGGGACCAGTGTCAAATCACCGGGGGGGAGAG
The DNA here is from genome assembly GCA_029206835.1 of Rana muscosa. Lineage (NCBI taxonomy): Eukaryota > Metazoa > Chordata > Amphibia > Anura > Ranidae > Rana > Rana muscosa. The sequence continues at coordinate 227,571 of JARGYO010005577.1, read as the reverse complement.
TGTAGCGGGCATCTAAATTTGGGGGGAACATCTGGGTTATTCAACCCAGATGCACTAATTGTTAGGGAGTCTGAGAATCCCTTTTGTGGTTTTTGGAGGACTCTGGTGGTGCAAGGTTCCCTGCGGCCTGCAGGTGGCGTTGTCGTCCTGGGCCGGAGTTGAACCCGCACCGCAGGACTGCTCCCTTTTTGTCCTTTCCTGGCGCTGGTACAGCGGGGCGCGGAACCTGCTGTGATGCAAAGGGAGAGGGGATAAAGGGGGCGGACGCCCTTACCGGGGGGTCGTTCGTGGTCGTTGCTGGTTCGGAGTGGGAGGACGTGGCTGCACCCAGGCACCTTCAGCCTGGGTGCTGGCGTTCCGGAGTTCCCCAGGCACCTTAAGCCTGGGGTGAGATACTATGGCCAAGGCTTGGGGCCCAGTAACTTCGACTGGGTCCCGCGAGGGTGGAGGAGTCCTAGGGGCCCTAAGGTGTTGGGACCCGTATCTGAGGTGAGGAGGCCGGGGAGTGTAACCCTTCCGAATAGCCCGGTACAGCATTAATCCGGTGACGGCGGGGCCTCTGGTAACTCTCTTGGAGGGATGTCTTCCCCCTGACAGGGGCTGCAACGTAGCGAAGGTAACGCCAGTTCCTGTTCATTAGAGTCGCTGGAAGAGACTCTGAAGCCAAAAAAGTACGTTTTACAGCCACTGTGCTTAGCAACCGTTGGTGAAACCTCAACGGTTTAGTTTTCTTTGAGGATTGTGCCTTGACCTACTCCCCACCAATATTGAACTGTTCTATGGGTTTCAAACTGTCTGCTTGCAAAGGACTATTTGTTTGCCATTATGGAATAAATAAGTGTTGGACCTTTTCAGTGTGTGGTACTCCAATTACTGGGAGCAAAGGGGGTTATCAGCAGAACAGACTTGGCTCTGAGTGTATACACAGCCCGAAGGTAATCTGGTGCTGGCCTTCACCTCTACATGCTGTAATCTAGAGGACATGGGCCGTGGCGCACCTCGCTCTCCCCTTCAAGATACCCCTAGACTGGAGCCAGAGTAACCGCTAAAGAAGAGAGAGGGTGAGGCCGCTACATGTTCATCCTGGCAAAAGGGAGAAATAAAAGACTGTTGGACTTTTAATGGTGTGGGGCTCTATTACTGGTAGACACATCTCCACGGAAGAAGCAGAGGCTCCATATGCAACGATCAGACCCGAAGGTAATTCAAGTGACTTTGCTCAACCCTCATACACATACGAGGTGAGAGCTTGGCGTAGTGTTCCTGCACTCTTTCTCCCAGGTACCCCTAGACAACAGCCGTATAATTGATAAAGTTGGAGAGAGAGAGAGAGGCAGCTACATCTATATTTATTTACACTTGTGTGGTGCTAATCCCCTTCCACTCTTCTCCTATATTTGATCACCCTGTCGTGATAATATTACCCTTCACCCTAAAAAAAAAGAAGGAAAATCCCCCACCCCTCCCCCCATATAATAACAATCCCCCACCCTCCACTCCCATCTCTTAAGCCCATGTTTATTCAACATTTCAAATGATATTCCCCTTCACAGGGGGAAATGCAAAAAAAAAAAAAAAAAAAAAAAAGGATTTGTCCAGTCCTTGGAGTCAAAATCCAAACTTTTCGTTGTCTAGACTCCATCTCCTACTTCCCAGGGTGGGCCCAGTGGAGGAGAAGGCATAACATTACCATGGCTTTTATAAGTTATACATTTCACTTATATAATTTAGGGAAAAAGTATCTCCCGAGCTTTAATGCCTTAAACAAGAACTTATACTTTAAAGTCTCTATTGCAGAAAAAAAATGTATATATAAAAATTTTTTAAAATAATAAAAGGTAAAAAAATGAGAAAAAAGAAAAAGGGAGGGGGAGAGGAGGGAGGGGGGGGGGCAAGAGTAGGGCTCTGTGCTGTAGTGTGGCCTTCGATAAGTCCGGTAATATTTTAATCCATGCACCATCTAACTCTACTACGCCAGTTTCCCATACTTTTCTGAGTATGGATTTCTTCTGTGAATAGTAATGGAGATTACATCTCGTGGATGGTTAAGATCTGTAGGTTTGGGGCCTAGTGCTCTATGAACTCTGTCGAGTTCCATGTTAGCTGGAGCAGCCTCTCCTAATTAGGGATGAGCTCGGTGTTCGAGTCGAACATACGTTCGACTCGAACATCGGCTGTTCGATCGTTCGCCGAACAACGAACGATTTGGGCCGTTCGCGCCTAATTCGCGGCCCACAATGCACTAGGCCATCGCAGTGTCATCCAGGCGCTGTGATTGGCCAAGCATGCACTGTGACCCCGCATGCTTGGCCAATCACAGCGCCGGCAGCGAGGAGAGCAATGATTGGCCACAGGCAGGATGCCTGTGGCCAATTATTGCTGAGGGTGTTTAGTACACGCCCCACACTATAAAAGGCCGCCAGCACGGCGGCCTAGTGTAGTGTGTTCCGGAGCAGGGAAAGAGAAGCATAGGCAGGGACAGTGACATTTTTTTTCTTGCTTAACCTGGATTCCTTTAGTTTAGGGAAAGAGAAGGATAGGTAGGGAGAGTGTCAGTCTGTTTTACTGTGCTAAACCTTGTTTGTAGGGACAGGGAAGGACAGTGAGGGAAATTCTCCTTGTGCTATACTGTGCTAAAGCATTGATCATCAACCATCTTTAAAAAAACATTTTTTATAGGGACAGAAAACTATAGGTAGGGAGAGTGTCAGTGTGTTTTACTGTGCTAATCCTTGTTTGTAGGGACAGGGAAGGACAGTGAGGGAAATTCTCCTTGTGCTATACTGTGCTAAATCATTGATCATCAACCATCTTTAAAAAAACATTTTTTATAGGGACAGAAAACTATAGGTAGGGAGAGTGTCAGTGTGTTTTACTGTGCTAATCCTTGTTTGTAGGGACAGGGAAGGACAGTGAGGGAAATTCTCCTTGTGCTATACTGTGCTAAAGCATTGATCATCAACCATCTTTAAAAAAACATTTTTTATAGGGACAGAAAACTATAGGTAGGGAGAGGGTCAGTGTGTTTTACTGTGCTAATCCTTGTTTGTAGGGACAGGGAAGGACAGTGAGGGAAATTCTCCTTGTGCTATACTGTGCTAAAGCATTCCTCATCAACCATCTTTGAAATCCTTGTTTTTTGGACAGTCAGGGAAATTGTCATTGTGCTATTCTGTGCGAAAGCAATCATCCTCAACCATATTTAGAAATCCCTAAGTAAAGGGACAGAGAAGGACACCTGAAGGTAGCCCTTATTGCTTTTTTCCCATCTCCCTGCAGGCCATCCATTAGAATGTCTGGAAGGCAAACAAGGAGAGGCAGACAGTCAGGAGGCAATAAAAGAGGGCAAGCAGGCTCTGTGTCTGGGGGCAACAGTGCTGGTCGTGGACGCGGTGCATTGTCATCAGCACATGGCCATGGGACACGCTTGTCCTTCTTTTCGGCAGCTGGACATGTTGAGCCACATCATGCCGAAGACTTGGTAGAGTGGATGACCAAGCCCTCCTCCTCCTCCTCATCCTCTCTCACCCAGGCTCAGGGTACTGGCAAAGCAGCTGCCAAAGCGTCCTCTTCCCTGGTATCAATGTCAGACTCATCATCAGTCACTCCTTCCCTAGACCCACCATGTCCTCCTCCTGAGGAGTCCCCCGAACTGTTTGAGCACAGTGTTGGGTACATGCTCCAGGAGGATGCCCAGCGTTTCAAAGGGTCTGATGATGAAACCCAGCTACAGGAAGGCAGTAGCGTGAGAGCAGACAGAGGGGATGCTCAAGAAGGACACCAATCTGGCAGTCATGTTCCAGCAGCTGCAGCATACTGCCAGATTGGCTCCAGTGATGAGGAGGGAGGGGATGATGAGGTCACTGACTCCACGTGGGTGCCTAATAGGAGAGAGGAGGAGGAGGAGGAGGATGAGGAGGAGGCACATCTCCAACGAGGCAGGATGCCCTTTGGTGGCCAGCAGAAGGGCAGTACACCGACGGAATCACACCGCAGAGCTCCGCCTGTGCAGGGCGCTGCCTCTGCCCGTCATTCAAAAAGTTCTTTGGTGTGGGCCTTTTTTGAGGCTAGTGCATCAGATCGCACAGCTGCTGTTTGCAACATATGTCTCAAGCGTATATCGCGTGGCCAAAACATCAGCCGCTTGGGTACCACATGCCTGACCAGACATATGTTGACCTGCCATGCAGCTCGTTGGCAAGCCTACCTCAAAGACCCACACCAAAGAACAAAGCGGACCTCTCCTTGCACCGCATCAGCTGGGATCTCCAACCCCACTATAACTTCAGTCCTCTCTGAAACATGCACTGAGAGGAATGAAGGTGTAGAATTAGGTGTGTCACAGCCAAGTACTTGCGGCTAGCAGTACACCGACGTCCGATTCTAGCAGGCAAATTTCCCTGCCCCAGCTGCTGGACCGTCGAAAGAAGTTCACTCCCAGCCATCCACATGCCCAGCGGTTGAATGCTAGCTTGGCTAAATTGCTAGCGCTTCAACTGCTGCCTTTTCAGTTGGTAGACTCGGCCCCCTTCCGTGAGTTTGTGCAATGTGCGGTTCCTCAGTGGCAGGTTCCCAAACGCCACTTTTTCTCACGGAAGGCTATTCCAGCTCTCTACCGGCATGTGGAAGGCAATGTCTTGGCCTCGCTGGACAGGGCGGTCAGCGGTAAGGTGCATATTACCGCTGACTCATGGTCCAGCAGGCATGGACAGGGACGTTACCTTTCTTTCACGGCCCATTGGGTCACTCTTTTGGCAGCTGGGAAGGATGCAGGACAAGGTGCAGTAGTGTTGGAGGTTGTTCCACCGCCACGCCTCCAAAATGCTACTACTGGTTGTGACACACCTCTCTCCTCCACCCCCTCCTCTTCTTCTTCCTCCATGGCCTCTTCCTGTGCTTTGTCCTCTGAACCAGCGGTGCTCCGTAGCCGTTCAAGGGGCTACGCAAGTACGCAGGCAAAAAGATGCCATGCCGTGCTTGCGCTGGTGTGTTTGGGGGACAGAAGCCACACTGGGGCAGAGGTCCTGTCTGCTCTGCAGGGCCAGGCCGAGAGGTGGTTGACGCCACGCCAGCTTAAGCCAGGAATGGTGGTTTGCGACAATGGCACCAACCTCCTCTCCGCCCTCCGACAGGGACAACTGACCCATGTGCCCTGTGTGGCTCACATCCTTAACCTGGTGGTGCAGCGGTTCTTGGGCAGGTACCCGGGCTTACAGGATGTCCTGAGGCAGGCCAGGAAAGTCTGTGTGCATTTCCGCAGATCTTATAATGCCAGTGCTCGCCTGGCTGAGCTGCAAAAGGAGTTGAACCTGCCCAAGAACCGCCTTATATGTGACATGCCCACCAGGTGGAACTCAACGTTGGCCATGCTGCAGCGGCTGCACACGCAGCAGAGGGCCATCAATGAGTACCTGTGCGACTACGGCACCAGGACAGGGTCAGGGGAGCTTGGTTTTTTTTCTCCACGCCAGTGGGTCCTGATCAGGGATGCATGCACTGTCCTGGCACCATTTGAGGAGGCCACGAGGATGGTGAGCAGTGACAGTGCATGCATCAGTGACACTGTACCTCTTGTCCACCTGTTGGAGCACACGCTGCGTGGAATAATGGACAGGGCACTTGAGGCAGAACAGAGGCAGGAAGAGGAGGACTTCCTTGCCTCTCAAGGCCCCCTTTACCCAGACAGTGTTCCTTCTGTCCCACCCATCGCACAGGAAGAGGAGGAGGAGGAGGAGGAGGAGGATTGTGTCAGCATGGAGGTGGAGGCTGGCACTCAGCATCATCAGCAGCAGTCTTTTAGGGATGATTTACAGTCCCAAGAAACCAGTGGACTTGTACGTGGCTGGGAGGAGGTGGCTGCGGATCATGTCGTCCTTAGTGACCCAGAGGACTCCGGACCGAATGCCTCAGCTAACCTACGCTGCATGGCCTCCCTGATCCTGCAAAGTCTGCGGAAGGATCCTCGTATTCTTCGGATCAAGGAGAGGGACCATTACTGGCTGGCCACTCTCCTTGATCCACGGTACAAGGGTAAGGTTGCGGACCTTATGTTACCGTCGCAGAGGGAGCAGAGGATGAGACAACTCCGGGAGGCCTTGCAGAAAGGTCTGTGGAACGCGTTCCCAGAGACTGGGAGGTTACAAACTCCTGGTCCTGGACAACGAGTTGCTGAGGCTTCGGCCAGTCAAAGAAGGAGCGGTGGGGAAGGTGGCCGTCTGACCGATGCGTTCAGACAATTCTTTAGTCCGCAGCCCCAAAGTATGATCGGTTCCAGCAACCATCGCCAGCGTCTGATAAACATGGTGCAGGAATATCTAGGGGCAAGGTCAGACTTGGACACCTTCCCCACCGAAAATCCTCTGGCTTACTGGGTCTTGAGGATGGATCACTGGCCAGAGCTTGCACAGTATGCAATTGAGCTACTGGCCTGTCCTGCATCCAGCGTTCTTTCGGAACGCACATTCAGTGCTGCTGGAGGATTTGTCACGGATCACAGGGTGCGCCTGTCCACCGACTCGGTTGATCGACTGACTTTCATCAAGATGAACCAGTCTTGGATCACCACCAGCTACCACACACCTGATGCTGATATAACAGACTAATTGATTTTAACATGTCACATCCCTTCAAGACTGATGCTGATGCTGAGTGCCTGTGCTGTTATGTTGACTGGCTATCCTCCTCCTCCGAGTCCTCAATGATACGATTGATGATGATAGCTTGGAAGATCATTTTTGTTTATGGGTGCCGCCACCAGTGGCTAAGGCCCAATTTTTCAGCCCCTGTTTAACATGGGCGTGGAATTACAATTTTTGAAGCAATACTTTGCAACAGGGCTCATTGCTGTGCTCCAAGTACAGTATCTGTGAGGGGTTGCAGTGTTGTGCCACCAGTGCCTAAGGCCCAATTTTTCAGCCCCTGTTCAACAGGGGCATGTAATTACAATTCTTGATCTAATAATTCACAGCAGGGCCCATTGCTGCACCCACCAAGAGTAACTCTGAGGGCTTACAGTGTTGTGGCAACACCACCACCACCACCACGAAAGGCCCAATTTTTCAGCCCCTGTTCAACAGGGGCATGCAATTACAATTCTTGATCTAATAATTCACAGCAGGGCCCATTGCTGCACCCACCAAGAGTAACTGTCAGGGCTTACAGTGTTCTGGCACCAGCACCACCATCAAAGGCCCAATTTTTACTACCACTGTTCAACAATTATATGTAATTACAATTCCTGATATAATAGTTGACAGCAGGGCGTTCCAGCACCAACCAAGAGTAACTGTGAGTGCTTACAGTGTTGTGCCAACACCAACAACTAAGGGGCCTATTTCTGCAGAGTATATACGGCAGGTCCCTACTTTCAAACATCCAACTTACAAACGACTCCTACTTGCAAACGCAAGAAGACAACAGGAAGTGAGAGGAAATCTACCCCTAGGAAGGAAAATTCTCTCCTGTAAGAATTAATATCGGAGAAAGGTGTCTCCTCTGTACTGATGCTTTATCACCAATCCTTGTTTCAAGAAAAACACCACATTTCAAAAACAGTTGTCATTGGGACGGAAAGTGAGGTGAAATGTTCTGAACAGGGGCACAGACAGCAAAACAAATGTTACAGGGGTGATAACCCTTACCTATGTTTTCCCAAAAGTTTAAAAATAGATTTTTGGGCTGGAGCTACACTTAAACAATGTACCTGTTCAAAATTACAAACACATTCTACATAAGAACAAACCTACAGTCCCTGTCTTGTATGCACCGCCTGTATACGGCTGTTCAGAGTATATAGGGCCTTTTTTATTTTGTGTGCGGTGTTCCCCTTAATATCCATACAAGACCCAAAGGGGCTGGGGTAGGGGGGGTCATGGGGTAGCTATGCCATTTTTCTTAAAGATTTTCATCCATATTACCGGGACCAGACATTACATTAAAGCCGCAAGCAGTTTTAAATGGCTTTTTTTTCCTTTAGAAGTGTCATTTTGTGCAGGGACAGTTCTAAACACGGGAAACACGTGGCACTTCACAGGCATACTTTAGACACCCCCCAGGTACGATATTTAAAGGAATATTTGACTTTTTTTTTCACTTTATGCATCATTAACCACTTCAGCCCTGGAAGAATTTACCCCCTTCCTGACCAGAGCACTTTTTGCGATGCAGCACTGCGTCGCTTTAACTGACAATTGCGCGGTCGTGCGACATTGAACCTAACCAAAATTGACGTCCTTTTTCCCCCACAAATAGAGCTTTCTTTTGGTGGTATTTGATCACCTCTGCGGTTTTTATTTTTTGTGCTATAAACAAAAGAAGAGCGACATATTTGAAAAAAATGCAATATTTTTTACTTTTTGATTTAATAAATATCACAATTTTTTTTTTTAAAACAATTTTTTTTCTAAGTTTAGACCGATACGTATTCTACATATTTTTGGTAATTTTTTTTTGCAATAAGCGTATATTGATTGGTTTGCGCAAAAGTTATAGCGTCTACATAATAGGGGATAGATTTATGGCATTTTAATTTTTTTTCTTTTTTTTACTAGTAATAGCGGCGATCTGCGATTTTTATTGTGACCGTGACATTGCGACAGACACATCGGACACTATTGGCGCGTTTTTGGGACCATTCACATTTATACAGCGATTAGTGCTATAAAACTGCACTAATTACTGTGTAAATGTGACTGGCAGGGAAAGGGTTAACACTAGGGGGCGATCAAGGGGTTAATATGTTCCCTATTGAGTGATTGTAACTGTAGGGGGAGGGGACTCACAAGGGGAGGAGACCGATCTGTGTTCCTCTGTACTGGGAACACACATCAGTCTCCTCACCTCTGACAGGAGGTGGATCTGAGTGTTTACACACACAGTTCCACACTTCTGCCGTGATCGCGGGCAATCGCGGGTGCCCAGCGGACATCGCGGCCGCCGGGCACACTCACCGGGTCACGAGCGTTGCCGCCGGCGGCGCGCGCGCGCCCCATAGACGGCCGGGAAAAAAGGACGTCATATGACGTCCGCCCGGAGGGAGGGAGGGTTCCTGCCGGCGTCATATGTCTATGACCCGGTAGGAAGTGGTTAAAATGACTGCTCCCGAAAAACGACCGTTTTTAAAACTTCTTTTTGCATTGATACATGTCCCCTGGTGCAGAACCCGGGTTCCCAAACCCTTTTTAGGACAATAACATGCATAATAGTCGTTATAATTAGCACTTTAGAATTCGAACGTTCGCATCCATTGTATTTAATAGGGTTCTAATGTTCGTACGAACTTTCGGTCCGTTCGCGGGTTCTGTTGCGAACCGAACCCGGGGGTGTTCGGCTCATCACTACTCCTAATATCAGGACGAAGATGCCCCTTACCTTATCGCCAAGGTTCTCTTGGTCTATACTTTCCGGGATACTGCAGAGTCGCACATTGTTCCTGCGACTCCTGTCTTCTAATTCTTCCAATTGTAGTTTTTGATGCGTTCAAGTGCGTTTTTGATGCAGTACAGTGATTTTCCCCCCCTCTTTTTACTTAACCTTAAATAAGGACAAGTGTGTTGCAGTGCGTTTTTAGTGCATTTAGGTGCGTTCCGGTGCGTTTTTGGTATGTTCCGGTGCGAATTTTGATGCGTTTTACTGCAGTTAAAAAAGACAATAGCCGGTTTTTGACAATTCCTTTATTAATGTCTTCTCCTTTCCCCACTTCTTCTTCCATCTTCTTCTTTTCTCCATTCGGGTTTCTTCCTCCATCTTGTTTTTCCTCTGCTTCTTCCTTCGGTGTTCTCGTCCGCATCTTGCTCCGGCTTCTTCTTCCCTGCTTCGTTCTCCGGACTATGCGCTTCCATGGGAGATTTCCACTGTGTGACGCTTCTGTTCTTCTGACAGTTTTTCTCCAACTGAGGGTGGGGCCCCTCGGTGACCCCCGCCCCCCTCTGACACCACGGGGAAAGCCATAGGGAAGTCCCCGTGAAGTCCATGTGTGTCAGAGGGGGGCGGGGTCACCGGGTGGCCCCGCCATCAGTTGGAGAAGAACTGTCAGAAGAACAGAAGCGTCACACACCGGGCAAGGGTTGTAGGGATGAGGACCTTGTTCCCATCAACATGGGGACATGGTGCTTTGGGGTCCAGACCCCAAAGCATCCTCCCCACGTTGAGGGCATGTGGCCTGGTACGGTTCAGGAGGGGGGGCGCTCTCTCGCCCCCCTCTTTTCCTGCGGCCTGCCAGGTTGCATGCTCGGATAAGGGTCTAGTGTGGACTTTTAGGGGAACCCCCACGCCATTTTTTTTTAAGTTTGGTGCGGAGTTCCCCTTAAAATCCATACCAGACCTGAAGAGCCTGGTAATGGAATTTTGGGGGACCCCCACGCATTTTATATATTTTTTTCAAAGACTTTCAACGACTTTTATGTGTATTGACGGGAACCGGCAATTCATTCTAGCCGCGAGTAGTTTTAAATTACTTTTTTTCCCCTTTAGAAATTTAATTTTGTGCAGAGACTGTTATAAAATGGCAAGTTTAGAGGTGCGCCTGTTCAACTTATGCAAATGCATTTACGTTACTTGACATTTACAAAGATTTTGCCGGCGCAGTGAACCAACGCATTTGAATGAGCGCAAATGCCGAGTGCGCATGCGCAGTGCACAAATAGACCTCTCGCAGTTCTAAACGTACTTGCAGGCGCAGCAGGCTGGTTCAGAAAAAGTTACTTTTTCATTCTAATTTGGGCATATTTGTTACTTGGGCAGTTGTCACTATACTTCCTCACATCACCGCACAACACTGCATTATTTTGGCACTTCCAGCTTCTTTTAATTCTGATTTGAAGATGCTGTGCCCCAGGCCCATAGTGGCACACTGAGCGCCTCCTCCCATTCCCCCGAGAACACTTTAGTAAATGGGGAATAGCGATGCGTTACCGGCGCAAATGTTTCGTAAATACCAAAACTGCCGTTGCGCATCGGCGTGTGCCGAAACTCAAGGCGCAAACGGTTTGTAAATCAGCCCCTCTGTGTACTCCGAAAAAAAAAAATCGCAACAAAATGGCGTAATCGCAAAATCACAATCTTGCAATATAATCGCATAAACTGAAAAAGTCCTTAACCACTTAAGCCCCGGACCATGTTGTAGCTAAAGGACCAGGCCCCTTTTTGCGATTCGGCACTGCGTCGCTTTAACTGACAATTGCGCGGTCGTGCGACATGGCTCCCAAACAAAATTCAAGTCCTTTTTTTCCCACAAATAGAGCTGTCTTTTGGTGGTATTTAAACACCTCTGCGGTTTTTATTTTTTTTGCGCTATAAACAAAAATAGAGCGACAATTTTGAAAAAAATTCAATATTTTTTACTATAATAAATATCTCCCAAAAATATATAAAAAAAACATTTATTTTCCTCAGTTTAGGCCGATACGTATTCTTCTACATATTTTTGGTAAAAAAAAATTCAATAAGCGTTTATTGATTGGTTTGCGCAAAAGTTATAGCGTCTAAAAAATGGGGGATAGTTTTATGGCATTTTTATTAATATTTCTTTTTACTAGTAATAGTGGCGATCAGCGATTTTTATCATGACTGCGACATTATGGCGGACACATCGGACACTTTTGACACCCTTTTGGGCCCATTGTTATTTTTACAGCGATCAGTGCTATAAAAATGCACCGATTACTGTGAAAATTACACTGGCAGTGAAGGGGTTAACCTGAAGGGGTGTTGAAGGGTTTAAGTGTTTCCTAGGGAGTGATTACTACTGTGTGGGGGCGTGGCTTGGCGTGTGAAGTCACTGATCATCGTTCCCTATGACAGGGAACATACGATCAGTGACACTAACACTAGGAAGCACAGGGAGAGGTTTGTTTACACTTACCTCTCCCCGTTCTTCAGCTCTGTGACCCGATCACGGGACACCGGCGGTGATCGGGTTCGCGGGTTCCGCAGGCGCGGTCACGGAGCTCAGGACTGGGTCGCGTGCGTGGCGCTGCCGGCGCACGCGACCCACGGCTGGGCTTTTGCCCAGCCGTGCCATTCTGCCGACCTATATTGGCGTGAGGCGGTCCTTACGTGGTTAAAAGTGCAACATGTATATGCATTTAATAAGTGGGTCCATAATATTACCACGCACAAGTGCAAACAAAGTCTGAAACCTTCCTTCTAATTGTCCTTGTTGAATAGTATTGGTGAATACACAAATATAAGTGGATCATATATTTTGATTAAATAAAATCAAACACTGGTTCCCAGATATACTCTAATACAGTGATTAACAGTGCAAATAAATGTGTACTGTGAAGAAAAATTGCAACAAAATGGTGTAATTGAAAAAGAAACAATATCGCAATATAATCGCATAAACTGAAAAAGTCCTTAAAAGTGCAACATGTATATGCAATTCTTAGGCGAGTCCATAAAATTAGGATAATAATCTGTAATCAGAAAAGTGCTGGTGCTTCAGGGATCCCCACCACCTCTCAACCAATCCCCCCCCCCCCCTCTGGCGTCCTCCTTCTCCTCGTTTGTTCCACTGTATATCCAGATACCCTTTCTTTAGTTGGGTATGTGGCCCTCTAAAACCATGTTTTTTCCTCCATATAAAGATTCATGCAAAAAAGGGGATCCTCATGGTATAGTAGTTTCAAAATAGGTGTGAATGACAAATCGCAGAACGCACATTTGAGATGCCATTTAAACAGGACCTAAAATGGCGGTGCGGTTCTGCCATGATAAATCGTGCTGCAATCACGTCAACCTGCATCGGCTGAAGCTTGTTGCCCCAAAAAAGTTCAGGAGCTACTTTTGAGCGACATCGCGCAACAATTGCAGCAGAACCGCACTGCAATTCGGCGCTTTAGAATCGTGGCAAATCTGTTTGCGATTCAAAACACTGAGGTGTGAATGCAGCCTAAGGCTGTGTTCACACCTATGCGAATTGGATGCGGGTTTCCACATCCAATTCGCATAGCAGGAGAATGTGACCGGCTCTCTATGGAGCCGGTTCACATATCTCCGGGGCGGCTGCGGAGTGCACTGCACTGTGCGTCTTTAGCTCAGGTTTCAGGGCCGAATTCAGGCAAACATTCTTCCCTGAACAGGAGAATGGGGACGCACAGCGTTCCTGTGCGATCCACAGCCGGTTCCAGTGTGAACCGAGCCTTAAGCCTCGTACACATGGTTCGATTGTTGGCAGGGGATTGTCTGTTGAAGGACTGTTGTCCTAAATTTGTACCGTTAGTACGCTCCTTTTGACAATTGTTGTCCAACTTTCGTCCAACAAATGTTGGATGACATGCTAGTAAATTTTTGGCGGACAACGATTTGACGTCAGATTTTCGTATGGTCAGTACACAAATCCGTCACACAAAAGTCGAAAGTACAAACACGCATGCTCGGAATCAATGCTCACCAAACACATAATTAGCAGAAGGGGCCCAAAGGGTGGCACTCAAGAGCTGAAATTCCTTGTAGTACATCACTAGGATCGTGTTTGTGGCACAACAATTGTGTAACGTTAGTATGCAAGACAAGATCCTGGCACACGCCCTTTTGACAAAAATCAGACGCTCGGTTGGCCAACAATCGTACCATGTGTACGAGGCTCAAGAGAAATAGCAGACTACAACTGATGACCTCTGTCTTAAAAAGCTAATTGCCTGATAGGTTGAATCACTTGCTTCAATATTTTGTTTCTTTGACCTGGAACATGTATACAAATCAGGAAAATCATTATCTGCATACATGTTCCAGCTCGGTAACTCAAAGCTAGACTTAAATAGAGGTTTCAGGGCATTCAAGCAGTAATCTAAAAATCTGAGGACTACCTAAATCAAATCTAAAGGTGTTTATTTAATTTTTTAATGATCCCTCCCCTTCCTTGTTATGCACTGAAATAAACATGCAAAGTCAGCTTAAAGCCTCATACGCACGATCGGACTTCCATCTGACATTTCCGTGGATTTTTCTTTGAAGGGCGTTGTCCGTGAACTTGGTATGCATACAAACGGTAGGACTTTTCAGCCAACAAACACGAACGTAGTGAGGTTTCAACATACTGACGACACTTCAAAAGAGGAAGTTCAATTCTCCGGCGTCACCCTTTGGGCTCCTGCTAATCTCGAGTTAGTAGAAGTTTGGTCAGTGTTGATTCGCGCTTTTCAGTTTCGTGCTTTTCAGTTTGTTTCTGAATGGTCGTTCGTCGGCCAGCCATGTTGCGCAATCCTGCAAGAGAGCGTGCTATGTATGGGCTTGGAGTTTTTGCTTTAACTCTAGCCTGGTCCAGGAACAGGAGAAGGAGGAGGAGTTGTTGAACCAAAAATTGGTTGCTTAATCTTGACCAAATTTTGTCATATGCCTTTGCTGCGGGAGCTCCAGGAGAATAATGCTAATGATTTTAGGAATTATCTCCAGATGACGGACTCCTGTTTTCAGCACCTCTTGTCCTTGCTGTCCCCCTATATTAGGAATCAGGACACCTGCATGAGGGCTGCTATTCAAGCAGAGCAAAGGCTCATTGCCACCTACTTGGCGACAGCAGGAAGTCTCCAGGATATCAAGTTTACGACTGGGATCTCTCCCCAGGCTCTGGGAATCATTATTCCAGAGACCTGTTGTGCCATCATACAAGTCCTGCAGAAGGACTATATTCGGGTAAGTTTTATTCTTTTTTTTTTTTTTTTTTACTACATTGCGCCCTATACATAAAGCAACTTTTATTTTTTTAAATATATTCTTTATTCATTTCTCTTTCAAATATTAAGAATTCAATAGTAAAATAGCCATTATCTACATCATAGAGTTGATAAGTAAGCAAAAAATAAGAACACATCGGGTAATGAACTGGGAGAAAGACAAATAAGGGAAAAATAACAGGGCAAAGGAACATATTTATCCCAATTGTTTTACCTAGTTCCGATATTGTGAGCATAGCCTTGCTCATTAGTCCCTCCCCTCTTTTTTATTCTTTAATATCACATTCTATGTACTTCACGTTTTCTAATGTTCTTTACAATTTTTTGGATTCCATCATTCCCATTATTGTAATATGCTGTGAATGTCCTCTTTGTCCGCATGCATGCTGTAAGCTTTTTCTTGGCCTACATGCATTTTTTCCTTCACTAACCTCCCCAGCATGCTACCCTGGGCCCATACACACCTAGCCTAGTAACTTAATGTTTTTTTGATGCTTCTTTTTTATGTTTACCCTAAACACCCCCTAAAATGTCTCACAATCTTATTGTTGTCCTCAAATTCATGCAGAGTGCAAGAGTCCCTTTTTTTTGGGTGCACAAACTCTTTTGTAACCCTCCCTCCGCCCCCCCCCCCCCCCCAATGCAGAGTCAACCGATACAACTACTTTATCTGCTGACTTTGCAAAAGTCTTTTGTGTTAAGATTTCTGCATGAAGTCTCCAAAGCATGGAGTGCAAGGGCCTGCCTGATTACCTTCAAGTAGTACACTAGTAATTTTTGGTCTCCTATTATCTTGTTAATGGTAAGTTATGCATGTCAAAATGTGCTTCTATTTGGACAGTGTGTATGTGACGGGAGGGTCCATGGAACCCAGAATCCCTTGGAAAGGTTGTGAAACTCTTGTTTCAGCTCCCCATGCACCTCTTATGTCCAAGTCACCCTGTGCCATCCTGACTAAGAAAATATGTCTTGGGTTACTTAAAATGGGACAGTAATATTGTCAGGTTACCTTTCTGAGGCCGAGATGCTGAGAGCGGCTCCCCTTATGGCTGAGCGCAGTATACCCCTCAAGTTGGCACAGCGGGTATAGTGCTCAAAGAAGCACGGGTTGCCAGCAATGTGTGCAGGACTTGAGCAGATGATCACTTGCAGGCAACTTGAGGAGGTGCTGGAAGCAGTCCTTAAAGAGTGTGGACAGGATACAGGACGTAGGGCATCCAGTGAAGTCAGCAAAGGCCTGGCCGAGGATCCAACACCGGTGATCATACAAGGGTAGGGGAAAGGGAGTTACCGCTCCAGGTGGATGTGATTGTGCAATCAGTGTCTTCTCAGGAAATCACGGGTGCCAGCAATACACAAGGCAAATAGCAGAAAAGATGAATGGACAGCCGAACTCCAAAACCACTATTTGTAAAAAAGGATAAAAAAAACACTACAAATAACAGCACAAAATGGGGATCTACAGCCTGGGTAAGGGTGGTAACTTGCTGGCATAGGGCCTCGAGTGGGGAGCCAACTCTGTCAGTCTCTGACATGGCTGGATTGTACTGTCAGGTTCCCTTTCTGAGGCTGAGATGCTGAGAGCGGCTCCCCTTGCGGCTGAGCGCAGTATACCCCTGAAGTTGGCACAGCGGGTATAGTGCTCAAAGAAGCACGTTTTGCCAGCAGGGTGTGCAGGACTTGAGCAGATGATCACTTGCAGGCAACTTGAGGAGGTGCTGAAAGCAGTCCTTAAGGAGTGTGGACAGGATACAGGGCATAGGGCATCCAGTGAAGTCAGCAAAGGCCTGGCCGAGGATCCAACACCGGTGATCATACACGGGTTGGTAGACTGGTGTTGGAAGTAGCAAAGTCTCTAAGGCCGGCCAGGGTCACATACAAATAGCAGAGGTATTCATATAGAAACAAGTCCTTTAAACAGGCTAAGGTCATACACAGACAAGCAGGCAGATTAGGCAGAAGAGTAATCCTTAGGATAAGCCGGGGGTCATATACAGGCAAGCAGGCTGATTAGGCAGAAGATTAGTCCTTAGGGTAAGCCGGGTCAGAGTCAGGAGAAGATCGGGGTAAGCCAAGAACAATCCGGGTCACAGCAAGACAACAGGAAACAGGAAACAGGTGCAGGTTCAGGAATTTAGGGAGAGCTGAAGACAATCCAGCAGTTTGGGTCAGACAGAGGCAGCCTTATATAGGCCAGCAGGGGAAACCATCTGTCACATGATGCGCCTATGGCACCCATTTCATTTACTGGCAAGATTGCCAGTACTTCCACGGCCTATTCCCTGACAGTGCCCCCCCCCTAAGGGGCAGCCACCGAATGCCCAATCTAGCCATTTTCTCAGAGTGTCTGCTGTGAAAGGCTTGTACTAGTTGAGGGGCATGTATATTGCTTGAGGGCTCCCAGGAATTATCCTCTGGAGGGTACCCCTTCCACTTGATGAGGTACTGTACTTGTCGCCCTCTTTTTCTGCAATCCAAGATGGTCTCTACCTCAAATTCGGTCTCACCTCCTACTAAGACTGGAGGTAGTGGTAATTCTTCTCTTTCCGGGAAGGGACTGGGAACTGTTGGTTTCAACAGTGAAGCATGAAATACCGGGTGAATTTTGTAGGAACTGGGCAATTCCAATTCAATGGCTACTGGATTTACCACCTTCTTGATCTTAAAAGGACCAATGAACCTTGGTCCCAGTTTTCGTGATGGACATGAGAGTTTGAGGTTTATTGCGGATAGCCAAACTTCATCTCCTACCTTAAAAGTAGGGCTGTCTTTTCTCCCTCTGTCATGATATTTCTTGTAACTATCTTGCGCCTTTTGCATGGCTTCCCGAAGTTGTTGATAATTAGATTGGATGCATTTTATCCTGTCCTGGACTGCAGGTACGGATGTTTCTGGGATGGAATTGGGTAAAAATGATGGGTGATAGCCATAATTGGCCCAGAAGGGAGTTTGATTAGTGGTAGTATGTAAAGAGTTATTGTAGGCGAATTCCACACAAGGGAGAAGAAAGGACCAGTCATCTTGAGAACATGTGCAGAAACAGCGAAGATATTGTTCCAGCGTCTGATTTGTCCTTTCAGTCTGGCCGTTGCTCTGTGGATGATAGGCAGATGAAAGGCATACTTCAATTGCTAAAGATTTACAGAGATCCTTCCAGAATTTAGAAGTAAATTGTACTCCACTATCAGATACAATGCTATCTGGTAATCCATGTACCCTGACAATAATGAAAATATTCGCTGTGTCAACAGCAGAGGGAATGCCAACCATAGGTAAGAAATGTGCCATTTTTGAAGGACAATCCACCACTAACAATATAGTGGTGAAACCTTCGGAAGGGGGCAAGTCTACGATGAAGTCCATCGAAATCTTTCTCCAAATGGGCAAAGGTCTTAACAGGCCCCAATAGTTGGTATTGGCCCCTTTATTACGTTGACAAATGGTACATGACCTGATATAGTCTTTACAATCTTGCCTCCAGTTTGGCCACCAGAAGCAGCGCTGTATAAATGACCAGCAAGCTTATGGTCATGGAAAGTCCCTAAAGCCTCGTACACACGACCGAGTTTCTCGTCGTAAAAAACACGTCGTTTTTTTCGACGAGATTCTTGTTAACCTTGTCGATTTTCTCGTCAAGCTTTCTATGCGTACACACTGACATTTCCCAATTTCCTCGTTGTTCTCCGCGGTCACGTCCAGCACGTACGACGGCACTATAAAGGGGAAGATCTTTTTTCTTGGCGCCACCCCTTGGGCTGCTTTTGCTGATCTCGTGTTACCGCGCGTGAAGTAAAAGTTTGGGAAGAGACAATTCGCGCTTTTCAGTCTTCGTACTTTTCAGATCGTTTTCTGCGGTTCAGTTTGTGCTTGTGGGTTCGTATCTTGACTTTCAGGGCATCTAGGCAGGTCGTATCTGTTTTACAGTGCGTTCTTGCCTGTTCGTTTCTGTTTTTCAGTTCGTTATTCATAGGCCTTGCTGTTCTAAAGTGCGCTCTGTACGTTCTGATCAGACGACCGTTTCCTAGCCATGTCGCCTGGACGTTCTCGTCGTCGAGTTCGTGCTGTGCGTGCGCTTGGTGTTGGTCTGCTTGTTTTGGACCAAGACCAGTCCATGAATGGTGTGAGGAGGAGTTCATGGACCAAGAATTGGTTGCTCCAGCGGGACCAATTCTGCCATATGCCTCTGCTGCGGGAGATCGTCGAGAATAATCCTGAGGACTACAGGAATTTTCTGCAGATGTCTGACCCCGTTTTTCAGGAACTGTTGGCTTTGGTGTCCCCCTATATTACCAGGAAGGACACCGTTATGCGGGAAGCCATCAGTGCTGAGCAGAGGCTCATCGCCACGTTACGTTATCTGGCGACAGGGAGAAGTCTTCAGGACTTGAAGTTCACGACAGGCATCTCCCCCCAGGCTCTGGGCCTCATAATCCCAGACACCTGTTCTGCCATTATACAAGTCCTGCAGGAGGACTATATTAGGGTAAGTTTTCTCCATTAACATCACATTTTATGTATTACATGTATGCTAATGTATTGTATTTCTTTCATCCTTCCCTAATTATCATGATTGTAATATGCTGAGAATGTCCCCTTTGTCCTCATGCATGCTGGAAGCTTTAGATTGCCCCTTTTTTCTCCTCCATGCATATTTCCCTTCACTAACCTTTCCAGCAGGGGCGCCTGTTGCTCCAAATGTTTGGGGGTTCAAACCCCAATTTAGGAAATAAACTTCCTCCTTTTTTGCTCTGGTGCCTATTAAACGCCCCCATTTGTTCCCTCCAATGCAGCCATTTTGTTCCCTCTAATGCAGCCATTTTGTCCCCTCCAATGCAGCCAGTTCCCCCCCAGCCCTGCACTTACCTTCTTGTGGTCAGCACCATCCTTCTTCTGTCCTTGATATCTTCTCCTTCCCTTGATGTTGCATCAGCCAATCATGTTACCATTAAACAGACTTGGTGAACATGATTGGCAGAGCAGCCTGTCAGTGTTTACTCAAGGAATGCCCCCCCCCTGCGTCCCCTATTTAACTTTTCTGCAGCCAATTACATCCCTCAGGCTGTAATGTGCAAGAAAATTTTCCTTACTGTTTCTGATATGCAATTTTAAGCCCATAAATGCCACAGTTCTTCATATGTCGGTCGCTTAACAGGGGGCCATCCACCTGAATAGTGGGCAGCATAGACAATACATAGGTTAATGCAAGGCATGAACCTATGTATTGTTCTGAGTGACGGGCACAGGAGAGAGGGGGCAGTGCTCCAGCACCCACTCTGGACGCACCGCCACTGCAATGCTATCCTGTGGCCAAACACATCTACCCCCCCCCCTCCCCATTATAATTTATTAATGGACCATCATAGGGGGTGATGAATATGATACATGAGCCTTCCATTATACTTATTTAAAACACCTTAATAAACGTAGTCTTTGCTTGATGTTGGCCTCTAATGTATTTTCTTAGAATATACCTGTAATGTTTGATTTGTGTATTCTAATATTTTTTCATCTTGTTTGACTCCACAGCTTCCTTCCACGCCACAGGAATGGCAGACTGTGGCATCGGAGTTTGCCACGCGGTGGGACTTCCCCAACTGCGGTGGTGCTATAGACGGGAAGCACGTCCGCATCGTGCCACCACCCCGTTCTGGGTCCTACTACTTCAATTACAAGGGGTTTCATAGCATTGTGCTGATGGCGGTGGTGTCAGCACGGTATGAATTCCTCTATGTTGATGTAGGGAAGAATGGCCGGATGTCCGATGGGGGATCCTTCATCCAGACGGAGTTTGCCCTCCGTCTCCAGAGTGACGACCTTGCATTGCCACCGGATGCAGGGAATATTGAAGGACTCCCCTTTGTTTTTTTGGCTGATGAAGCCTTCGGGCTCCGACCACATCTTATGAGGCCATTTCCTCAGAGGACCCTGACCCCAGAGAAGAGGGTGTTCAATTACCGGCTGGCCAGGGGCTGAAGAGTCGTTGAAAATGCCTTTGGCATAATGGCCAGCCGGTTCCGCCTTTTTATGACTTCCATCCACTTGGCGGACTACAAAATAAACTATGTAGTGTTATGCTGCTGTGTGCTACACAATTTTCTTTGCCGCAAATCTAATTCATATATGGCCTCAGTTTTGCCTGAGGCTGGACTTTCCCCTGATGATCCCCTGCCGGGCCTGGAATCTGCCCGTGCTGGCTTGCCCCCCAAAATGCCCGTGAGGTTCGGGACAAATACATGGACTATTTCACGGGTAGGGGGGCAATTCCTATGCCAGGCTATGTCTAAAGATTCCTGGAGAACGATCCAAATAAAAATCTTGTTTAAACTTCTAACTTTTGTTGGTTTCCTGTCTCCTAGTTTGTCTTAGTGCATTTGTAGTGCCAAGTGTATTTTCCTTTAGTAAATACCAACCATTTCACTATGTAACCTTTAAAAATGTACCAAATAAGGTTAGAGCATATTAGAAAAAGAAGCTACACGTTGTTTGTGTTCAAATCTTTTACTATGTGCAAATTCACACGCCTTTTTTTTGTTTAACATTTTTTGTTTGCCTGGCCACAAACCGGCAATTGTTTTCTTAGGAAAATACAAAAACAACAGTTGCATTCCAAATATTACAAAATTGGATACCTCGGAGCAATCTGAGACATTCACTTACACAAACTATATGTCTCTATGTGCCCGTCCTAATATGGGGTCCTGCCACCCCTTGCCCAGCCAAAAATTTAATATGCACACAATTGGGATTATTTTCCTATAGGGATTTTAGACTCCTGATTCCTATTGTCAACATGTGCTATCTGCCATCAGGGGTGATCAATGGACGTGTTTTGGGGGTGCAACCCCTTACTCAGTTCACCTACTTTAGATACGAGGAAGGGGTTGCACCCCCAAAAGACGTAAATGGATATCCCCTGATGGCAGATAGCACATGTTGACACACTGTGTGCAGATTCAATTTTTGGCTGGTTTGATTGTCAAAAAGTTTTTTAAAAGTTGAAGAATAAACATGAACAAAAGGGGGTTGGGATGCCTTATTGAATTCTCCCCAAAACATTGAGAATGTCTTTAAATGTTTGATCCATCACATGAATTCTTTCTTTCATTTTGTCCAGTTCCGTGCTACATTCCATCACTTGCTGGATGAGGCGGAGGGCACTGTCAGCAGAGAAACCTGTACTATCCTTCACCCCAACATTCACATCCCCTAAAAACAAAATAAAAAAGGTATTATAACTCTGCAGGCCTACCTCTCTTACCTGAAGCTGTGGTGTCAGATACTGACCTGTTGTGGTGACCAGTTCCACAACGTCATCCACCTCTCCTTCCTGCACTTCTCCTTCCTCCACCTCAACTTCCTCTACATCCTTCGTTTGTTGGTCTTTGGGAGTTTGGGGTTGTTGTGAAGCTGTGGGGTTCTTGTGCTCCCTGGAGTGTCCTCCTCCCAGTCTTCTCTCCCCTATGAGAATCAAACAAAAGGTAGAGTTATCACACAGAAAATCTCTATGTAAAAAAAAAAAACAGGCTAAATTGCTTGGAAGTGGGGTACAAGTGTGTGTTTGGGCGGAAGTTAAAGATGAATGCATTATTTCTGACCAAGAATATGCTTAGTATTCACCTTTGTCTGTCATTTTTTAGACATGTAGGCAATACAAAAATTCTCTGATACACCTGTGTGGGACACCCAAAAAAGGCGGGTCTGGTGGCCCACACTATAGTGCTCCAAAGTACAGATGTGGAAGCAGCTGCTGAGTGTCCTCTCCTTTACACTGACAAAAGTTTGCATTTCATTCTCTTTACAAACACATCATCTAGCCTAAAACTTTGTGCCCCAAATTTCACAAAAAAAGGCAGATGTCTAATTACTTTTGTGGCTGTAAAATAAGCTAAAACAGAGGATAGTGGCCGAACGAAGTGTCTGTAACGTAACGAACGGTTACTGTGCCCAACCAAGTTCAAAATATAACATTTTGTAAGGGAGTCCAATAAGAAAAAAAAAAAAAAAAAAACAGCAACATGTCAGTTTAGAAAAGGATTAATAGCAGAAAAGTGTACATTTTACTTACTTTTTGCGAGCATTCTCTTAATGCTCCTTAACTGCTCTGGCTCCCTCAGTTTGAGGTCTGACCACCTCTTTCTGAGCTGCTCATTTGAGCGTTTCACCCCGAAATTCGTCTTCAGACTCTTCACGACTTTAGTGAGGATTTTGGCCTTCCTTCTATTTGGTTTGCTATACGGCCCATGCTTTGCGTCATAATCAGACTTGAGCAAGATGTCCACCATCTCGGCAAAAGACATATTCGATGCCTTGAATCTCCTCCTTGATCGTGACGTTTCCTCGGTCTCCGGGCTTGTCTCCTCCTCGTTAGTTGCGGAATTATCAGACACCTGCTGTAACTCCGCCATATCTGTCTGCGTGCCGAAAGAGAAGGGGCGGGGAAAAGATGTTAGTTAGAACGTCATGGGCGGGCGACGTGTGCGGAGCGACTTGTTCGTATTTTGACGCATGCGTGGTGTGTATATAGCAAACACACATGTGACTATAGTACGTTCGGTGTGCGGAGAGAGGAGTTCAAGTGACGGACGTGCGAACGAAGGTATGTGATGATTTTGAGACTGTGCCAAATTGTTGGCCTATACTGTTTTGAGAATGTTGTAGGATATATATGGTGACTACGATGTTAAGGAGGTTAGACTGTTTGCCTCACATTAGTTATATATTATTTCTTAAACTTGCAGATACAATATGAATGTCTTTATTAGCGACAAAGAGCTCCTGGTGGAATTTATTGACCGGGTAAGGGAGCTGCCCGCTCTGTGGGAGACGAAAAACCCCATCCATAAAAAAAGAGGGGTGAGAAAAGCAGCGCTGGAGAAGCTGCTCCCATTTGTGCAGACCAAGGTGCCCACAGCAAAACAAGTGGACACTAAAATTGGGAGCTTGAGAGGCACCTACAGGACTGACCGCTCTAAGGTCCTGGCTTCTCAGAGGTCAGGAGCAGCAGCAGGTGATGTGTATGTCCCGATTTTGTGGTACTACAGCAGGATGTCCTTCCTGGATGACCACATTGAGGCAAGGCCATCACTCTCCACTCTTCCCCGCAAGACTTCCCTGCAGCCAACCTGAGCCTTCCCTGGAGCAAGAGGAGGCAGCCATCCTGGATGATCCTGATTTGGCCATCTGGAGCCAGGTATAGTATTAAAGGGGTTGTAAAGGTTTGTTTTTTATTTTCTAAATAGGTTCCTTTAAGCTAGTGCATTGTTGGTTCACTTACCATTTCCTTTGATTTCCCTTCTAAATGTTTTTTTTCTTTGTCGGAATTCCTCACTTCCTGTTCCTCCTCAGTAACCTTCACACCATCATCCGAGTGGTGTGGAGTCAGCCAGAACAGCTTACTGAACAGCTTACTGAGGAGAAACAGGAAGTGAGAAATTCAGACAAAGAAAACAAATATTTAGAAGGGAAATCTAAGGAAAAGGTAAGTGAACCAACAATGCACTAGCTTAAAGGAACCCATTTAGAAAATAAAAAACGAACCTTTACAACCCCTTTAAATGAAAATGTATTGGGATAAAATTAATGTTTGACAAATATGTCAAGATGAGAAACATACAATATTTTGGGTTCCACAAGTGAAATCAAGATCTCTAGAAATTAGTCTGCACTTAATTGGGTGCTAAATAGTCAATCTGATGTAGGTGTAAATTAGAAAAAATGATTTCTGGATTTACATTCTAATTGCTTCAATCATGTTTATAAAGTTTGATGCAAAGATTAAACCAACATATTAAACTATGTCCCTTTTTCATACACAGAATGAAATCAGCCAGGAGGAGGGTCTGGAAACTGTCAGGCAGGAGGAGGAAGGGCCCAGTGGCAGCCAGGAGGAGGCAGGGTCCAGTGGCAGCCAGGAGGTGGCAGGGCAAAGGAGAAACACCAGATCCCAGGTGCCTCCCATCCGGCTTCCCAAAAGAGGCAGGAGGGACAGGACCACCAGTGAGGCAGCAATGGCCCTTATTAAAGAGGCCAATGCCACCCTCAAAGAGCCCACATCCCCTGAAGAGGCCATTGCCGGCCTAGTGGAGGCAAAGTTCAAGGTGATGAGCATGGAGCAACGCCTCCTATGCGAGCCCCTGCTCATCACCTTGCTCAACAAGGGGGTGATGGAAAAAATTACCCCCAATACCGCCATTTGTGAGGTGGCACAACTGTCCCAACCTCAACCTCCTCCTCCACCTCCACATTCTTCTTCTGCCCCACCCCCTTCTCCTCCACCTCCACCTTGTTCTTCTGCGCCACCCCCTTCTCCTCCACCTCGTTCTTCTGCGCCACCCCCTTCTCCTCCACCTCCTCCTCCTCCTGACAGGAGTACCCCTCCAGTGGCCCAGCCTCCAGCCAAACGAAGGAAGGCTGCAGGGAAGGCTTCAGGAAAGGTTGCAGGGAAGGTTGCCAGGAAGACGAGGAAGTGATGGCCTTGCTTCATTGTGGTCAGACAGAAGGCATCCTGTTGTAGTACCACACACTTGGGACATATATATCACCTGCTGCTGTTCCTGACCTCTGGGAGGCCAGCATCAGATTGTGTTCAGAAATGTTGGCCTTCTCAAGCTCCCAATTTTAGTGTCCACACAGGGTTGCTGTGTGCTCTGGGGTCCCTGGGATGCACAAATGGCAGCAGCTTCTCCAGCGCTGCCTTCTCTTTATTTTAGTTCAAACATGAATAAATGTTATTTTTCTTTAAGTTCATACTTGACTATGTGCATTTGTAAAAATGTAAAATCTAGCTTTGGAGTAAGCAGATACATTTGACTGACAAAAAAAAAAAAAAAAAGGGACAGATAACAACCCCCCAAAAAAACAACTAAATCGTATTTCCCAAAAAAGGGTGTAAAATTTACATAATATATATTAAAAGATTCTATGGGAGATCACTACCAAAACATTGCGAAATTACAATTAACATCAGTTAGAAAAATATCAAATTTTTTAATATTCCTAAAAACTTGCACGATATAATACACATAAATCTTCTTAAGAGCAGCATGAAAAAGGTTAAAAAAAGATAGTCATAACTCTGTGTGAATATCAGCAGCAAAAGAAGTTCATTTGTTTGGATTAATGTAACATTGTAACGAAGATTTCAATGCACAACATTTAAACGATGCAAAAATTTGGAGCGTGACGAATGTGCTATCTCGATTACGAAGGCTTGTTTTACCAGAAGATGCGCTCCCGTCTCATAGTTGCTTGTGAGCATGCGCGCTTTTGGAAGAGTCGTAAAAGCATACACACGAACCATTTTCTCGTCACAAAACAGGCCGACGAGAAACGCGACGAGGAAATCTGGAATCCTGACGAGAAAATAGAGAGCAGGTTCTCTATTTTCTCGTCGAGATTCAAGGCAATTTTCTCGTCGTAAAACCATACACACGAACGGTTTTCTCGACAAAAAAGCTCACGCGGCACTTTTCTTGCCGGTTTTGGACGAGAAACTCGGTCGTGTGTACGAGGCTTAAGACTTGGAGTCTCACTTGTTGAGGGACGAATATCTTGCCTTGAAACCAAAGTAATCCTTTCTGATTTGCCAGAGAAGGTACCTCTGGTTCAGTACACTGCCTGGAAGCTTGGCTAATTGCTGTCTTTAGGTCAGGTTGTATAAGCAAAAAATTTTGGGTGGACAGGATGGTACCTGGTTCAACTGTTTCAGGAACATCTGGGAACATTCTAGACAAAGCAACAGCTTTCCCGTTCTCAGAGCCAGGATGGTAGGAAATGTGGAAGTTGAACCTGGAGAAGAACAATGCCCACCGAGCTTGACGAGGTCTTAAACGTCTGCCTGTTCTAAGATACTCCAGGTTCTTGTGATCCAATAAAAATCATAATAGGGTGAGCAGCTCCCTTCAGTAGGTACCGCCATTCTTCTAAAGCAAATTTGATGGCCAATAGTTCCCGATCGCCCACGTCATAGTTCTTCTCTGGTGGACTCAACTTCCGTGAGGCAAAGGCTATAGGGTGAAGGAGTGACAGGCTCTTGACGTTGGGACAAGATCGCCCCTGTGGCTATTTCTGAGGCGTCTATCTCCAGCACATAATAGAACGAAGGATTCGCCCAGGGACTTCAAATAAAGTGGGTACCGTTTCCGCCAGTAAACATAACAGTAGAAAATACAGTATATTATTTATTCAAGTAAAATTGTTTACATGCATAGATAACACCAACAGTTGCCAATTAAAAAAGATACATAAAGGAGGAATATTGGTACATAAATGTAGTAACAGTCAGAATACACGGGCATCATACTACCCGACTAGTTTCGCGAGATCTAGCTCGCTCTTCAGGGGTGGACGTGTGTAACAATGTACCTAGGATGAAAAAATATATATGTTTAGCAATATGGCACAGTATTGGTTATAAAGGCACAGGGTGGGAAGGGGTGTGTGGGTTCCCATACTCACCACTGAGCTTGACCATGGCTACAGGTGTGCGGCCCCAAGACGGCGGCAGCAGGTGCCTCACCAGGGAGCTGAGGGGGCGGACTCAGAAGGGACCCCACCGGGGGCCAAACGGAGAGCAGGCATGGCATAGGTGTAGCGTATCCATAGAGACCTCGTTAGTCCATAAAAAGTATAGGCTGTGAACATAAGTATGTTTGTCAGGCATCTAAAGTAGTAAAGTAGAGTCAATAAGTATTGGCATAAGAATATGTATGCATGAATGAAAGGCCTGGGCCAAAGATGGTAGGGACATGGAGATGGTTAGAGACATAGGATGGCAGAGGGATACTATCTCCATGTCCCTACCATCTTTGGCCCATCTATGCACGTAAACAATTTTACTTGAATAAATCATATACTGTATTTACTACTGTTATGTTTACTGGCGGAAACGGTACCCACTTCATTTAAAGTCCCAGGGCGAATCCTTTGTTTTATTATATGTTACAGGGATAGAAGTGTGTTACTGGGGACACCAGTCCTTTCCCTTTTCTTTATATCTCCAGCACATAAGGTAGAGCCGGATCAGGATGTTGCAGTACTGGAGAGGAAATTAACAACTTCTTCAATTTATCGAAGGACACTTGGGCTTCTTGAGGCCACTGAAATCATACCTGCTGGCAAGTCAACTGGGTAATGGGTGCTATTATAGCAGAGAATCCCTTTACAAACCTTCGATAGAAATTGGCAAACCCATTTAAATCGTTGGACATCCTTATCTACAGGGGCTGGCCACTCCAGAATTGCCTTGACCTTTTGAGGATCCATTGCAATTCCCACGGTGGAGATGACAAATCCTAAAAACTGAACAACTGGTCTTTCGAAATTGCACTTCTCTGCTTTTACATAAAGTCCATGTTCCCGGAGAGTTGAAAGTACTTTCTTTACATGGTTTTGGTGAAGTTCCAATGTGGCAGAGAAGATGAGGATGTCATCAAGATAGACAATCATAAATATTATTGGGGGGGCCATAAGGGTTGGGACTTTCCAGAGGTAATGGGTCAGATCACCTCACATCCCTAAAATTGTATATTGTTAAAAAGGGAAGGAGGAGCGGGACTTTGTGTGAAGCATGTGCGGGAGAAATTTCAATAAGTAGGGGGAAATGAATATGGCTAGAATACATTTAAAAGTTGATAATTTATTACTTTCAAATAATGCACCGTACATGACTAAATTGCATTATTAAAGAACACATTGTATATATTTCACAGACTTTGTTGAAAAAGGATGATAATAAGCCAAGGACCAGGATATAAAGACAGAGAATGCAATAGAATAAACTGCAGTGATACATAATTATTGAGGCATGAAGCTGTTGGCTCTACGCGTTTCACGACTTTGGTCGCTCTTCAGGAGCACGCATGCAATGTATTTCTGTAAAAACATAGACACATTTGGGGTTAAACTGGGGCATCGAACAAACAAGGGACCATGCACTAGTCAGGGTCTGAGATAGTACTTACCAGGTAGCCCTATGTTAATGGTGTGGAAGTGAAGCCCGGCCACAGGGGGCCTGGGTAGCACCATCCAGGGGCTGTGGCAGGGTAATACTAGACAGCCTCAGTAGCAGGGAGGTGTGGGCAAGCATTGTGGGTAGCTGGTGGTGATCCAAGACTGGTTCATCTTTATGAAGGTCAGTCGATCAACCGAGTCGGTGGACAGGCGCACCCTGTGATCCGTGACAAATCCTCCAGCAGCACTGAATGTGCGTTCCGAAAGAACGCTGGATGCAGGACAGGCCAGTAGCTCAATTGCATACTGTGCAAGCTCTGGCCAGTGATCCATCCTCAAGACCCAGTAAGCCAGAGGATTTTCGGTGGGAAAGGTGTCCAAGTCTGACCTTGCCCCTAGGTATTCCTGCACCATGTATATCAGACGCTGGCGATGGTTGCTGGAACCGATCTTACCTTGGGGCTGCGGACTAAAGAATTGTCTGAACGCATCGGTTAGACGGCCACCTTCCCCACCGCTCCTTCTTTGACTGACCGAAGCCTCAGCAACTCGTTGTCCAGGACCAGTAGTTTGTAACCTCCCAGTCTCTGGGAACGCGTTGCACAGACTTTTCTGCAAGGCCTCCCGGAGTTGTCTCATCCTCTGCTCCCTCTGCGACGGTAAGATAAGGTCCGCAACCTTACCCTTGTACTGTGGATCAAGGAGAGTGGCCAGCCAGTAATGGTCCCTCTCCTTGATCCAAAGAATATGAGGATCCTTCTGCAGACTTTGCAGGATCAGGGAGGCCATGCAGCGTAGGTTAGCTGAGGCATTCGGTCCGGAGTCCATTGGGTCACTAAGGATGACATGATCCGCAGCCACCTCCTCCCAGCCACGTACAAGTCCACGTGTTTCTTGGGACTGTAAATCATCCCTAAAAGACTGCTGCTTTTGATGCTGAGTGCCAGGCTCCACCTCCATGCTGACACAATCCTCCTTCTCCTCCTCCTCCTCTTCCTCGTCCTCGTCCTCTTAATGTGGGATGGGTGGGACAGAAGGAACACTGTCTGGGTAAAGGGGGCCTTGAGAGGCAAGGAAGTCCTCCTCTTCCTGCCTCTGTTCTGCCTCAAGTGCCCTGTCCATTATTCCATGCAGCGTATGCTCCAACAGGGGGACAAGAGGTACAGTGTCACTGATGCATGCACGGTCACTGCTCACCATCCTCGTGGCCTCCTCAAATGGTGCCAGGACAGTCCATGCATCCCTGATCATGCCCCACTGGCGTGGTGAAAAAAAACGAGCTCCCCTGACCCTGTCCTGGTGCCGTA
This sequence comes from Rana muscosa, assembly GCA_029206835.1. Lineage (NCBI taxonomy): Eukaryota > Metazoa > Chordata > Amphibia > Anura > Ranidae > Rana > Rana muscosa. Next base: position 197,639 of record JARGYO010005577.1, on the reverse strand, counting down.
GTCGCACAGGTACTCATTGATGGCCCTCTGCTGCGTGTGCAGCCGCTGCAGCATGGCCAACGTTGAGTTCCACCTGGTGGGCATGCCACATATAAGGCGGTTCTTGGGCAGGTTCAACTCCTTTTGCAGCTCAGCCAGCCGAGCACTGGCATTATATGATCTGCGGAAATGCACACAGACTTTTTCTGGCCTGCCTCAGGACATCCTGTAAGCCCAGGTACCTGCCCAAGAACCGCTACACCACCAGGTTAAGGACGTGAGCCACACAGGGCACATGGGTCAGTTGTCCCTGTCGGAGGGCAGAGAGGAGGTTGGTGCCATTGTCGCAAACCACTATTCCTGCCTTAAGCTGGCGTGGCGTCAACCACCTCTCGGCCTGCCCCTGCAGAGCTGCCAGAACCTCTGCCCCAGTGTGGCTCCTGTTCCGCAAACACACCAGCGCAAGCACGGCATGGCATCTTTTTGCCTGCGTACTTGCGTAGCCCCTTGAACGCCTACGGAGCACCGCTGGTTCCGAGGACAAAGCACAGGAAGAGGCCATGGAGGAAGAAGAGGGGGTGAAGGAGAGAGGTGTGTCACAACCGGTAGTAGCATTTTGGAGGCGTGGCGGCGGAATACCTCCAACACTACTGCACCTTGTCCTGCATCCTTCCCATCTGCCAAAAGAGTGACCCAATGGGCCGTGAAAGAAAGGCAACGTCCCTGTCCATGCCTGCTGGACCATGAGTCAGCGGTAATATGCACCTTACCGCTGACCGCCCTGTCCAGCGATGCATGTACATTGCCTTCCACATGGTGGTAGAGAGCCGGAATTGCCTTACGTGAGAAAAAGTGGCGTTTGGGAACCTGCCACTGAGGAACCGCACATTGCACAAACTCACGGAAGGGGGCCGAGTCTACCACCTGAAAAGGCAGCAGTTGAAGTGCTAGCAATTTCGCCAAGCTAGCATTCAACGGCATGTGGATGGCTGGGAGTGAACTTCTTTCGACGGTCCAGCAGCTGGAGCAGGGAAATTTGCCTGCTAGAATCGGACGTCAGTGTACTGCTAGCAGAGTGCCCGCAAGTACTTGGCTGTGACACACCTAATTCTACACCTTCATTCCTCTCAGTGCAGGTTTCAGAGAGGACTGAAGGTATAGTGGGTTTGGAGATCCCAGCTGATGCGGAGCAAGGAGAGGTCCGCTTTGTTCTTTGGTGTGGGTCTTTAAGGTAGGCTTGCCAACGAGCTGCATGGCAGGTCAACATATGTCTGGTCAAGCATGTGGTGCCCAAGCGGCTGATGTTTTGGCCACGCGAGATACGCTTGAGACATATGTTGCAAACAGCAGCGGTGCGATCTGATGCACTCGACTCAAAAAAGGCCCACACCAAAGAACTTTTGGAATAACGGGCAGAGGCAGCGCCCTGCACAGGCGGATCTCTGCGGTGTGATTCAGTCGGTGTGCTGCCCTTACGCCGGCCCCCGGAGGGCATCCTGCCTCATTGGAGATGTGCCTTCTCCTCATCCTCCTCCTCCTCCTCCTCCTCTCTCCTATCAGGCACTCACGTGGAGTCAGTGACCTCATCATCCCCTCCCTCCTCATCACTGGAACCAATCTGGCAGTATGCTGCAGCTGCTGGAACATGACTGCCAGATTGGTGTCCTTCTTGAGCATCCCCTCTCTCTGCTCTCACGCTACTGCCTTCCTCTAGCTGGGTATCATCTTCAGACCCTTCAAAACGCTGGGCATCCTCCTGGAGCATGTACCCAACACTGTGCTAAAAACAGTTCGGGGGACTCCTCAGGAGGACACGGTGGGTCTAGAGAAGGAGTGACTGATGATGACATTGAGGACGCTTTGGCAGCTGCTTTGCCAGTACCCTGAGCCTGGGTGAGAGAGGATGAGGAGGGCTTGGTTTTTGGCATGATGCGGCTCAACACGTCCAGCTGCCGAAAATAAGGACAAGCGTGTCCCATGGCCACGTGCTGATGACGATGCACCGCGTCCACGACCAGCACTGTTGTCTCTGGACACAGAGCCTGCTTGCCCTCTTTTATTGGCTCCTGACTGTCTGCCTCTCCTTGTTTGCCTTCCAGACATTCTAAAGGCCTGCAGGGAGATGGGAAAACCAGCAATAAGGGCTAGCTTCTGGTGTATATTTTGCAAGAAGCACACTATGCCTGCTGTAAGTGCTGCAGATGCCTGTTAGTGTAACACAAAAGAAAAAAAATGTGCAGGAGGCACACTACACCCACTGTAAGTGCCCCCCACCACCTATCACACTGGCCCCCCACCACCACCACCTATCACACTGACCCCCCACCACCTATCACACTGACCCCCCACCACCTATCACACTGACCCCCACCACCTATCACACTGACCCCCCCACCACCACCACCTATCACACTGGCCCCCCACCACCTATCACACTGGCCCCCCACCACCTATCACACTGGCCCCCCACCACCTATCACACTGGCCCCCCACCACCACCTATCACACTGGCCCCCCACCACTACCACCTATCACACTGGCCCCCCACCACTACCACCTATCACACTGGCCCCCCACCACCTATCACACTGGCCCCCTACCACCACCACCACCTATCACACTGGCCCTCCACCACCTATCACACTGGCCCCCTACCACCACCACCTATCACACTGACCCCCCAACCACCACCACCTCTCACACTGACCCCCCCACCACCTATCACACTGACCGCCCCACCACCTATCACACTGACCCCCCCACCACCACCACCACCTATCACACTGACCACCCCACCACCACCACCTATCACACTGACCCCCCACCACCTATCACACTGACCCCCCACCACCTATCACACTGACCCCCCACCACCACCACCACCACCTATCACACTGACCCCCCCACCACCTATCACACTGACCCCCCCACCACCTATCACACTGACCCCCCCACCACCTATCACACTGACCCCCCACCACCTATCACACATCACACTGACCCCCCACCACCACCTATCACACTGACCCCCCACCACCACCTATCACACTGACCCCCCCACCACCACCACCTATCACACTGACCCCCCCACCACCACCTATTACACTGACCCCCCCACCACCACCACCTATCACACTGACCCCCCCACCACCTATCACACTGACCCCCCCACCACCTATCACACTGACCCCCCACCACCTATCACACTGACCCCCCACCACCTATCACACATCACACTGACCCCCCACCACCACCTATCACACTGACCCCCCCACCACCACCACCTATCACACTGACCCCCCCACCTATTACACTGACCCCCCCACCACCACCACCTATCACACTGACCCCCCCACCACCACCTATCACACTGACCCCCCCACCACCACCTATCACACTGACCCCCCCACCACCACCTATCACACTGACCCCCCCACCACCACCTATCACACTGACCCCCCCACCACCACCACCTATCACACTGGTCCCCCCCTCCCACCACCACCTATCACACTGGTCCCCCCACCACCACCACCTATCACACTGGTCCCCCCACCACCACCACCTATCACACTGGTCCCCCACCACCACCACCTATCACACTGGCCCCCCCACCACCACCACCTATCACACTGGCCCCCCCACCACCACCACCTATCACACTGGCCCCCCACCACCACCACACTGGCCCCCCACCACCACCTATTACACTGGCCCACCACCACCACCTATTACACTGGCCCACCACCTGTCACACTGGCCCCCCACCACCTGTCACACTGGCCCCCCACCACCACCTGTCACACTGGCCCCCCACCACCACCTGTCACACTGGCCCCCCACCTGTCCCACTGGCCCCCCACACTGTTCCCCCACCTGTCACACTGCTGGAGTTGGATGCCTCTTTGCTATATGGGGATGTCTCTTTGTTGGATTTGGCTGTCTCTTTGGATTGGGCTGTCTATTTGCTGGATTTAGCTGTCTCATTGATATATGTGGATGTGTCTTTGCTGGAAATTCACTCTTTTTTTTTTTGCTGGATTAGGCGATCTCTTTTTGAGATTTTATGGCATGAATTCTTGCAAATTAAAAGAAATTTAGCAGTTTCATATTTAGATGTTTTACTATTTTCTACAGTTTTTATTTTTTTGGAGGGGGGGCGCAAGTAGCTGGTCTTGCCTAGGGTGCAAAATAGTCTAGCACCGGCCCTGGGTGGAGGAGAAGAAGGAGGTGGAGGAGAAGAAGAAGAAGGAGGAAGTTGTGAAAAAGGAGGCGGAGGTGGAGAAGAAGGAGGTGGAGGATAAGAAGGTGCAGGAGGATGGCCGTGGTCACAGATAACAGTGGTCTCTGTGAGTCTGCCCCTCAACCCCTTATTTAAAAAGGGACATGAGCAGGGCCTCACAAAGTAGCCGTTGTTCAGGTTGCATCTGGGCCATTTTCATGGCCACCAATGCCGCATAGCCCTCATCAGGGGTTGGGGGCTGCTGGAGGGTGGCATGTGCCTCTTTAATGAGGGCCAGTGCTGCCACACTCACAGCCCTATCCCTCCTGCCCCTTCTTGGTGGCATGCGGATTGGAGGCACCTGACACCTTGTCCTACTGCTTGGACCAGCCACCTCCTCTCTGCCACTTGGACCAGGCACCTCCTCTCTGCCACTAACCCCAGCCTCCTCCTGCCTGACATTTTCCGACCTCTCATCCTGGCTGACCTCCTCCTGTGTAAAAAAAGGGACATATTTTAGAGTTTTGTTTCATCAATCACACACAGGGGGTTATTTAGTAAAGGCAAATCCACTTTGCACTACAAGTGCAAACTACAAGTGCACTTGTAGTTGCTTTGAAAGTGTACTTGGAAGTGCAGTCGCTGTAGATCTGAGGGGGACATGCAAGGCAAAGAAAAAGGAGAAATTTAGCTTGCACATGATTGGATAATAAAATCAGCAGAGCTTCCCCTCATTTCAGATCTACCCCTCTGATTTACAGCGACTTTACTTCCAAGTGCAATTTCATTGCAATTTTTATTGCACTTTGCACTTGTAGTTTGCACTTGTAGTGCAAAGTGGATTTGCTTTTAGTAAAGAACCCCCACAATGTTCAGATCATTGACTGTTGCAAATACTTCTAAATTTTTGTTTATAATACTCTCATTATGCCCCCATCATTTTGCAATCTTCTCCTTAACTTTTTTGCCCACTACTTTCTATTGCTATGTCAAACACTTTTTCTTGATTGACTAAATTTGTTCCCATCTTAACATCTATTTTACATCATTAATTTTTTCATAATAAAAGGTTTTAAAAATACTATACCTGGCTCCAGACAGACAGATCTGGGTCCTCATCCAAGATGGAAGGCTCCTACTGATCCTGGGAAGGATCATCTTGGCTGGAGGGAAGGCTGGAGGGAAGGCTGGACAGTGATTCCCTTGGTGTAATGTGGTCATTCAGAAAGGCCAACCTGTCGTAGTACCACAAATGTGGGACATATACCTCCCCTGCTGCTGCTCCTGACCTCTGAGATGCCAGGACCCGATTGCGCGCAGTCCTATATGTGCCTCTCAAGGTCCCAATTTTGGTGTCAAGCTGCTCAACGGTTGCATTGGGCACCCTGGTGTGCACAAATGGGAGCAGGCTCTCCAGCGCTGCTTTCCTTACCCCTTTTTTTTGTGCTGGGGATTTTTTGTCTCCCACAGAGCGGGCAGCTCCCTTAAGCGATCAATGAATTCAGAAAGGAATTCTTTCTCAAGAAACGCATTCATTGTTTCTGCAAGACAAAACACCAGACAAAAATACAAATGTCAATCACACTCTAAACTCGGGTAATCTTTATGCCCATATATGCCTCTACAATCTCTATGCAGTATAGGCCACTGATGTACCAAGTATTAAATGATACCTTCGGTCTAACGTTCGGTGCTCTTAACTCCTTCCTCCGCACACAGAACATAGGTACGTCACATGTGTGTTAGCTTTATATACACTACGCATGCGCGACACACGTCGCCCGCCCATGATGTTCTTTCTCAACGTTTCCCCGCCCCTTCTCTTTCGGCACGCAGGCAACATGGCGGAGTCACAGCAGGTGTCTGTGAATTCAGAGAATTCTAATGAGGAGACAAGCCCAGAGCGGGAAACGTCACGAACAAGGAGGCGCTACAAGGCATCTAATATGTCCTTTGAGGAGATGGCGGAGATGGTGGCCATATTGAACAATTCTGATTATGAAGCAAAGCATGGGCCGTATTCCCACCCTAATCTTCGGAAGGACAAAATTATGAAGCAAGTAGTGAAAAGTCTAAAGAAGAATTTCGGTGTGAAAAGATCCAAGGAGCAGCTCAGAAAGAGGTGGTCTGACCTCAAACTGAGGGAGCCGGAGCAGTTACGGAGCATTAACAGAATGCTTAAAAAAAGTAAGTACTTCTCCTGTGTCCCTATTGTTGTATTTCACAACTTGCATGTTGCTCCATGTTGTAGTTTTTTATTAATTAACATTCTTAAATGACATCTTCTACAATTTAGTGGGCACAGTAATCGGTCGATATAGACACATCGTTTGCACACTACATACGATGATTTGTCAATATCCGTTCTTTAAAAAAAGAAAAAAAAAAATGTATGTTTAAAATCACTAAATGTTATGACATTGTTGTCTAGATGATGCGTTTGTAAATAGAATGAAATGCAAACTTGAATCAATGTAAAGGAGAGGACACTCAGCAGTTGTTTACACATCTGCACTCACAGGAGCACTATAGTGTGGGCCACCAGAACAACCTTTTTAGGGTGTCCAACACAGGTGCTACAGTGGGTACTGGGGGGGGGGGGGCATGTGAGAAAATTGTCACAAAAAGGTCAGTATTCTAGCTTTGTTAAGTTCTCCAATCTGGTCTTCAGCTTGGAACTGGGCCAAAACAGACAAGTGTACCCCACCTGCAAGCAATGTTTCATATTCCAAGTTCTGACTTCATATATGTGTGTGTTAGGTGTACCATTTGTTTCAATCTCATAGGGGAGAGAAGACTGGGAGGACACCACTCCTCGGAGCCCAGGAACCCCACACCTTCTAAAGAACCCCAACCTCCCCAACAAGCCCAACCTGAGGATGTGGAGGAAGTCGAATTGGATAAAGGAGAGGTGGAGGAAGGAGAATTGGAGGAAGTAGAGGTGGATGAGGTGGTGGAACTTGTCACTACAACAGGTCAGTATCTGTCACCACAGCTTCAGGTAAAAGAGATGTAGTCCTGGAGATTGTTATTTTTTATTTTTTATTTTAGGGGATGAATATGTTGCTGAAATTCCACGATTCTCCAGGGATAGTGCACAAAAACTCATCCAACAAGTAATGGATTGTAGTACTCAACTGGACTTCATGAAAAAAAGGATTAATGTTATGGGGAATACATTTAAGGACATCATTGATGTGTTGGGGCGAATTAAAACACCCCTTTTTTTGCTAGTTTAGAAGATGCACACAGAAAAAAATGGGAGAAGGTTGATCCTTCAACCTTCTCCCATTTTTTTTCTATATGCTTTTGTAATTCAGAGGCTAACTTGATGGACAAACCCCTAAATTATTGGGTATATAACCAATAGTGATTTTTATACTCAGCAAATCACTTATATTACCAAGTATTATACATTGGATGAGCTCATTACATACCTACCCTTCTGTTTTTTCTATTTAGAAGATGCACACAGTGGGTCAACATGTGCTATCTGCCATCACGGGATCTCCATGTACGTGTTTTGCGGGTGCAACCTCTTCCTCACAACTCAAGTAGGTGAAAGGAAGAAGGGGTTGCCCCCCCAAAACATGTTGAATGATCCCACATGATGGCGGGTAGCACATGTTGCCCCTAGGGATGAGGAAGTAAATAACCTATTTTACCCACCCTAAAATTGTGTGCATCTTCGAATTTTGTCTTGTTCAGGGGTGACAACACTCAATCTTTGAGGAAGGGCAGATAGACATTTGTTTTTGTTTTTTAAAAAGTCTGAGATCTTGCCTATATACGTTAACATTGTTGTATTTTGAGGAATGTTGAGGAGAGTTTTTGTAATTTCATTAGCACCATAAATTGCCATGTTAGGTGAAAAGCCAAAAATGGGTTTCTAAAATGTAGAGACACAAAAAATGTAAAAAAAAAACATGTGTGTGATTGTGCACAGAGTAAAATACAAGAAAAAAAATAAAGTGTGGCTGCTCTTTTTTTTAACCTCTATGACCTTTTTTGGATTTAGTTTTGTTGTTAGCAGTGAAATGTTTGGTGTTTACTAAGGAAAATACACTTGGCACTACAAGTACACTTTGAAAAAGTAGCACACACCTCAAATATAATAAACAAAGCAAAACTACAAATTTAAAGTTCAGATATTTTTTTATTTATTTTTTGGGTAAAAGATAAAACTAGGAATGATTCTCTGGCATTGGAATGGCCCCCCATCCCATGAAATAATCCACATATTTCTGCCGTATTGCACGGGTACTTTGGGGGGGCAAGCCAGCATTGACATGTTCCAGGCCCGGCAGGGCATTGTCCGCAGCAAGTCCGGCCTCGGGCCCAACTGTGGCCATATAAGTAGGATATTTCTTCCTTAAAAAATTGTGCAGAACACAACAACAAAAAACAATATAGTTCAATTTGTACTCCGGCAGGTTAATAGTAGTTAAAAATAGACGGAACCGGCTGGCCATTATCCCGAAGGCATTCTCCACAACTCTTTGGGCTCTGGCCAGCCGGTAGTTGAAGACCCTCCTCTCTGGGGTGAGGGTCCTCTGGGGGAAAGGCCTCATGAGATGCCGACCCAGGCCAAAGGCTTCATCAGCCAAAAAGACAAAGGGGAGTCCTTCCACATTCCCTGCATCCGGTGGCAATGCAAGGTCATTAGTCTGGAGACGGAGGGCAAACTCCGTCTGTGCGAAGGCTCCCCCATCTGACATCTGGCCATTCTTCCCCACATCCACATAGAGGAATTCATACTGTGCTGACACCACCGCCATCAGCACGATACTATGAAACCCCTTGTAGTTATAAAAAAAGGAGCCCGAACGGGGTGGTGGCACGATGCGGACGTGCTTCCCATCAATGGCTCCTCCGCAGTTGGGGAAGTCCCACCGCCTGGCAAACTCCAATGACACATTCTGCCATTCATGTGGCGTGGAAGGAAGCTGGGGAATCAAACAAGATAAAAAAATTAGTACTTTTGCAAATAACATTGCAAGCAGATTATACAAAAACATTTGTGGCCAACATAAAAAAGTATAACATTTTGGTTAAGGATTCTTAAAAAAAAGAAAAAAAATTCACACTTCTCACATTGCTTACCCCCCTCTGATGGCCCATTGATTTTCTTTGGGAGGGGGGCTAGACGAGTTTGGAACCCCCCAAAAATCACATTCTGGAAAATGACTTAACCATTTGAGGGGGGGGGAAGACTACAATGGATATGAAAAAATACATTGTTAACAGACTAGGCTAGATGTGTTTGGGCCCAGGAGAGCATGCTGGAGAGGTAAGTGAAGGTAAAAATGCATGTAGGCCAAAAAATAAATGACTTAAGAAAGTACAGCATGCTTGGGGACAAAGGGGGCATTCACAGCATATTACAATCATGCTAATTATGGAAGGATGAAAGAAATACAATACATTATCATACATGAAATACATAGAATGTGATATTAAATGTGAAAACTTACCCTCATATAGTCATCCTGCAGGACTTGGATGATGGCAGAACAGGTCTCTGGGATTATGACACCCAGAGCCTGGGGGGGAGATGCCTGTGGTGAACTTCAGGTCCTGCAGACTTCTCCCTGTCGCCAGGTAGCGCAACGTGGCGATGAGCCTCTGCTCAGCACTGATGGCTTCCCGCATAACGGTGCCCTGCCTGGTAATATAGGGGGACACCAAAGCCAACAGATGCTGAAAAACGGGGTTGTAGTCCTCAGGATTATTCTCCACGATCTCCCGCAGCAGAGGCATGTGAGAGAATTGGTCCCGCTGGAGCAACCAATTCTTGGTCCATGAACTCCTCCGCACCCTGTTCATAGACTTGTCTTGGTCCAAGACAAGAAGACCAACAGACACACAAAGTCGGTGCACAACACGATCTCTACGATGAGAACGTATCCGCAACATGGTTAAAAAAACGGTCGTCTGGGGCGCATGCGCGAGGCTCTGTATGGCGGACGTGTTCCACTAGAGCTCCGCACCTCCCGCCGCAACATCGGGATCATACGCCGTGCCTGAGCCGCCCCACAACCCCGCTCTTGCCGAATATAGCCTCCGGAACGGCCACAGCATCATCTGGGATGGTTTTAACCGGCCATCGCGGTAAATCTAAACCCAAGCCGATCAAAGACGCCCTGGCCCGCGCCTCGTCCAAGATGGCGGCGAAGGCCCTGGCTAAGCAGCACGTTATCTCACCAGACAAGCTGGGACAAGCCACCGCTGAAAGTGAAGATGAGGACAACACAGATGGTCAAATCAGCGGTCCCTCCTTTCTGCCTTCCCCAGGTATGTCCCAGGGTGATTTCCTACAGTTTATGGAAGCCATGCTACAAAAGGCCCTAAAAGCTACATCTGACCAGATAACTAGCAGGCTGTCACGTGAGATCAGGGAGCTAGGCCAGCACACAGCAGACCTGGAAACCAGAGTAGACGATATAGAGCTTACACTCCAAGAACAGGTTCAAGAGCAGGCAGCCCTCCGTGATGAGAACAACATGCTCCTCTCACGTCTCGAGGACGCTGAAAATCGCTCCCGTAGATCAAACCTACGCTTGAGAGGTATTCCAAAAATGTGGAAGACCTGCTATCTTTCTCAACGGCACTATTCCAAGAACTATCACCCACTATACCAATAGAACGCTTGGAATTCGATAGAATACACAGGGCCCTGACCCGCCGCCAGCAAGACGGGCCGCCGCGAGATATTATCATTAAGCTGCACTTTTTCCGTACAAAGGAACAACTCCTAGCTGCTGCTTGCAATAAAGACACTCTCCTGTTCCAGGGTCACACATATCAATTGTTCTCTGACCTAGCTCCATCGACGATTGCTAAACGCCGTGCCATGAAACCACAACTCCAGATTCTTCTGCAGCACCAACTTAAATACACCTGGCGCTTCCCTTTTGCTTTGCAATTCTCCTACCAGGGCCAGCAACACTCTCTGCACCTAACTACCCCGGAGCAACCGGCGGAGACGACACTGCCTCGCATCCCCGCCCGGGCAGCAGCACATCCCTATATTGCTACTCCAAGGAGATCTAATCCTGGCCCTTCATCCATCCGTAAAGGCACACCAGCTCGCCCACCCAGGGACATTTCACCGGGCCGACAAGTCTACTCCCCACGTTGAATTTACTTTTGTTCCCCTCATAATCACTTTTTGTTTGCCACCGGAGGCCCCTTGATTGAAGCTCACCTACATTCCATGACTAGATGATAACTCTTCAATCAAGTTAAAAGAGGACTGTCCCGTGATAGACACCCCCTACTGGTAAGAGGGATGTCTATGCAGTCCACCTACCCTCCTCTCCCCGGGGTTGCGGGGGCTCAGGCCCCATGTATCTTTTATATTTTCTTTCTCACCAGCAGGTGTTAAAGGGAAAAGGAAAACAAAAAAGAAGAGAAAAATATTTCCCCCCCCCCCCCCCCAATTTTTTTTTTTTTTTTTTACCTTACAGTTCAGGGAAACCAAGAAGGTTATTTCCCTTTTTTTTCCTCTCCCTTTTCCTATAATCCCCTTTTTGGGAAAATGTACTATCATTTTTGCACGACATTCACTATGTAACACTTTAGTTGGCACCTGTTCTCTGGCTCGCTGCATGTGCTCAGGGCTCTCCCTGGGCGCATGCGGCGACCCGGACACTACCGCCTATTTTTCGTCCACCTGTGCACAACTTTGGTAAATTGAATTGTTATGAACGGTTATTTATTTATTTATTTATTTTTTCCTCTGTTTCTTACTTTAAATGCATATAAGAGGATAGAGAGATAGAGAGATAGAGAGATAGAGAGATATATATACCCTACCTGAGTATTTGTGTATCCCTATACCATATCTCCATAGGGTTAGTCTGGAGGTCTGTGTGACACCAGACAAACATAGGTTATATTGTAATACCTGCATAACCACTGTCTTTCCTGTTACTTCTTGATTGTTTAATTTTCTAAAGCTTTAACCACAAATCCCCCATTAGCGGCGGGAGGCTGTCATTGCCGCCCCTTTACATGGTGTGCACACTCACGAGCCGGCTGGCTGGCGAGTCTGTCCACTACCTGGTCGGGCGACCAAACCCCATTACTATTTACTCTATTCATCCACTTGCCTTACAATTGTTACCCTTTCTTTTTCCCCTTTCTCCCTTGTATTTTCTTTTTTCCTGATCCGTGTCGGTGGGGCTGCGGGGCCCTTGGGACCCCTCTGTCTCATGTCTCATCTCTTTCCCCATGGCCCCCCTGAACATTCTTTCTCTTAATGTAAAAGGGACTCAACTCACCACATAAAAGAGTTAAGGCCTTCCACACATTCATAGCATTAAAAGCTGGCATTGTGGCCCTCCAGGAAACCCACTATACTGCGCAAGCGACCCCAAAATTCTTTAGCTCCCGATACCCCCAAGTGTATACTGCCTCGGCTAATGTGAAAAAGCGCGGTGTACTCATAGCCCTTCACCAATCCCTCCCTTTCGTATTAACCTCAGAAATCAAAGATCCGGAAGGTCGTTACATAATTCTTGTAGGCACACTTCAAGAAGTGGAAACTACATTGGTCTCCTATTATGCTCCAAATGATAACCCGAATCCCTTCTTTTCTCACCTCTTACAGGTCATTAGGATACATTGCAAGGGCACGGTGATCCTTTGCGGTGACTCCAACTCAGTACTCCAGACACATATGGATAAATCCCCATATGCTCCAGACCAGTATACTCCCTCCACACGTTTTAGAAAATTACTGCAACAAGCCTCATTGCTTGAAACTTGGCGAGAATGCAACCCAACAAAGAAGAACTTCACGTTCTACTCATATCCCCATAAATCCTTTTCAAGGATTGATCATATATTTCTTTCGGTTGCATCCTCCCCAATACTTGTCAACTCCTGTATACAACCTATACCATGGTCGGACCACTGTGCAGTGCTTACCACAATTTCCTCCCTGATCCCCCAAACCAGTGACCGCTCCTGGTGCATTAATGAAGCTCATCTTACCAACCCGTCTTATTGTCTTGACATTCAGGTGGCCCTCACAGATTACTTGCGTCATAATAATACCCCTGATAACTCTCCGGTTCTCCTTTGGGAGGCACACAAACCCGTAATACGAGGCACATGCATATCAGTATCTACACACCTCAAAACGGGATAAGAAGCTCCAACTAGCCAATCTTGAAAAGGAGTTCCACCAGAACTATCTTCAGTTCCAGACAACCCTGACTGAGCCCCATAGGATAGCAATGGAAAAATCCAGAACTGAACTGGATCTGCTGCTGGCTGAATCGGCCGATAAGGCCATCCGCAGATCCAACCATACCATTTACACTAAAGGCTAACAAACCCGATACTTTTCTAGCCATGCGTCTCCGTCGACCAGAACGGACCCATGTTCCCATCAGATTACGGATCGAAAAAAAACCACATACACTAGTAACCCTATCAAAATTCTAAGTGAATTTCGCAAGCGTCTGGAAGACCTCTATAAAGCTAAATCTACCTTTTCCCACTCCGCCGCTGACTCACTCCTTCAGGACACTCCTCTGCCCACTCTGTCGGACTCAGAACGGGACCCCTTAGAAGCACCCATTTCTACAGAAGAAGTCCTTGCAGCGATAAAAACCCTCAAATCCCATAAGAGACCAGGCCCAGATGGACTATCTGCCACATATTTCAAAAAATTTGCCACAACTCTAGCTCCCCTCTTAAGTAAATCATTCAACGCCCTACTACAGAACCAGGTCCTTGGTCGAGACACGCTGACAGCAATTATACCCAAACCTAACACTGATAATTCCCTTTGGTCTAATTTTAGACCCATCTCCCTACTTAACCTGGACATCAAACTCCTGGCTAAAATATTGGCACTTCGCCTCAACCCTTTCATCGGCAAACTAATAAACAAAGACCAGGTAGGCTTTATACCCCATAGGCAAGCCAGCGACAACATCAGACGAGTGATACTCCTCCAACTTATCGCAAAAACACGTCATATCCCAATGCACCTATTATCTCTTGATATAAGGAAGGCGTTTGACACGGTGTCCTGGCCATATCTAGACTACATTCTTAAACGCTGGGGCTTTGGCCCACATTTTCTACAGTGGATAAACTCCCTATATAATCAGCCGCAAGCCTATATTAGGTACTCAGGATTTCGCTCGGACTGTTTTCCTATAGCGAGAGGTACTAGACAGGGATGCCCCCTTTCCCCCTTAATTTTTGCATTAGCTGTCGAACCATTGGCAGCTTTGATTAGAACAAACATTAATATTAAAGGACTAGAAATCGCTTCCACCTCACATAAGATCTGCCTATTTGCAGATGATGCACTCCTATTTGTGACATCACCCCGCACCACCCTTCCTAACCTTATTCAAACCCTAGATAAATTTGCCTCCATTTCAGGTTTAGAGGTTAATCAAACAAAGTCTAAAGCTCTCAATGTATCTCTCCCACCCCACAAAGTCACCCACTTACAACTAAACTTCCCCTTTACCTGGTCTACTACCTCTCTCCCGTACCTTGGTATAAAACTGACCGGAAATCCAGCCTCTTTGTACCAAGCTAACTATCTCCCCATGCTGGCACAGCTGACATCTATCTTGGACACTTGGAAGCCTTTATGTGTTTCCTGGCTGGGTCAGGTGGCAGCTGTTAAGATGTCCTTGCTTCCCAAACTCTTATATCTATATAGAGTCCTCTCAATGTCCCCTCCTATTTCCACCGGATTATTCAATCTAGAGTCTTTAAATATATATGGGGCCTCACCAAACCCAGAGTCCCGAAAATCATCCTTCTTCGCCATAAACTACACGGGGGCCTGGGCATCCCAAACTTTGCCAAATATTACCATGCAGCCCAATTAGCCCAACTAGCCCTATTACACGCGCTTACTGAAACCCCGAAATGGGTTTCCCTTGAAGCTATAGACCTTTACGCGCTAACAGTTGATAATATTCTGTGGTTACCCCCTTCCGTCCGTGGTCATATTACCAACCCCATCACCCACCATTCCTTAAAGCTATGGGACAGACTACGCGACCCCTTTAAACTGATCTCTCCACACAACCCCCTATTATCCTTCTTACACCACCCTTCATTCTACCCTGCCTACACTCAACCCAGCACCTTTTCCTGCTGGTCGCAAGCGGGCATAACTAAAATATGCGACCTTACTGCCAACTCCACTTTTAAATCATTCTTGGATCTCCAATCCAGCGCCACACTCCCAGCCTCGGAATCTTTCCGCTACCTTCAAGTACTCCATTTTGTCAAATCAATAGTCGGCCCTTGCACTAGTCTGAACACCCAATCTCTATACGAGAAAATCTGCGCAGCAGACCCTCATGCCCCAGGCATTATATCTAGCCTATATAGCCACTTCTCCACACCATCAGCTGTCCTCCCTTTATATGCTACACAGTGGTCAAATGACCTAAATATTTCTCTCACTCCTGAAGAATGGTCCGATATTTGGGCCACTACCAAATCTTCCTCCCAAAATGTGGTAGCGCTTGAAACAAATTATAAAAAGTTTTAATGCGCTGGTACTTGGTTCTAGCAAGAATATCTAAATTTGTACCGAATTATCCCTCGAACTGTTTCCGAGGATGCAGTGACCATGGCACCCATCTTCATATCTGGTGGTCTTGTAAGATAGCACAACAATTCTGGAAGGCTGTCTTTCAAATGATTTCTATAATATTGCATGAAACAGTGATCCCTGACCCGGCCCTAGCACTCCTAAACCATATCCAGGGAGAATACACCAGAAAGCAGATCAGTCTCCTCCTCCAGTTGACTACTGCTGCCAAGCAAACAATTGCCAAAGCCTGGAAAACCCCGAAACTTCACATAGCAGAAACAAAGAATAGAGTAACCCAAGCCATGATCCACAGCAAAATTGAGGCCACATTACTAGACCGTGTCCCTCGACACACTAAAATATGGACCCCATGGGTGGATAATTTTCTGCCCCCGGACTTTGATCCCAACCTCCTTATCCCATGATCTCCTATCTATCTCTACCTTTGCACGTGGTGGTCTCTTTGGCCACACTGCGGCCCCACCGACGCCGTTCACCCTCCCCCCTTTCTCTTCTCTCTCTTCCTCTTTCTCCCCTGTGTGCCCCCCTCTCCTTACTCGCCTTTCCCTTTTCCGCGAATTCCGCTTGTACCTCTGTTCCCTTACTCCCTCAGCAAGAACAAGCCTTTGAGGCTGTGATTTTACATATTTGATACCCTATGAACCTGACGTAAATGAATAATGATACTTGTTGTCGCAGTTCTGGGGACCACTCCCGCTGATACATACTGATGCCACCGTGATAGCACCCTCCCTGATATTGATCAGCGACAAATGATAGCACTTAATTCACTAATCTTCTGATGTTTTGTAATGGTTATTCTTTGTATGTACCGTGAATGTTGTACATTCTCCATCTCTGACTACTTCTTGTTGTATTCTATATTATGTCCTAATAAAAAAAAATTGAAATCAAAAAAACGGTCGTCTGATCAGAACAAACTAAACAGATCGCACTGAAGAACAGCAAGGCCTATGAAGAACGACCTGAAAAATCAGAAACGAGTGGACAAGAACGCACTGAAAAACAGATACGACCTGACTACTCGCCCTGAAAGACAAGATACGAATCCACAAGGACCTACTGAACTGCATTAAACAAACTGAAAGCACGAAGTCTGAAAAGCGCGAATCCTCTCTTCCCAAACTTCAACTAACACGCGGCAACACGAGATTAGCAAAAGCAGCCCAAGGGAGGATGCCATGAGAATGGAACTGTCAGGGTCACCTGTGGCCAGGTGACAGATGCACACCGTAGGGGGACAGGAGTGCACCGCGAGGTAGTGAACCCTATGGCTGGCTTCTGCGGATAGGAAACTGGGTGGTTGTGGAAAGCGGGACCAGAGGAGCACAACCGGGATCCCAACGGAAGCGAGAGCCAAGATTCCCCAGGGCGCGGAGTCTAAGACCCAGCTGGTCTTCTCCAGGGCCTCTAGTGGTGAGGATGTTACGCTGCAGGCTGGGACCAGGTCGCGGCCCCTGGAGTTTCCTAGCTCACGCCCCGTAGGATAAGGGGAAGCAGCAGCACACGATAGAGAGAACCGAACAAGCTGAAGGTCAGGGGCCACAAGCAGACAAGGATAACGAAGAACGAGCCAAAGGTCAAGGGTCACGAGCAGACAGGGATAGTCGGGGACAAGCCAATAACGTAACAGAGACAGACGTAGCACACGGCAGGCAGGAACCCAAACACACAATGCCTAACAAACACGTTGATCAGCAAAGCAGGCTTGCAGTGCACAGGTTAATATAGTGTTCAGTGATAGGGCCTGGGGTGGAGTCAGGCTGGGAGGAGATTATAAAGGAAGCCAGGTGAAGGAGGTCTGGTCTCTAGATGAACACATGAGGAGGAAGGTAAGATGGCAGACAGACATTAATGCATATCCATGGCAGGAACTTCCCCTTTATACTGCCGTCGTACGTGTTGTACGTCACCGCGTTTTTAGACCAACGAGATTTTGGAATGACAGTGTGTATGCAAGGAAAGCTTTACAAGAATCACGTCAAACTTGACAAGAAAATCGTTGAGAAAAACGTTGTTTTTTGCAACGAGAAACTCGGCCGTGTACGAGGCTTCAGGCTGATTTACTAAGAACACTGCGCCAGTTCATACGTTAATTGGTGCGCCGGATAAATTAGTGATTGGGCGTGCGAACCGGCGCACGCAGACGCGCAACGCAAACATAAATATGTAAACGGCAACTGTTGCCAGGGTAACTGCTTTTTTCTCATTGATAATAGCGCATGCCCATCTCATTGGATGTGTCTTGTTAGTAGGTGTTCTCACTTAATTAACGCTTTTGATGCTAATCTCATTCCTATTACTTCTAATATATCTTTGAAATTTTTTTTTTCTATTTTCACACAAATCTTTCAATACATTAAAAAGAACAGAAAAGTGTTTCTAAACCCAATAAATTTATATTTTCAGATCTTGATCTTTAAAGGTGACCATACACTGCAATCTTAAAAAAAAAATACAAAAATTAAAAAAATTAGATTAGGCAAGAGCCTGTTTGATTTCCAAAAATTTTAATTAATTGTTAAAGTGCGTATTCCTAATACCTATTTTGCCGAAAGCTCGAGTTGTACAGATATTGGACAATCAGATTGCATAGTGCATAGTGCATGACCTTCTTAAGTGCCAAATTTGGAATGTAGATGTGCCATGACCCACTTGTATTTTCACAAGTGGACACAAGAACCTACATCTCTAGATACATACTTGTGCAGCACGGTGGTGTAGTGGTTAGCACTTTCACCTAGCAGCAAAATGGGTCGCTGGTTCGAATCCTGGCCGGGATACCATCTGCCTGGAGTTTGCATGTTCTCCCTGTGTCTGCGTGGGTTTCCTCCAGGTACTCCGGTTTCCTCCCACAATCTAAAAACATGCTGTAAATCGCATCTTGTCTAAATTGGCCCTAATATGTATGAATGTGTGTAAGGGACCCACACAAACACCACCCCATGTTAAAAAATAATATTTCTTAATTTGCAAATAAGGATCATCTCTTCCTCAGATAACTGAGCAGCAGTACAAGCAACTTCCTGTAGGGGCATGATGTTATTCCTGTGTGCTGGCCGCCACATATGCGCAGTTGCGCATCTCATATACACATCGGTCGCACATCTACATACATTTGGCACACTTTTTATGGAAATTAATAGTAAAGCAGATGCAGATTTCCAGGACTGGACTAACAAATGTTTCTAGTGAAAGGCAACTGGTGTTTTCTATTAAACAAGGTCTAAATGGGCCATTGACATGCATCACAGTTGTACTTAGGAATGTGTCTTTGCAAAGTTAAACTAAATGAAATCCTTTCTTCTTTTTGCTTGGGGATGGAGTGCAGAGGGATTAGACGTATGCTCAGTTTTTGGGGATGTCTGCACCCCTGATGGGGTTACATAGTTACATAGTTAGTCAGGTTGAAAAAAGTCCATCCAGTTCAACCATAAAAAAAAAAAAAAAAAAAAAAAAAAAATTGTACAATCCCATATAGCCAATTCTATATCCACAGTTGATCCAGAGGAAGGCAAAAAACCCCAGCAGAGCATGATCCAATTTGCTACAGCAGGGGAAAAAAAATCCTTCCTGATCCCCCGAGAGGCAATCGGATTTACCCTGGATCAACTTTACCTATAATTGTTAGTACTCAGTTATATTATGTACATTTAGGAAAGTATCCAGGCCTTTCTTAAAGCAATCTACTGAGCTGGCCAGAACCACCTCTGGAGGGAGTCTGTTCCACATTTTCACAGCTCTTACTGTGAAGAAACCTTTCCGTATTTGGACATGAAATGAAATCTTTTTTCCTCTAGACAAAGAGTGCCCCCTTTTCTTTTGTGTTGACCGTAAAGTGAATAACTCAACACCAAGTTCACTATATGGACCCCTTATATATTTGTACATGTTAATCATATCCCCCCTCATTCTCCTCTTCTCAAGAGTGAATAAATTCAGTTCCTCTAATCTTTCCTCATAGCTGAGCTCCTCCATGCCCCTTATCAGTTTGTTATGCCCTTCTCTGCACTTTCTCCAGTTCCCCGATATCCTTTTTGAGAACTGGTGCCCAAAACTGAACTGCATATTCCAGATGAGGTTTTACTAATGATTTGAACAGGGGCAAAATGATATCTCTCTCTCTGGGGTCCATACCTCTCTTAATACAAGAAAGGACTTTGCTCGCTTTGGAAACCGCAGCTTGGCATTGCATGCCATTATTGAGCTTATGATCTACCAAAACCCCCAGATCCTTCTCCACTACGGATCCCCCCAGTTGTACTCCCCCTAGTATGTATGATGCATTCATGTTCTTAGCCCCCAAGTGCATAACTTTACATTTATCAACATTAAACCTCATCTGCCACATAGTCGCCCAATTTATCGGTTTGTAAATTGGCGACATCATGTAAGGACGTTATTCCCCTGCATAGCTTGGTGTCATCTGCAAAGACAGAAATGTTACTTTTGATCTCAGACCCAATATCATTTATAAAGATATTAAAAAGTAAGGGTCCCAGCACTGAACCTTGGGGTACACCACTGATAACCTTAGACCATTCAGAGTAAGAATCATTAACCACTACTCTCTGAATTCTGTCTTTTATCCAGTTTTCTATCCATTTAAAAACTGATATTTCCAATCCTGTAGACTTTACCTTACACATGAGCCGTGTGTGCGGAACTGTATCGAACGCTTTTGCAAAATCCAAGTATACCACGTCCACCGCCACCCCTCTGTCCAAGGTTTTACTTACCTCTTCATAAAAAGAATTCAGGTTTGTCTGACAACTTCTGTCTTTCATGAATCCATGCTGTCTGTTGCTTAAATAGTTTTTTTCCAGCAAGAACTCATCTATGTGGTCTTTTATTAATCTCTCCAGTATCTTCCCAACTATAGAAGTTAAACTAACAGGTCTATAGTTACTTGTTAAAGACTTTGTTCCCTTTTTAAATATAGGCACCACATTGGCCCTGCGCCAATCCAGTGGTACTATTCCTGTCATTAATGAGTCCCTAAAAATTAAATACAATGGCTTTGAAATTACAGAGCTCAATTCTTTTAGGATCCGTGGGTGGATGCCATCTGGTCCAGGTGCTTTATCCACCTTTATTCTGTCTATATATTTCTGGACCATATCACTTTTGAGCCATTGTGAATTTGGGGCTGTGTCACTACCACCCCATTATGGACATAATCTCCCCCATGCTCCATTGTATACACAGAGCTGAAGAAAGTATTTAATAAATTAGCCTTCTCTTTGTCCCCAGTCACCCACTCTAGATTATTTTTTAAAGGGCCTACCAGTGGCGGCCCGTCCATAGGGGGCGCCCGGGCGCCGCCCCCCCCTCCTGTGGTCACCAAAAAAAAAAAAAAACGGGCCCTTTAAGAGGTTTTTTTTTTTTATGTATTTTTTTCACACATGGCGGCGCGACCATAGTGGGCGCAGAAGCGCCACTACCGCTCGCTTCTGCGCCCGGCCGTCACTCACAACAATACATAGGTTCATGCATTGCATGAACCTATGTATTGCTGCCACCCACTTTTCAGATGGCCGGCCCCTTGAGCGCCGGCCATCTGAATCACAGCGTCTGATTGGCCTTTAGAAGTGCCTATCAGAGCCAGCAGGCTCTGATAGGCTTCCTGACTACAGCCTGAGGGCTGTAATCGGCTTCTAAATATCTAATGAGAGGATGCACAGGGGTGTGTTCCCTGGCCAATCAGGTTCACCAGGTCTGGTTACCAGTAACCTGATTGGCTGAAGTGACATCGAGGGCGGGAGAAGACATCAAGGATGGAAGAAGGACGGTGCTGACTCGAGGAAGGTAAGTGCAGGGCTGGGGGGGACAAACTGGCTGTATATGGGGGACAAACTGGCTGCATATGGGGGGGGGAAACTGGCTGCATATGGGGGGGAAAACTGGCTGCATATGGGGACAAACTAGTGGCGTTTGGGCACAGTGGCTGCGTTTAATGGGCACAGTGGCGGCAATTGATGATTTTTTTTTTTTCAGTTTGTTTGCGCCCCCCCAAAAAATTTGAGCACCAGCCGCCACTGGGGCCTACATGCTCAGACCTGACCTTTTTACTATTAATATATTTGAATAATTTTTGGGGGTTTGTCCTACTATCTTTTGCAATCTGTCGTTCGTTTTGAATTTTTGCATCCTTGATTTCCTTTTTACATATCCTGTTATATTCTTTGTAACATTTAAACGACACTAGTGTTCCTTAATTTTTATATTTTTTAATAGCTCTTTTCTTATTGTTTATAGCTTTAACTTTAACCGTGAGCCACATAGGTTTTATTTTTAGCCTTTTAAACTTATTGCCCATGTGAATATACTTTGCAGTGAGGTCCCAAACAGTCTTTTTGAAGAATTCCCATTTCTGTTTTGTGTTAATCTATGCTAATGTTCCCTCCCAGTCTAAGTCCTGGAGAGCAGCCCTCATCCTTGTAAAATTTGCTTTATTGAAATTAAGGGGCTGATTTGCTAATAACAGTGCGCTGCGCTGCTTCTAACCTTAATTGGTGCGCCTGATAACTCCTTCACTGGGCGCAGGAAGCAGCGGCGCACTGTTATAGTAAATAGAAATGTCAGCGGCGCTCTATTGAAAATGAATGGTTCCCTATGGGAGCCCATTGATTTGAATAGAGGTCGCCCGGGAAGTCGGATCCGACTTGGAGGCGACTCGTGTGCCGGCTGACACAGGGACAGCGCGACCTTGGGAGGCGATCTGGACATGACCTGAGCGTGCAGCAGCCGCTCAAGTCAGGTCCTAGAGGCGACTAGCCGGCCGAGAATGTGTCCAGCGCGATGTCATCGCGCTGGTCCTCGGCAGCCTCGCTGTCCCATGTTTTGGTATGAATCATGAAGGGGAAATCCAAGCCAAATTTTAATGAAAAAACCGGCATGGGTTCCCCTTCAGGAGCATACCAGGCCCTTAGGTCTGGTCTGGATTTTAAGGTGAACCCCTCAAGCCGAAAAACAGCGTGGGGGTCCCCCCAAAATCCAAACCAGACCCTTATCCGAGCACACAACCTAGCAGGCCGCAGGGGAACGAGAGCGCCCCCCCTCCCTCCTGAACCGTACCAGGCCGCATGCCCTCAACATGGGGGGTTTGGTGCTTCGGGGCAGGGGGGCGACCTGCCCCCATGTTGATGGGGACAAGGGCCTCTTCCCGACAACCCTGGCCGTTGGTTGTCGGGGTGGGCGGGGGGCTTTTCGGAATCAGGGTGCCCCCTTTAAAAAGGGGGCCCCCAGATGCCGGCCCCCACCCTATGTGAATGAGTATGGGGTACATTGTACCCCTACCCATTCACCTGGTGGAAAAAAATTGCAATAAATAAACCACACAGCTTTTTAAAGTATTTTATTGCACAGCTCCGGGGGTCTTCCGACTTCGGGGGTCTCCGGTGTCGTCGCCGCCGCTCTCCGGTTTTCTTCTGCCGGGCCACCGCTTACTTCTTTAGCTCTTTTGCTAGCGGAGGCTCCGGTCTTCTCCGTCGCCTTCTCCCCTCTTCTCCGGTTCTTCCTTTCTTCTGCCGGGCCTCCGCTAACTTCTTTTAGCTCTTTTGCTAGCAGAGGCCCGGTCTTCTCCGTCGCCTTCTTCTCCCGCTATCGGGTTCTTCTCCCGGTTCTTTCTTCCGCCGGCCCCTCCACTAACTTCTTTAGCTCTTTTGCTAGTGGAGGGGCCGGTCTTCTCCGTCGCCGTCTTCTTCTCTCTTCTCCTCCTCGATGTTGACGCGTCGCTTCCTCCTGCTGTAATACTGGCTGTTCGCTCCGCTCCGCATTAATATAGGCTTTTCATGACGTCACAGTCACATGTTGTGGGGCACATGGCCCCGGAGCATGTGACTGACGTCATGGGAACATGTGACTGTGACGTTATGAGAAGCCTATATTAATGCGGAGCGGACAGCCAGTATTACAGCGGGAGGAAGCGACGCGTCAACATCGAGAAGGAGAAGAGAGAAGGCGACGGAGAAGACCGGCCCCTCCACTAGCAAAAGAGCTAAAGAAGTTAGTGGAGGGGCCGGCGGAAGAAAGAAGCGGGAGAAGAACCGGGAGAAGAACCGAATAGCGGGAGAAGAAGAAGGCGACGAAGAAGACCGGCCCCTCCACTAGCAAAAGAGCTAAAGAAGTTAGTGGAGGGGCCGGCGGAAGAAAGAAGCGGGAGAAGAACCGGAGAGCGGGAGAAGAAGGCGACGGAGAAGACCGGGCCCCGCTAGCAAAAGAGCTAAAGAAGTTAGCGGTGGCCCGGCAGAAGAAAGAACCGGAGAGCGCGGCGACGACACCGGAGACCCCCGAAGTCGGAAGAAGACCCCCGGAGCTGTGCAATAAAATACTTTAAAAAGCTGTGTGGTTTTTTTATTGCAATTTTTTTCCACCAGGTGAATGGGTACGATGTACCCCATACTCATTCACATAGGGTGGGGATCCGGGGGCCCCTTTATTGAAGGGGGCTCCCGGATTCCGATAAGCCCCCCGCCCGCAGACCCCGACAACCAACGGCCAGGGTTGTCGGGAAGAGGCCCTGTCCTCATCAACATGGGGGCAGGGTGCTCTGGGGTGGGGGGGCCGCAGGTCGCCCCCCTACCCCAGAGCACCAAACCCCCCCCCCCATGTTGATGGCATGCAGCCTGGTACGGTTCAGGAGGGGGGGCGCTCTCGTCCCCCCTCTTCCCCTGCGGCCTGCCAGGTTGTGTGCTCGGATAAGGGTCTGGTTTGGATTTTGGGGGGACCCCCACGCCGTTTTTCGGCGTAGGGGTTCCCCTTCAAATCCAGACCAGACCCAAGGGCCTGGTATGCTCCTGGAGGGGGAACCCATGCTGGTTTTTTCTTTAAAATTTGGCCTGGCGTTCCCCCTCAAGAGCAGCACAGCACAAGTCGCATGCCGAAGTTGGATCATGCAAGACTGCGGTCCGACTTTGATCCGACTTCAATGATAGTCAATGGGCTGAAGTCGGATCAAAGTCGGACCAAAGTAGTACAGGGAGCATTCTCAAAGTCGGACCGACATGTGTCGGACCAGTTAAGACGGCTCCCATAGGGAAACATTGATTTTTCACACGTCATGCGACATGAGCCCCCAATGTCGGAGCGTTTGTCGCCCCAGTGTGAACCAGGCCTCAATACAACTACACTGCTGCTCTCAGCTGCTCATATCACTCTGGTCTCACTAAATAGCTAAAATCGTAAATACTATTTTTGGAGCTTAGGGCGGCTCCTTATCATATACATGCAAATGTGGTAAAACACGGCATGCAAACGCCACAAAGCGCGCCTTTCTAAACGCCACTTTCAACCTTAGTTCAGAACACTTTGCACCAGCATCCCGTCCACATGGGGCCTAAAAACGCCTATGCCATTTACAGCTCAAAAACACCATGGTGGCCATGAGGCCATAGGCTAACATGGAGAGATGTTTTTAAGCTGCAAAAAACGCTCAAACAAGCGGTTGGAAAAACGTCCGTGTGCATGTAGCCTTATATTAACCACTTGCGCACTGCCCAGACCAAGTTTCACATTTCAGCGCTGATGCACTTTTAATGACAATTGCGCGCTCATACAACACTGTAACCCAATGAAAATGTTTTATTTGTTGGCACACAAATAGAGCTTGCTTTTGGTGCTATTTGATCACCTTTGTGTTTTAGTTTTAGTTTTTTTCTATAAATACAAAAGACCGAGTTTAAAAAAAAAAAAAAAAAAAAAAAAAAAAAAAAAAGGATATTTTACCCACTTCAGCACTGGGCCTATTCTGGCACTTCTCTCCTTCATGTAAAAATCATAAATTTATGGCTATAAAATTACTTCAAAACACCAAACATTATATATTTTTTTGGAGCAGACACCCTAGGGAATAAGATGGCGGTCATTGCAAATTTTTATCTCGCTCGGTATTTGCGCAATAAATTTTCAAACGCCTTTTGTTTGCTAAAAATATTACACAACAGTAAAGTTACGGCCAATTTTTTGGTATAATGTGAAAGATGTTGTTATGCTGAGTAAATAGATACCTAACACGTCACGCTTTAAAATTGCGCACACACATGGCATAACACCAAACTTCAGTAATTAAAAATCTCCCTAGGCGATGCTTTAAAACGCTACCATTTTGGCATTACAGAGGAGGTCTAGTGCTAGAATTGTTGCACTCGTTCTAACACACGCAGCAATAACTCACATGTGTGGTTTGAACGGCGTTTACATATGTGGGCGGGACTTGCGTGTGTGTTCGCTTCTGAGCGCGAGCTACCGGGGACATGGGCGTTTTTTCTTATTTTTGTTTTTTTACTTTTTTGTATTTTATTCTCTTTTTATTTTTTTTATTTTTTGGGATCTCTTTTATTCCTATTACAAGGAATGTAAACATTCCTTGTAATAGGAATGTGTGTGACAGGTCCTCTTTATGGAGAGATGCGGGGTCAATAAGACCCCGCATCTCTCCTCCAGGCTGGAAAGCATGATATTGATCCAAAAAAAAAAAATCACCAATCTCATGCTGACAGCCGAGATCACGGCTTGGTTAACATACAGGAACATGGCATGATGTCATAACGTCGTGCCCGCGCCTCCGACGGTCATAGAGATGACTGATGACCATCTGGTCACCAGTCATCTCCAAATCGTTCTCCGAGCCCCAGATGGCACGGGAGAGCCCGGAGAAGCACCGGATGGCGGCAAGAGGGTGGGGGGACGTCCCCTCCCCCGCCTATAATAACAATCAAGCGGCGGAACTGCCACTTTGATCGTTTTTATTGTGCACAGAATCGCCGTCTGAAAAGAATGATATCTGAATGATGCCTGCAACTGCACCCAATATTCAGATGTCACCGCCCAAAGCCAAGGATGTCATTTGACGGTGGGCGGTAGGAAACTGGTTAATATTTTTAAAAAAGGTAATTTTTCTTCTTCATTGATGTACACTGATGAGACTGCACTGATGGGCACCGATAAGGTGGCAAGGGTGGGCACTGAGAGGTGGCATTGCTATTTGGCACTGGTGGGCAGTGAGAAGTGGCACTGCTAGGTGGCAATGATAGTTGGCAGTGATGGGCACTGATAGGTGCCACTGATTGGCACCAGTGGTGGGCATTGAGAGGTGGCACTGGCAGGGGCTACTAATTGTCACAGATGATGCAGAATTGCCTCTTCCTCTTCGGGCCCCATGTCCCTTGCACATAAGCCGGTGATTGCCTTTTTTTTATGCTCACGCTGTCAGCACAAGGAGAAAACAAAAACCATTACCCAGCTTTTGTTTACATCACGTGATCAGCTGTCATTTGCTGACAGCTGATCACATGGTAAAGGGCAGGGATCGGCCCCTTACTCGGATCTGTCATCACCCGAGTCACAGTGACTGACCACAGCGCGCGCAAAGGGGAGGACTTTTATTGACGGACTCCCGGCAATTGAGGACCATGCTGTGGCCGTCGATCAGTTATAGCGCTGATCTCAAGTGACTAAAGAGGGTCTAAATGGGCCATTGACATGCATCACAATTCAACTTAGGAATGAGTCTTTGAAAAGTTAAACTAAATAATTTGGCCACTTTATCCTTCCAAATAATTCACTTCCTGTCACATAGCCACACAGGAAGTGAGGGAAAATCCCTAACAATGTCTTTCCTTGGGGACACACAGGTCAGTCTAAATACTTTCCCCATTATGCACATTGCACTCCAGCATATTGCGGGGTACACCATAAATTATTATTACGTAGTTTGGACTGTGGGGTTTATTTACTAAAGGCAAATCTACTTTGCACTACAAGTGCACTTGCTGTATATCTGAGGGGGACATGCAAGCCAAAAAAAAAAAAAAAACATCTTTGCTTTTACATGATTGTAACATCCAATCACCAGTACTTTCCCTCAGATTTTCAGCAGCTACACTTTTACTGCAGAGTGGATTTGTCTTTACTAAACCCCAAACTACCCAATGATTTGGGGTGTACACAACAAAGTGCTAGAGTGCAATTTGCTTAATGGAGACACTAGTTAGATTGATCTGTGTGTCCCCAAGAAAAGCCATTAATAGGGTTTTACCTTCACTTCCTGTTTAGCTGTGTGACAGGAAGTGAAGCCAATGTTAAGAAAAGGAGACAAAGGCCAAACTACAAAAAAAATATATAAAAAAAAACAAACAAACACACACACACACACACACACGCAGGGGTTCTAATGCCGCGTACACACGATCGTGATTCACGGCGGTGAAAACACCGCCGTGAATCACGACATGAAATAAAATGAAAAACGAGGGAACGGCATTTTCCCCCACACACGACCGTTTTTCCCGTCATTTTTTTCTTTGTCGAGAAAAAAACGACCGTCTGTGGGCTCCGCGGCAGTGTCTCCCTATGGGAAAACTGCCGCGGAAAAAAATGATGGAAAAAACGATGAGAAAATTTAGAACATGTTCTAATTTTTCTCATCGTGATTAATGCCGTTTTTCCCGTCGGGAAAAACGGCAAAAAGCCCACAGACGATCGTTTTTCTCGTCCAAAGGAAAAAAATGTAATTTTTCCCGACGGGAAAAATGATCGTGTGTACGCGGCATAACACTTACTTTGTTTCCCTCAAAATGCCCACAATTAGAATTGTATGGCCTTGAGCCATTTTTAAGTGCAGTGCTCTAAATCAGTGCTTCTCAAGTACCCCCAACAGGCCATGTTTGCAGGTTTTCCTTCATCTTGCACATGTGCTTTAAATCACAGTCAATGGTTTTGATTTTTGGACAGCAATTCTCGATAAGAAAAATTCACAAAACATGTCCTGTTGGGGGTACTTTAGGACTGAGGCTGAGAACCACTGCAGTAAAAAAGGAAAATTGAATACTTACCGCTCTGTATTTTTCATTTCCTGGTGACGCTCCATGGCAGCACACAATCCATGCATATACTACCATGAAGGCACCAGGGTAGACAAATCACACCTGTTTTGTTTTGACATGCCAATCAGCTGTCACATTTGTTGCAAAGAAAACACAAAACAAACATCAAAACTTTACATCTAATTGTATTGTTCAACAAAACAAAAGGGAAGGCAAAATAAAAAAAACATGGTCAATTTGAAACAGTTACAGACTCACAACATCTTGAGCAATTTTTGGCCAAAAAAATGCAGCAATTAAATCAAAGTGAACAAACAACACACATTAACAACATCAGAATTATTTCAGGGGAACATATCTCCCACACACCAAAAATATACAATCCACATAAGTTAACCAATCACTTGTTTTGCAAAGACATAACAAATAAAATACATGTGTTACAAACGCGATAAGGACACCAACATGTACATTTTGCGCCACACACACACACACACACACACACTTGCCTCTTCTTAAGGCAAGCGACCAAATGCTCTGTGAGCTTTATATAACATATGTTTGTGTGCTAATGAGGCAATTGAAAACACATGCACAGTCCATGAAACACCCAGAATGCAAGTTCTCCCAATGTAGAGACTGAAATTCAAAGTGGGCACACCTGTTAAGGATGTCCTTCAATTTCTAACCCATAAAAACACTCTCTGAGTGAGCATGCCCAGAAATATCCAAGCGCTGTTCACACACAAAAAGCACGCCACAAAAAAAATAACTGGCTGGGCATGTGCAGAACAACACCAATGCAGCTAGCAAAAAATAACCCCCCCTCCCCCCGTCCAAAATTAAGTACATCATCCAGCATGCTACAAAGTTAGAGATGGGACAATCACCCCTCCCTCACCAACAAATACTATTGCAGTCTATGGGAACTGACTTGTTACTTTTGCTAGTCCCCACTTGGCTGGCTTATCTTCTAGTAAAGTTATTGGCCTTAAAATGGGGGCCCAGGTCCCACCCTAAGGGACATATATCAATGTCACCAATTTGGAAAACACCAAAAAAAAAAAAAAAAGGGGAAGTGCCTTTAAATATGCCAAATTGCTTAAGGGCCATTTCACACCACATGCAGTCCATTGCGTTTTTTATGCATCCAAAATGCATGGAAAGTATGTGGTTCTAAATGGCAGTGTTTGTTCCAGTTCCACCAAAAAAGTAGAACATGCTGCATTTTACCCACACTGGACTGTACTGGAACGCATCAAAACGCATCATAAACGCACTGGAACGCACAGGAACACACCTAAATGCACCAAAAACGCACTGGAACACACTTGTCCTTATCTATGGTTAATAAAAAAGAGGGGTGAAAACAAAGCACGGGTCTGCATCAAAAACTTACCAAAAATGCACCGGAACGCATGAAAAAAGTGCATGCAGAAAAGCACCTGGAACGCATCCGGATTGTGTTTCTATAGTGTGAACTGGCCCTAGTTCACACTATAGAAACGCAGTCTGAGTGCGTTCCAAGTGCTTTTCTGCATGCGCGTTTTTGACACATTCCAGTGCATTTTTGAGGCGTTTTTGATGCAGTCCAGTGTTTTTTTCCGCCTCTTTTCACTTAGGACAAGTGTGTTGCAGTGCGTCTTTGGTGCATTTAGGTGCGTTCCAGTGCATTTTTGGTACGTTCCGTTCAGTGGCGTCACTAGGGTTGGTGTCACCTGGTGCGGCAAAACATGGTGTCACCCCCCTCCTGTCTATCCTGCCCAGCGCCCTGCAGGCAGCGCACAGTCACAAGGTGCACCCCCAAATGACCCCTGTAAATTAAAGTATAGGGTGGTATTGGGCCAGCTGGAGCGATATAGGGCAGGTTGGGGTAATATACTGTAGGGCAGGTTGTGGTGGTATAGTGCAGTCTGGGGTGGCATAGGGCAGGTTGGGGTTGTATAGGGAAGGCTGGGGTGGTATAGAGCAGGTTGGGGTGGTATATGGCAGTCTGGGTGGCATTGGGCAGGTTGGGGTTATATAGGGCAGGGTGTGATATCAGAGCAGGTTGCGGTGGCATAGGGCAGGTTGGGGTGGTATAGAGCAGGTTGGGGCGGTATAGAGCAGGTTGGGGCGGTATATGGCAGGCTGGGTGGCATTGAGCAGGTTGGGGTTATATAGGGCAGGGTGTGATGGCATAGAGCAGGTTGCAGTGACATAGGGCAGGTTGGGGTGGTATAGGGCAGGGTGCGGTGGTATAGGGAAGGCTGGGGTGGCATAGGGCAGGTTTCGGTGGCATAGGGGAGGTTGCGGTGGCATAAGGACTGGTTACGGTGGCATAGGCAGGCTGGGTTGGTATGGTGCCAGGTTAGGACTCCATCATGGGGTGCAAGGTGGTCTACTGCTGCTAGACACAGCTATAGATATTATGTAATATAGCTGGTCCATCCGCCCCTCCCCCCACCAGACCAGCTAACTCAACTACGGTGCCTATTATATGTAATATAATATATCTGTGTCCAGAATCACCCCCCCCCCCATTATCATCATCAGACCAGATCAGGGTGGGGGGTGTCTCAGTCAGCTAATATAAATTATATAGTCAGTGTTGTCTGTCTGATAATAGGGGGGGTGGGGGTGATGCTGGACACAGATATATTATATTACATATAATAGGCACAGTAGTTGAGTTAGCTGGTCTGGTGGGGGGAGGGGCGGATGGACCAGCTATATTACATAATATCTATATATAATCTATAGCTGTGTCTAGCAGCAGCAGACCACCTTGCACCCCTCCTCCCTCCCTTCATTATCATACAATACAGGACAGGACAGGTCAGGGCGCCAGACCTGTATTGCCAGACAGCCAGTCCTCCTCCCACACTAGCTCTGCCTCTTACAATGGCAACCACCCCCCCCCGCTCCCCACACACACACCTACCTCATCTCGTGCTCGGGAGTAGGGGCGGCGGTGGAGAGCCCCCGCACCTGTTCTTCTGGAGTCTTGACTGGAGAGGAGGAGGGCTGGGCAGCGACCCTCACAGCGTGCAGCCGGAGAAAGTTGTGTGTGACGTCACATCATCACAGTGCAGTGTGATGATGTGACAGGCTGACGCTCTGTAGGGTAGGGAGGGAGGAAGGAGAATAAGGAACCCGGAGCCGGAGGACACACACACCAGGCGCGGCCGCGGCGCTGGAAGTGTTGTTCCAGCCCAGTGGGGTGAAGTTGCTGAATTAAAGTTTCAGCTGTAAAAAAAAAAAAAAAAAAGTAAAAAAAAAAAAAAAAAAACCTTTCTCACCGTCGGGAGGGTGTCACCCCTCTAGCGGGTGTCACCCGGGTGCGGTCCGCACCCCCCGAGCAACGCCTCTGGTTCCGTTGTGTTTTTGATGTGTTTTTTCTGGGGTCCAGTACAGTTTTGTACCTAAAAAATGCAGCATGACCAATTATTTTTTGGCTTTCTGAAATGCACTGGAACGGACTGCAGTGGTGTGAACTATGCCATTGGCATTAATGTGATCAACTTTCTTTGCGTTTTTCAGGCATCAAAAAAACGCACTGCACTGCATCCGGTGTGAACTGGCCCTAAATGTCATCCCCGGGGGGTGTCTATAGTATGCCTGTAAAGTAGCACATGTTTTCCATGTTTATAACAGTTGGAGAGCAAAATGACATTTCTAAAGTAAAATAATAGTCATTTAAAAGTCCTTGCGGCTGTAATGAATTGCTGGTTCCTGTCAATACAGATAAAAGTAATTGAAAGTCTTTGCTAACCAAAAAAAAAAAAAAATGCGTGGGGGTTCCCCCAAATTCCATAACCAGGCCCTTCAGATCTGGCATGGATTTTAAGGGGAACTCCACCCCAAATTTATAAAAAAAATGGTGTGGAGTCCCCCTAAAAATCCACACCAGACCCTTTATCCGAGCACATAACCTGGCCGGCCGCAGGGGAAAAGGGGGGGGGGGATGAGAGAGCGCCCCCCCCTCCCTCCTGGACCGTACCAGGCCACATGCCCTCAACATGGGGAGGATGTCCCCATGTTGATGGGGACAAGGGCCTCATCCCCACAACCCTTGCCGGTGGTTGTGGGGGTCTGCGGGCGGGGGGCTTATCGGAATCTGGAAGACCCCTTTAACAAAGGGGACCCCCAGATCCTGCCCCCCCCTGTGTGAAATGGTAATGGGGTACAAATGTACCCCTACCATTTCACGAAGAAAGTGTAAAAAATGACAAGAGACGGTTTTTGACAATTCCTTTATTAATGTCTTTTCTTTTCTTCCATCTTCTTCCATCTTCTTCCATCTTCTTCCATCTTCTTCCATCTTCTTCCATCTTCTTCCATCTTCTTCCATCTTCTTCTTTTCTCCATTCGGGTTTCTTCCTCCATCTTCATCTTCCTTCTTCCTTCGGTGTTCTCGTCCGCATCTTGCCCCGGCGTCTTCCCTTCTTTCTTCTCCGGCCGCTCCGTTTGAATTGGAGGTTCCTGCTGTGCGACGCTTCAGTTCGCCTCTGGGTCCGCTTACACCCGTGACCCCGCCCCCCTCTGACGCACATGGATTTCACGGGGACTTTCCCCGTGGTGACAGAGGGGGTCGGAGCCACCGGGTGTAAGCGGACCAAGTGGCGAACTGAAGCGTCGCACAGCGGGAACCTCCAATTCAAACGGAGCGTCCGGAGAAGAAAGAAGAAGGGAAGACGCCGGAGCAAGATGCTGGACGAGAAGACCGAAGGAAGAAGGAAGATGAAGAGAAAGATGAAGATGAAGATGAAGATGAAGATGGAGGAAGAAACCCGAATGGAGAAAAGAAGAAGATGGAAGAAGAAGAAGGAAGAAGATGGAAGAAAAGAAAAGACATTAATAAAAGGAATTGTCAAAAACCGTCTCTTGTCATTTTTTACATTTTGACACTTTCCTTGTGAAATGGTAGGGGTACAATGTACCCCTTACCAATTTACATAGGGGGGGCGGGATCTGGGGGTCCCCTTTGTTAAAGGGGTCTTCCAGATTCCAATAAGCCCATCGCCCGCAGACCCCCACAACCACCGGCAAGGGTTGTGGGGATGAGGCCCTTGTCCCCATCAACATGGGGACATCCTCCCCATGTTGAGGGCATGTGGCCTGGTACGGTCCAGGAGGGAGGGGGGCCGCTCTCGTCCCCCCCTCTTCCCCTGCGGCCGGCCAGGTTATGTGCTCGGATAAAGGGTCTGGTGTGGATTTTTAGGGGGACTCCACGCCATTTTTTTGGAAAATTTGGGGTGGAGTTCCCCTTAAAATCCATACCAGATCTAAAGGGCCTGGTTTGGATATTTGGGGGGAACCCGCACATCATTTTTTTTTTTAATTTGCAGTGGGGTTCCCCTTAATATCCATTCCAGACCTGAAGGGCCTGGTTATGGAATTTGGGGGAACCCCCACGCTTTTTTTTTTGGTTAGCAAAGACTTTCAAAGACTTTTCTCTATATTGCCGGGAGCCGACAATTCATTAATAGCCGCGGCTGCTTTTAAATGGGTTTTTTTTTCCCTTTAGAAATGTCATTTTGCAGGCGCACTGGGAAGTTCAGGGCTGCGCCTGTTCAACTTATGCAAATTGACTTACGTGACTTGACATTTACTAAGATTTTGCCGGCGCAGTGTCCCGGCGCATTTAAACCATTGAAATTCCCGCGCTGAGCTAAAAAAAACCTCCTGCAGCTCGAATCGGAATTGCCGGCGCAGCGGGCTGGTTCTGAAAAACTTACTTTCCCTCTCTATTTTGGCCATGTTTGTTATTTGGGCAGGTGTCACTACACTTCCTCACATCACCCCCAATATTTTCTCACTTCCAGCTTCTTTATATTTATATTTTAACATGCCCTGCGCCAGGTCCATAGTAGCGCACTGAGCGCCTCCTCCCGGGCGCAGAGAACACTATAGTAAATGGGAAATAGGGCTGCGCTACAGGCGCTAATGTTTTGTAAATACCAAAACAGCCATTGCGCACGCAGATGCGCCAATACTCATGGCGCAAACGTTTGGTAAATCAGCCCCTAAGTGTTTTTATCTTTCCCGTATATATTTCTTGCTTACAGCTAACATCAAATGAAATCATGTTATGGTCACTGCTACCCAGGTGTTCCTTTATCTGAACATTAGTAATACGCTCTGCATGGTTTGAGATTACCAGGTCCAACAGAGCATCATTCCTAGTTGTGGCCTCAATAAACTGGACCATAAAATTGTCCTGCAATAAGCTTATAAATTTTTGACCTTTAACTGTCCCAGCAGTGCCATTACTCCAGTCAATTTCTGGGTAGTTAAAATCCCCCATTATTATCACCGTCCCAGCCCTTGCAGCCCCTTTCATCTGTGCAAGGAGCCGAGTCTCCACCTTCTCATTAACATTGGGTGGTCTATAACAAACTCCAATGATTAACTTTGAACTACGCACATCTACAGGTCCTTCTCAAAAAATTAGCATATTGTGATAAAGTTCATTATTTTCTGTAATGTACTGATAAACATTAGACTTTCATATATTTTAGATTCATTACACACAACTGAAGTAGTTCAAGTCTTTTCTTGTTTTAATATTGATGATTTTGGCATACAGCTCATGAAAACCCAAAAATCCTATCTCAAAAAATTAGCATATCATGAAAAGGTTCTCTAAACGAGCTATTAACCTAATCATCTGAATCAACTAATTAACTCTAAACACCTGCAAAAGATTCCTGAGGCTTTTAAAAACTCCCAGCCTGGTTCATTACTCAAAACCGCAATCATGGGTAAGACTGCCGACCTGACTGCTGTCCAGAAGGCCATCATTGACACCCTCAAGCAAGAGGGTAAGACACAGAAAGAAATTTCTGAACGAATAGGCTGTTCCCAGAGTGCTGTATCAAGGCACCTCAGTGGGAAGTCTGTGGGAAAGAAAAAGTGTGGCAGAAAACGCTGCACAACGAGAAGAGGTGACCGGACCCTGAAGAAGATTGTGGAGAAGGACCGATTCCAGACCTTGGAGGACCTGCGGAAGCAGTGGACTGAGTCTGGAGTAGAAACATCCAGAGCCACTGTGAACAGGCGTGTGCAGGAAATGGGCTACAGGTGCCGCATTCCCCAGGTCAAGCCACTTTTGAACCAGAAACAGCGGCAGAAGCGCCTGACCTGGGCTACAGAGAAGCAGCACTGGACTGTTGCTCAGTGGTCCAAAGTACTTTTTTCGGATGAAAGCAAATTTTGCATGTCATTCAGAAATCAAGGTGCCAAAGTCTGGAGGAAGACTGGGGAGGGGGAAATGCCAAAATGCCTGAAGTCCAGTGTCAAGTACCCACAGTCAGTGATGGTCTGGGGTGCCATGTCAGCTGCTGGTGTTGGTCCACTGTGTTTTATCAAGGGCAGGGTCAATGCAGCTAGCTATCAGGAGATTTTGGAGC
Source organism: Rana muscosa (assembly GCA_029206835.1). Taxonomy (NCBI): domain Eukaryota; kingdom Metazoa; phylum Chordata; class Amphibia; order Anura; family Ranidae; genus Rana; species Rana muscosa. The sequence goes on along the minus strand of JARGYO010005577.1, from coordinate 161,609 downwards.
ACTTCATGCTTCCATCTGCTGAAAAGCTTTATGGAGATGAAGATTTTATTTTTCAGCACGACCTGGCACCTGCTCACAGTGCCAAAACCACTGGTAAATGGTTTACTGACCATGGTATTACTGTGCTCAATTGGCCTGCCAACTCTCCTGACCTGAACCCCATAGAGAATCTGTGGGATATTGGGAAGAGAAAGTTGAGAGACGCAAGACCCAACACTCTGGATGAGCTTAAGGCCGCTATCGAAGCATCCTGGGCCTCCATAACACCTCAGCAGTGCCACAGGCTGGTTGCCTCCATGCCACGCCGCATTGAAGCAGTAATTTCTGCAAAAGGATTCCCGACCAAGTATTGAGAGCATAACTGAACATAATTATTTGAAGGTTGACTTTTTTTGTATTAAAAACACTTTTCTTTTATTGGTCGGATGAAACATGCTAATTTTTTGAGATAAGATTTTTGGGTTTTCATGAGCTGTATGCCAAAATCATCAATATTAAAACAAGAAAAGGCTTGAACTACTTCAGTTGTGTGTAATGAATCTAAAATATATGAAAGTCTAATGTTTATCAGTACATTACAGAAAATAATGAACTTTATCACAATATGCAAATTTTTTGAGAAGGACCTGTATATGCAGTTCCACCCATAATGCTTCAGCCTCATAACACTCTCCATCAACTAGGTCCTCTTTCACGCTTGCTTTGAGATCACTTCTCACATAGAGACAGACCTCGCCACCTTTCCTTTTTACCCTGTCTCTCCGAAAGAGTGCATAGTCAGGAATATTAATAACCCAGTCATGTGAGGATTGAAGCCAAGTTTCAGCAATAACGATTACGTAATAGCTCTCCTCATGCACCAGAGCTTCCAACTCACCTATTTTGCTTGGCAGACTTCTGGCATTGGTGAACAAACACTTTAATGTATTACATTTTTCTCTGGTGTTTTTCATATAATTTTTAGTAGCACAAATGTCACTATAGTTTCCAATGGCTGTTTGCAACATGGGAACTTTCTTGTCACCAGCCAAAACCCTCCCCCATCTATCCCCAATCCAATCTCTCATTAATGTCTGACCCCTAACTGACCTGTGTGCCCGATGTAATTTTAGTTCACCCCCCCCCCTCAATCCTAGTTTAAATACTCCTCCAGCCTTCCCATAAACCTCTTCCCCCAGCACAGCAGACCTCCTTCCATTCAAGTGCAAACCGTCTTTAGCATATAGGTTGCACCCCAATGAAAAGTCAGCCCAGTGCTCTAGAAACCCAAATCCCTCCTCCCTACACCAGGTCTTTAGCCATGCATTCAGCTCTCTAATCTCCCCCTGCCTTTCCTGTGTTGCACATGGCACAGGCAATATTTCAGAGAATATCACCTTGGAGGTCCTTGCCTTCATCTTGCAGCCTAGTTCTTTAAATTGATTCTTAAGGAGAATCCACCTTCCTTGTATACTGTCATTGGTTCCAACGTGGACCAAGACAACTGGGTCATGCCCAGCCCCTCCCAGTAATTTATCCACCTGGTCCACCACATGCCGAACCCTGGCACCAGGGAGACAGCAAACCATTCGGTTGAGGCGATCCTGGCGACAAACTATTCTATCAGTCCTTCTGATTATATAATCCCCTATAACCACCAACTGTCTAGGCCTACCTGCACTCCCCTTACCACCTCTACTAGATGGGTTGCTCTCCCAGCTGTAAGGGGTAGCAGTGACATCTAGGGCTGCCACCTCTGTTTGCCACCTCCACATCTTCACTAGGGATGAGCTCGGTGTTCGAGTCAAACGCATGTTCGACTCGAACATCGTCTGTTCGCCGAAACCAGAACTTTGTGGGCCGTTCGCGCCAAATTCGTGTGACGCGAACGGCCCACAATACACTGCGCCATCGCAGTGCAATCCCGGCGCTGTGATTGGCCAAGCATGCACTGTGACCCCGCATGCTTGGCCAATTACAGCACCGGCAGCGAGGAGAGCCATAATTGGCCACAGGAAGGATGCCTGTGGTCAATTATAGCTCAGGGGGGTTTAGTACACGCCCCACACTATAAAAGGCCGCCAGCGCGGCGGCCTTGTGTAGTGTGTTAGCGTGCAGGGATAGAGAAGGATAGGCAGGGACAGTGTCTTTGATATTTCTTCATTATCCTTGTGCATTTACAGTGTGTTGGTATACAGGGACAGAGAAGAATAGGCAGGGACAGTGTCAGTGATATTCTTTCATTAACCTTGTGCATTTACAGTGTGTTGGTATACAGGGACAGAGAAGGATAGGCAGGGACAGTGTCAGTGATATTCTTTCATTAACCTTGTGCATTTACAGTGTGTTGGTATACTGGGACAGAGAAGGATAGGCAGGGGACCGTGTCAGTGTCATTTTTGCTAAGCCTCCTGCACAGTATACACCTGAAGCTACCCCTTATTGCTGTGTTTTCCTGTTGTGTAACACAGGCAGGCATCTGCAGCAGTTACAGTGGGTGTAGTGTGCCTCCTGCACAGTATACACCTGAAGCTACCCCTTAGTGCTCGTGGTTTTTTTCTTTTGTGTTACACTAACAGGCATCTGCAGCACTTACAGTGGGCGTAGTGTGCCTCCTGCACAGTATACACCTGAAGCTACCCCTTATTGCTGTGTTTTCCTGTTGTGTAACACAGGCAGGCATCTGCAGCACTTACAGTGGGCGTGGTGTGCCTCCTGCACAGTATACACCTGAAGCTACCCCTTATTGCTGTGTTTTCCTGTTGTGTAACTCAGGCAGGCATCTGCAGCACTTACAGTGGGCGTAGTGTGCCTCCTGCACAGTATACACCTGAAGCTACCCCTTATTGCTGCGTTTTCCTGTTGTGTAACACAGGCAGGCATCTGCAGCACTTACAGTGGGCGTAGTGTGCCTCCTGCACAGTATACACCTGAAGCTACCCCTTATTGCTGTGTTTTCCTGTTGTGTAACACAGGCAGGCATCTTCAGCACTTACAGTGGGCGTAGTGTGCCTCCTGCACAGTATACACCTGAAGCTACCCCTTATTGCTGTGTTTTCCTGTTGTGTAACACAGGCAGGCATCTGCAGCACTTACAGTGGGTGTGGTGTGCCTCCTGCACAGTATACACCTGAAGCTACCCCTTATTGCTGTGTTTTCCTGTTGTGTAACTCAGGCAGGCATCTGCAGCACTTACAGTGGGCGTAGTGTGCCTCCTGCACAGTATACACCTGAAGCTACCCCTTATTGCTGTGTTTTCCTGTTGTGTAACACAGGCAGGCATCTGCAGCACTTACAGTGGGCGTAGTGTGCCTCCTGCACAGTATACACCTGAAGCTACCCCTTATTGCTGTGTTTTCCTGTTGTGTAACTCAGGCAGGCATCTTCAGCACTTACAGTGGGCGTAGTGTGCCTCCTGCACAGTATACACCTGAAGCTACCCCTTATTGCTGCGTTTTCCTGTTGTGTAACACAGGCATGCATCTGCAGCACTTACAGTGGGCGTAGTGTGCCTCCTGCACAGTATACACCTGAAGCTACCCCTTATTGCTGTGTTTTCCTGTTGTGTAGCACAGGCAGGCATCTGCAGCACTTACAGTGGGCGTAGTGTGCCTCCTGCACAGTATACACCTGAAGCTACCCCTTATTGCTGGTTTTTCCATCTCCCTGCAGGCCATTAGAATGTCTGGAAGGCCAACGCGTCCTCTTCCCTTGTATCAATGTCATCAGTCACTCCTTCCCTAGACCCACCATGTCCTCCTGAGGAGTCCCCCGAACTGTTTGAGCACAGTGTTGGGTACATGCTCCAGGAGGATGCTCAGCGTTTTGAAGGGTCTGATGATACACAGTTAGAGGAAGGCAGTGAGCGTGAGCGCAGAGAGAGGGGATGCTCAAGAAGAACAGCAATCTGGCAGTCATGTTCCAGCAGCTGCAGCATACTGCCAGGTTTGCTCCAGTGATCAAGAGGGAGGGGATGATGAGGTCACTGACTCCACGTGGGTGCCTGATAGGAGAGAGGAGGAGCAGGATGAGGAGGAGGCACAACTCCAATGAGGCAGGATGCCCTCCGGGGGCCGGCGTAAGGGCAGCACACCGACTGAATCAAACCGCAGAGCTCCGCCTGTGCAGGGCGCTGCCTCTGCCTGTTGATCCAAACGTTTTTAGGTGTGGGCCTTTTTTGAGTTGAGTGCATCAGATCGCACCGCTGCTATTTGCAACATATGTCTCAAGCGTATCTCGCGTGGCCAAAACATCAGCCGCTTGGGCACCACATGCTTGACCAGACATATGTTGACCTGCCATGCAGCTTGTTGGCAAGCGTACCCTAAAGACCCACACCAAAGAACAAAGCGGACCTCTCCTTGCACCCCATCAGCTGGGATCTCCAACCCCACTATACCTTCAGTCCTCTCTGAAACCTGCACTGAGAGGAATGAAGGTGTAGAATTAGGTGTGTCACAGCCAAGTACTTGCGGGCACTCTGCTAGCAGTACACCGACGTCCGATTGTAGCAGGCAAATTTCCCTGCCCCAGCTGCTGGACAGTCGAAAGAAGTTCACTCCCAGCCATCCACATGCCCAGCGGTTGAATGCTAGCTTGGCTAAATTGCTCTCATGGATATGCAGTAGTGTTTGTCTGTCAGCTTACCTTCCTCCCCTTTCACCTGGCTTCCTTTATAATCTCCTCCCAGCCTGACTCCACCCCAGGCCCTATCACAGAACACTATATTAACCTGTGCACTGCAAGCCTGCTTTGCTGATCAACGTGTTTGTTAAGCATTGTGTGTTTGGGTTCCTGCCTGCCGTGTGCTACGTCTGTGTCTCTGTTACGTTATTGGCTTGTCCCCGACTATCCCTGTCTGCTCGTGACCCTTGACCTTCGGCTTGTCTTTCGTTATCCTTGTCTGCTTGTGGCCCTTGACCTTCAGCTTGTTATTCGTTACTCTTGTATCTTGTGCTGCTGCTTCCCCTCTTGTCCCCTTATCCTACGGGGCGTGAGCTAGGAGACTCTAGGGGCCGCGACCTGGACCCAGCCTGCAGCATAACATCCTCACCCCAATTGGCTCTGGAGAAGACCTGCTGGGTCTTAGACTCCGCGCCCTGGGGAATCTTGGCTCTAGCTTCCTATAGGATCCCGGTTGTGCTCCTCTGGTCCCGCTTTCCACAACCACCCAGTTTCCTATCCGCAGCAGTCAGCCATAGGGTTCACTACCTTGCGGTGCACTCCTGTCCCCCTACGGTGTGCATCTGTCACCTGGCCGTAGGTGACCTGACAATTGCTAGCACTTCAACTGCTGCCTTTTCAGTTGGTAGACTCGGCCCCCTTCCGTGAGTTTGTGCAATGTGCGGTTCCCCAGTGGCAGGTTCCCAAATGCCACTTTTTCTCACGGAAGGCGATTCCGGCTCTCTACCGGCATGTGGAAGGCAATGTCCATGCTTCGCTGGACAGGGCGGTCAGCGGTAAGGTGCATATTACTGCTGACTCATGGTCCAGCAGGCATGGACATTGACGTTACCTTTCTTTCACGGCCCATTGGGTCACTCTTTTGGCAGCTGGGAAGGATGCAGGACAGGGTGCAGTAGTGTTGGAGGTTGTTCCGCCGCCACGCCTCCAAAATGCTACTACTGGTTGTGACACACCTCTCTCCTCCACCCCCTCCTCTTCTTATTCCTCCATGGCCTCTTCCTGTGCTTTGTCCTCGGAACCAGCGGTGCTCCGTAGGCGTTCAAGGGGCTACGCAAGTACGCAGGCAAAAAGATGCCATGCCGTGCTTGCGCTGGTGTGTTTGGGGGACAGGTGCCACACTGAGGCAGAGGTTCTGTCAGCTCTGCAGGGGCAGGCCGAGAGGTGGTTGATGCCACGCCAGCTTAAGCCAAGAATAGTGGTTTGCGACAATGGCACCACCCTCATCTCCGCCCTCCGACAGGGACAACTGACCCATGTGCCCTGTGTGGCTCACATCCTTAACCTGGTGGTGCAGCGGTTCTTGGGCAGGTACCCGGGCTTACAGCATTTCCTGAGGCAGGCCAGGAAAGTCTGTGTGCATTTCCGCAGATCATATAATGCCAGTGCTCGGCTGGCTGAGCTGCAAAAGGAGTTGAACCTGCCCAAGAACTGCCTTATATGTGACATGCCCACCAGGTGGAACTCAATGTTGGCCATGCTGCAGCGGCTGCACACGCAGCAGAGGGCCATCAATGAGTACCTGTGCGACTACGGCACCAGGACAGGGTCAGGGGAGCTCGGTTTTTTTTCACCACGCCAGTGGGGCATGGTCAGGGATGCATGCACTGTCCTGGCACCATTTGAGGAGGCAACGAGGATGGTGAGCAGTGGCAGTGGATGCATCAGTGACACTGTACCTCTTGTCCACCTGTTGGAGCATACGCTGCATGGAATAATGGACAGGGCACTTGAGGCAGAACAGAGGCAGGAAGAGGAGGACTTCCTTGCCTCTCAAGGCCCCCTTTACCCAGACAGTGTTCCTTCTGTCCCACCCATCACACAGGAAGAGGAGGAGGAGGATTGTGTCAGCATGGAGGTAGAACCTGGCACTCAGCATCAACAGCAGCAGTCTTTTAGGGATGATTTACAGTCCCAAGAAACCTGTGGACTTGTACGTGGCTGGGAGGAGGTGGCTGTGGATCATGTCGTCCTTAGTGACCCAGAGGACTCCTGACCGAATGCCTCAGCTAACCAACGCTGCATGGCCTCCCTGATCCTGCAAAGCCTGCGGAAGGATCCTCGTATTCTTCGGATCAAGGAGAGGGACCATTACTGGCTGGCCACTCTCCTTGATCCACAGTACAAGGGTAAGGTTGCGGACCTTATCTTGCCATCGCAGAGGGAGCAGGAGGATGAGACATCTCCGGGAAGCCTTGCAGAAAGGTCTGTGCAATGCATTCCCAGAGACTGGGAGGTTACAAACTCCTGGTCCTGGACAACGAGTTGCTGAGGCTTCGGTCAGTCAAAGAAGGAGCGGTGGGGAAGGTGGCCGTCTGACCAATGCGTTCAGACAATTTTTTAGTCCGCAACCCCAAGGTATGATCGGTTCCAGCAACCATCGCCAGCATCTGATTTACATGGTCCAGGAATACCTAGGGGCAAGGTCAGACTTGGACACCTTTCCCACCGAAAATCCTCTGGCTTACTGGGTCTTGAGGATGGATTACTGGCCAGAGCTTGCACAGTATACAATTGAGCTACTGGCCTGTCCTGCATCCAGCGTTCTTTCGGAACGCACATTCAGTGCTGCTGGTGGCTTTGTAACCGATCACAGGGTGCGCCTGTCCACCGACTCGGTTGATCGACTGACCTTCATAAAGATGAACTAGTCTTGGATCACCACCAGCTACCAAGCACCTGAAGCTGATGTAACCGAATAATTTTTTTTCATTTTTTTTGAAATGTCACATCCCTTCAAGACTGCTTATGATGATGCTGAGTGACTGTCCCGTTATGTTGACTGACTATCCTCTTCCTCCTCAATGATCCTGCCGATAGCTTGGAAGAACATTTGTGGTTGGGCTAAGGCCCAATTTTTCAGCCCCTGTTTAACAGGGGCGTGTAATTAAAATTTTTGATGCAATGCTTTGCAACAGGGCTCATTGCTGCGCTCCAAATACAGTATCTGTGATGGGTTGAAGTGTTGTGGCACCAGTGCCTAAGGCCCAATTTTTCTGCCCCTGTTCAACAGGGGCATGTAATAAAAATTATTGATCTAATATTTCACAGATGGGCCCATTCCTGCACCCACCAAAAGTAACTGTGAGGACTTACAGTCTTGTGGCACCAGCACCACCGCCACCACCAAAGGCCCAATTTTTCAGCCCCTGTTCAACAGGGGCATGCAATTACAATTCTTGATCTAATAATTCACAGCAGGGCCCATTCATGCGCCCACCAAGAGTAACTGTGAGGGCTTACAGTGTTGTTGCAACACCAACACCTAAGGGGCAAATTTCTGCAGAGTATATACGGCAGGCCCCTACTTTCAAACATCCAACTTACAAACGACTCATACTTGCAAACGGAAGGAGACAACAGGAAGTGAGAGGAAATCTACCCCTAGGAAGGGAAATTCTCTCCTGTAAAAGTTAATATGGGAAAAAGGTGTCTCCTCTCCTGATGCTTTATCACCAATCCTTGTTTCAATAAAAACCCCACTTTTCTAAAAACATTTGTCATTGGGATGGAAAGTGAGGTGAAATCTTCTGAACAGGTGCACAGACAGCAAAACAAATGTTACAGGGGTGATAACCCTTCACTATGTTATCCAAAAAGCTTAAAAATTTCTTTTTTGGCTAGAGCTACACTTAAAAAATGTACCTGTTCCAAATTAGAAAAAGATTCTACTTAAGAACAAACCTACAGTACCTGTCTTGTTTGCACCGCCTGTATACTGCTGTTCAGAATATATAGGGCCTTTTTTTAATTTTGGGTGCGGGGTTCCCCTTAATATCCATACAAGACCCAAAGGGGCTGGTAATGGGCTGGGGTAGGGGGGGGGGGTTGATGGGGTACCCATGCCATTTTTCTCAATGATTTTCATCCATATTGCCAGGACCAGACATTACATTAAAGCCGCAAGCAGTTTTAAATTACCATTTTTTTCCTTTACAAATGTCATTTTGTGCAGGGACAGTTCTAAACACTGGGAACACGTGGCACTTCACAGGCATACTTTAGACACCCCCCAGGTACGATATTTAAAGGAATATTTCACTTTTTTTTTTTCACTTTATGCATCATTAAAATGACTGCTCCCGAAAAAACGTCTGTCTTTAAAACTTTTTTTTGCATTGATACCTGTCCCCTGGGGCAGAACCCGGGTCCCCAAACCCTTTTTAGGACAATGACTTGCATATTAGCCGTTATAATTAGCACTTTTGATTTTGAACGTTCGCATCCATTGTATTTAATAGGGTTCTAAAGTTCGCGCAAACTTTCAGTCCGTTCGCAAGTTCTGGTGCGAACCGAACCGGGGGATGTTCGGCTCATCCCTAATCTTCACCCAACTTGGAAAATTTGTTTTGATGCACAAATACAGGACTGGCCTTCCTTTTCTGCAAGCCCCTTCCACTCCCTCTAACTACATTAACCCATCTTCCTATCTGATAATCCTGACTTGCCCCTCCACCCTCCACATCAGCCCTACTGACCACCTGCTCAGCAAGCAGAGGACCCCTTTCAAGGTTGTCCTTTATGCCCAGTGTTGCAACTTGCTCCTCCAGGTCTCTAATGCGAGCTTCCAGAAGGGCAACCTGCTCACATCTGTCACAGTGGTATCCATCCTGGAGCTGTTGCACCAATTTTGCATACATGTGGCACACTGTGCACTGAGCAAAACCTTCAACCCTGCTAGCACTCATTTCCCAGTTACAATATAATTACTTGTAGGAAGTTTAAGATGTTACTCACATTTTAGAAGACTCCTGTTTTAAACTCCCAGTTTTTAACTGTCCACTTTAGTTCAAAATTCCACTTATGTTCACAAAATCCACATGCAAGCCACCATCAGCAGGGAGCCAGCTCCTAGGGGAGTTTGTACAGACACTTATATACTCACCTGTGAACAATTAGCCACTCCCCTTAATTAGCAGAAAGAGAAAAAAAAGCTGTTCAGGGCTGGGTTCACACTAGTGCGACACGACATCTGTCCTACTTTGGATCCGACTTTGCCCTGCGACATGAAGCCGACATATGTCCGACTTTCAATGAACGGGGATCCGACTTGGATCCCCGCCAATATCAGGCACTGTGTTTAGTATGAATCTTGAAGGGGAACTCCAGGCCAAATTTTAAATTAAAAAAACGGCTTGGGTTCCCCCTCCAGGAGCATACCAGGCCCTTGGGTCTGGTCTGGATTTGAACAGGCGCCCCTACGCCGAAAAAACGGCGTGGGGGTCCCCCCAAAATCCAAACCAGACCCTTATCCGAGAACACAACCTGGCCGGCCGCAGGGGAAGAGGGGGGGACGAGAGAGCGGCCCCCCCTCCCTCCTGAACCGTACCAGGCCTCATGCCCTCAACATGGGGGGTTTGGTGCTCTGGAACAGGGGGGCGACCTGCGGCCCCCCCACCCCAGAGCACCCTGTCCCCATGTTGATGAGGACAGGGCCTCTTCCCGACAACCCTGGCCGTTGGTTGTCGGGGTCTGCGGGCGGGGGGCTTATCGGAATCCGGGAGCCCCCTTCAATAAGGGGGCCCCCGGATCCCGGCCCCCCCACCCTATGGGGGTGGCCTGGTTCACACTGGGGCGACAAACGCTCCGACATTGGGAGCTCATGTCGCATGACGTGTGAAAATCAATGTTTCCCTATGGGAGCCGTCCTAACTGGTCCGACACATGTCGGTCCGACTTTGAAAATGCTCCCTGTACTACTTTGGTCCGACTTTGATCCGACTTCAGCCCATTGACTATCATTGAAGTCGGATCAAAGTCGGACCGCAGTCTTGCATGGTCCGACTTTGGCATGCGACTTGTGCTGTACTGCTCGAGGGGGAACTCCAGGCCAAATTTTAAATAAAAACCGGTGTGCGTTCCCCTCCAGGGGCATACCAGGCCCTTGGGTCTGGTCTGGATTTGAACGGGCGCCCCTACGCTGAAAAAACGGCGTGGGGGTCCCCCCAAAATCCAAACCAGACCCTTATCCGAGCACACAACCTGGCAGGCCGCAGGGGAAGAGGGGGGGACGAGAGAGCGGCCCCCCCTCGCTCCTGAACCGTACCAGGCCGCATGCCCTCAACATGGGGGGTTTGGTGCTCTGGGGCAGGGGGGCGACCTGCGCCCCCCCCACCCCAGAGCACCCTGCCCCCATGTTGATGAGGACAGGGCCTCTTCCCGACAACCCTGGCCGTTGGTTGTCGGGGTCTGCGGGCGGGGGGCTTATCGGAATCCGGGAGCCCCCTTCAATAAGGGGGTCCCCGGATCCCGCCCCCCCCACCCTATGTGAATGAGTATGGGGGACATCGTACCCTTACCCATTCACCTGGTGGACAAAAAATTGCAATAAAAAACCACTACACGGGTTTTCAAAGTAATTTATTGCACAGCTCCGGGGGTCTTCTTCCGACTTCCGGGGGTCTTCTTCCGACTTTCGGGGGTCTTTTCCGACTTCGAGGGTCTCCGGTGTCGTCTTCCGCTCTCCGGTTCTTTCTTCCGCCGGGCCTCCGCTAACTTCTTTTTAGCTCTCTTGCTAACAGAGGCCCGGTCTTCCCGTTGTCTCGTCCGGCTCTCCGTTGTCCTTCTGCCGGCCCCTCCACTAACTTATTTTTAGCTCTTTCGCTAGTGGAGGGGCCGGTCTTCCCGTCGCCGTCGGCTTCTTCTTCCCTCTTCTCCTCCTCGATGTTGACGCGTCGCTTCTTCCCGCTGTAATACTGGCTCTCCGCTCCGCTCCGCATTAATATAGGCTTCTCATGACGTCACAGTCACATGTTCCAGGGCACATGGCCCCGGAGCATGTGACTGTGACGTCATGGGAACATGTGACTGTGACGTCATGAGAAGCCTATATTAATGCGGAGCGGAGCGGAGAGCCAGTATTACAGCGAGAGGAAGCGACGCGTCAACATCAAGGAGGAGAAGAGGGAAGAAGAAGCCGATGGCGACAGCGACGGGAAGCCCGGCCCCTCCTCTAGCGAAAGAGCTACAAAGAAGTTAGTGGAGGGGCCGGCAGAAGAACAACGGAGAGCCGGACGAGACAACGGGAGGACAGGCCTCTGTTAGCAAGAGAGCTAAAAAGAAGTTAGCGGAGGCCCGGCGGAAGAAAGAACCGGAGAGCGGGAGACGACACCGGAGACCCTCGAAGTCGGAAAAGACCCCCGGAAGTTGGAAGAAGACCCCCGGAAGTCGGAAGAAGACCCCCGGAGCTGTGCAATAAATTACTTTGAAAACCCGTGTAGTGGTTTTTTATTGCAATTTTTTGTCCACCAGGTGAATGGGTAGGGGTACGATGTACCCCATACTCATTCACATAGGGTGGGGGGGCCGGGATCCGGGGGTCCTCTTATTGAAGGGGGCTCCCGGATTCCGATAAGCCCCCCGCCCGCAGACCCCGACAACCAACGGCCAGGGTTGTCGGGAAGAGGCCCTGTCCTCATCAACATGGGGGCAGGGTGCTCTGGGGTGGAGGGGTCGCAGGTCGCCCCCCTGCCCCAGAGCACCAAACCCCCCATGTTGAGGGCATGCGGCCTGGTACGGTTCAGGAGGGAGGGGGCCGCTCTCTCGTCCCCCCCTCTTCCCCTGCGGCCTGCCAGGTTGTGTGCTCGGATAAGGGTCTGGTTTGGATTTTGGGGGGACCCCCACGCCGTTTTTTCGGCGTAGGGGCGCCTGTTCAAATCCAGACCAGACCCAAGGGCCTGGTATGCCCCTGGAGGGGAACCCGCGCCGTTTTTTTAATTTCAAATTTGGCCTGGAGTTCCCCTTCAAGATTCATACCAAACACAGTGCCTGATATTGGAGGGGATCCAAGTCGGATCCCCGTTCATTGAAAGTCGGACATATGTCGGCTTCATGTCGCAGGGCAAAGTCGGATCCAAAGTAGGACAGATGTCGTGTCGCACTAGTGTGAACCCAGCCTAAAAAGTGTCAGAGAAAGGAGGGGGGTAGAGTATTTTTAAAACTGATAAATGTATCAAATAAAGGACAAAAAAATAAAAAAATCAACACTTGCAAGCAGAAGCAGTTAAAAGCAAAACTCCTGGTTAACTGTCCACGTTAGTTCAAAATTTCACTTATGTTCACAAATAAGACAACTCCCAAATTTTGCCACTTTCTCCTTCAAATTTATTTACTTCCTGTCACATAGCCAAACAGGAAGTGAGGGTAAATCCCTACCAATGTCTTTCCTTGGGGACACACAGGTAAATCCAAATAGTTTCCCCATTATGTAAATTGTACTCCAGCATTTTGCTGGGTACACCCCAAATTATTCTGTATCTTGGACTTTGGGGTTTATTTACTAAAGGCAAATCCACTTTGCACTACAAGTGCACTTGCTGGATATCAGAGGGGGACATGAAAGGAAAAAATAAAAAAAACACAATCTTTGCTTCTACATGATTGGATGTTAAAACCACCAGTGCTTCCCCTCAGATTTTCAGCAACTACACTTGTGCTGCAGAGTGGATTTTCCTTTACTAAACCCCAAACTACCTAATGATTTGGGGTGTACACAACAAAGTGCTAGAGTGCAATTTGCTTAATGGGGACACTAGTTAGATTGATCTGTGTGTCCCCAAGAAAAGACATTGGTAGGGTTTTACCTTCACTTCCTGTTTGTCTGTGTGACAGGAAGTGAAGCCAATTTTACTAAAAGGGACACAAAGCCCAACCTAAAAAAAACAAGCAAGGGTTCTAACACTGACATGGTTTCCCTCAAATGCCCACAATTAGAATAGTATTGCCTTGATCTAGCTTTTAGCGCAGTGCTCTAAATCAGTGCTTCTCAAGTACCCCCAACAGGCCATGTTTGCAGGCTTTCCTTCCTCTTGCACATGTGCTTTAAATCACAGTCAATGGCTTGGTATTTGGGACAGCAATTCTCGATAAGATAAATTCACAAAACATGTCCTGTCGTGGGTAATGGAGGACTGAGGCTGATGACCACTGCAGTAAAAAAGGAAAATTTAATACTTTCCGCTCTGTATTTTTCCTTTCCTGGTGACTAGCCATAGCAGCACACAATCCATGCATATGCTACCATGAAGGCACCAGGAAAAGTAACTTTTAGACAAATCACACCTGTTTTGTTTGGACATGCCAATCAGCCTAGTTAAGCTGCAGCTGTGAAATGTGTTGCATGGAAAACAAAAAACAAACCTCAAAATTTGCATCAATTTTTATTGGTCAACAAAACAGGACTTGGAAAAAAGCAAGGAAAGCAAAAAAACATGTACCGTATATACTCGAGTATAAGCCAAGATCTTTAGCCCTTTTTTGGCTTATACTCGAGTCAGTGCACCTGAAAATATTGAGAGGCTACGGGCCTCCATCGTTTAAAACTCGCAGTCTCCTCCTGGTCCCTTCCATGATAGGCGGAACTGTGTCTGCTGAGAAACGCCTATCACGAACATTCTCTCATCCTCACCCATCCCAGCAGACACTGTGTTCAGTGTTCCGCCAATCACGGACGCCTTTTCATCCTCGGACAAGAGGACGTCCGTGATTGGCAGAACACTGAACAGTGTCTGCTGGGATGGGTGAGTCCGAGGATGAGAGAACGTTCGTGATAGGCGTTTCTCAGCAGACACACCTATCACGGAAGGGACCAGGAGGAAACCGTGAGTTTTAAACAATGAATGGACGCCCCCAGCCTCTCAATTTCAGGTACACTGACACCGGGCACAGTGAGGATTGGCACAGTGAGGATGGGCACAGTGACAATTGGCACAGTGAGGTTGCAATGGGCACAGTGAGGCGCGCAAATGGGCATTGTTGACCCTCTTTTCCCGCTTACAGTAGCTGCTGCATTCTCACCCTCGGAGTCAATAAGTTTTCCCAGTTTTTTGTGGTAAAATTAGGTACCTCGGCTTATACTCAGGTCGGCTTATACTCGAGTATATACGGTATGTTAATTTGAAACATTAGTCACAACATCTTGAGAAACATTTAGCAAAATAATGCAGCACAGACAATTAAATCAAAGTGAACAAACGACACACATTAACAACATCAAAAATATTTCAGGGGAAAATATCCCCCACCCAAAAAAATACAATAAACAAAATAAAAAAAAAACATCTGCTTTACAAAGACATAGCAAACAAAATACAAAGCGAACATGTGTTACAAACTCGATAAGGAGACCAAAATGTACTTTTTGCCGGCCACACACACATAATCTTGCCTCTTTTCAGGGCAAGGGAGAGGATGCTATCTGCTAGCTTTATATAACATAGGTTTGTGTGCTAATGAGGCAATTGAAAACACATGCGCAGTCCATGAAACACACAAAATACAAGTTCACCCAGTGTAGAGACTGAACTTCAAAGTGGGTACACCTGTTAAGGATGTCCTTCAATTACTAACCCAAAAAAAACTCTGAGCATGCCCAGAAACATCCAGGTGCTGTTCACACACAAAAAGCACCAAAAAAAACTAAGTCCCTGAGCATGCTCGGACCAACACAAATGCATTTCACACACCAAAAGGCACAGGAAAAAATCTAAGTTCCTGAGCATGCCCAGACCAACCCAATTGCAGCTAGCAGTAAATAAGCCACACCCCTGTCCAAAATTAAGCACATAATCCAGCATGCTACTAAACTAAGAGATGGGACAAACACCCCCCGATCCGGGGGGCAAACAAAGAGCCTAACATGGGCAAAAGTTATACAACAAATACCATTGCAGTCTATGGGAAATGACTTGTTAATTTTGCAAGTCCCCACTTGGCTGGCTTATCTTCTAGTTATTGGCCTTAAAATGGGTATGGGGCCCAAGTCCCACCCTAAGGGACACATATCAATGTCACCAATTTGGACAACACCAAAAACGAAACAAGGAGAAGTGCTTTTAAATATGCCAAATTGCTTAAGGGCCAGTTCACACCACATGCAGTCCATTGCGTTTTTTTCTGCATCAAAATCGCATGGAAAGTTGGTTATATGGTTTAAAATGGCAGTTCTTGCAGTTCCAGTAAAAAAGAACATGCTGCATTTTCCCTGCACTGGACTGTACTGGAACGCTGTAAAACGTAACAAAATTGCACTCGAACGCACCGAAATGCACTGGAACACACTTGTCCTTATCTAAGGTTAATAAAAAAGAGGGGAGAAAAAAAGCACTGGACTGTATTAAAAGCGTACACAAAACGCACTGGAACGCATCTAAAACGCATATAAAACACTTCAAAACGCACATGCAAAAAAGCACCTGGAACGCATTCGGATTGCGTTTCTATGGTGTAAACTGGGCATCAAAAATGCATGGAAAGTTGGTTATATGGTTCTAAATGGCAGTGTTTGTTCCAGTGCATTCCAGTTCCAGAAAATAAAGTATATCATGCTGCATTTTACCATGCACTGGACTGTACTGTAACACTGTAAATCGCATCAAAAATGCATCATAAACGCACATGCAGAAAAGCATCTGGAACACATCTGGACTACGTTTCTATGGAGTGAACTAGCCCTGAGCCCTGGTTCACACTGGTGAAATTTGACATGTGTTTTGACATGTCAAATAGGCAGCATTTGCTGGCAATTCCCGTCAATGGCACCGTCCTAATCATTGCGACACCGCATCTGCGGCACTGCATCGATTTCAAGAAGTATTTTCTGTACTACTTTTTGTGATTTTGCCTGCCAAAACCTGCACAGATGTCTCTGTAATTGCAGCCGAAATCGGAACTGACAAGCATAAGTAAAATTGTGCGAGTTCAGCTGAACTTGCACGGCTTCACTCCCGCAGTGTGAACCTGGGCTCAAGCTAGTAACTTGGGGGGGGGGGGGGGGTTACTCTGCCTGTAAAGCGGTGCATCTTGTAGCATGTATCCAAAATGATGCTTCAAAGATGTACGGCTTTATAGAAAACGGACAAATCTACATTGCAGCTGCAAGGTTTAATCACAAAACAAAAAATTCCCTGCCCCCCCAATACATACAAGGCCATTTGGGTCTGGAAAGGCTTCAAATGAAAACCCCCACGTGAAAAATACCTCCCCAAAAATTGTGCCCCTCCCACGCACTAACAAACCCCTACTAGCCAAACACAGCAAGCCAGTCCATGAAAGGGGGGTGTATGGTTGGGAGCAGAAGGGCTCGGCACCCCAAAAGTCAACCTTGTTCACATTCAGGGGGACAAGGGCCTCTTCCACACAAGCCTAGGCTGGGGTTGTAGGGGACTGCAGACAGGGGGTCTTTACTAAATGTGGAAAGCCCCTTTAAACTAGTGGGTACAAGGTGTTTTGTGCTTGGTATTGGGCTGAACCCAACATGTTGAGTGCATGTGGCTTTGAATGATTCGGGAGGGAGTTGGGCGATCCTAGCTGGCCCTGTTTGTTCTGAAATAATATGTGGTTTGGATTGGTGAAGGCAGCTCACAGCTTACAGAGTGTGGAGTTCCCCTTTAAAAGCAAAAACTAGCCCCAAAGAATTCTATACATTAGAAGGGGGAGACAAGAGTGTTGGAGAATGGAGTGTGGAGTTCCCCTTTAACCACTTGCCGACCGCCTCCTGTACTTATACGTCGGCAGAATGGCACGGACAGGCATATTAACGTACCTGTCCGTCCCCTTTAAATGCCTGTCCGTGTGGTTGCACGCGCCGCCGGCGATGCGTTCGCGACCCTGCTGCCATCCCCGTGAGTCACACCACGGGTCCCGCGGACTCGATCACCGTGGGGATCCCCGCGATCGTCTCACGGAGGTATAGAGCAGGGAGATGCTTGTGTAAACAAGCATCTCCCCGCTCTGACTAGTGACAATGACACTGATCTCGGCTTTGTATACTCGGAGCGGAGATCAGTGTCATGTGACACAGAGCCCATCCCCCCTACAGTAAGAAACACTATGCAGGGAACACTTAACCCCTACAGCGCCACCTAGTGGTTAACCCCCTTCACTGCCAGTGTAATTTTCACAGTAATCAGTGCATTTTTATAGCACTGATCGCTGTGAAAATGACAATGGTCCCAAAAATGTGTCAAAGGTGTCCGATGTGTCCGCCATAATGTCGCAGTCATGAAAAAAATCACTGATCGCCGCCATTACTAGTAAAAAAAAAAACCATAAAAATGCCATAAAACTATCCCCTATATTGTAAACGCTATGACTTTTGCGCAAACCAATCAATAAACGCTTATTGCAATTTTTTTTTACCAAAAATATGTAGAAGAATACGTATCGGCCTAAACGGAGGAAAAAAAAATTGTTTTTTTATATATTTTTGGGGGATATTTATTATAGCAAAAAGTAAAAAATATTGCATTTTGTTTATAGCTCAAAAAAATAAAAACCGGAGAGGTGATCAAATACCACCAAAAGAAAGATCTATTTGTGGGAAAAAAAGGAAGTCAATTTTGTTTGGGAGCCACGTCGCACGACCGCGCAATTGTCAGTTAAAGTGACGCAGTGCCGAATCGCAAAAAGGGGCCTGGTCTTTAACCAGCCAAAATGGTCCGGGCTGAAATGGTTTAGGAAGGTCCACAGTATAGTCCTCAACCGGGCGTTTACCTTGGGTCAGTGTGTGCAGGATGGTTTCAGCAGTGGCCACATGCTGTGGGTCGTCATAAAGCTGAGCCATTGATTTCAGGAAAGTTTCTACAGAATCTAATACAGGGCTTTTCTGTTCGAGCAGGTTGTGGGCCCAGGCCTGGGGCTCTTCTGACAGCAAAGAGATAAGGAATCCCACCTTTACAGACTCTGGAAAGAAAGTTCTGGGTTGGAGAGCTAGGTAAAGTAAGCAAGCATTCCTGAAGGCTCTGAACTTCTTCTGATCACCCCTGAAACGTTCAGCCGTGGGGACTCTTGGTTCAGGGGGAGTCATTACCACAGTAGGATTCGAGCTGGCCTGTTCTTGTGGAGAGGAAGCTGAGGCCGCACTGGTAGATAAGGAGAATGGGTCTGCAGGCGCCGGTGATACAGTCAGATGCCGCAGCCACCCCTCTAGTTGAAAATAGCCCTCTTGAAGTCTCTGTACTGCCTTGGTAATGGTGGTAACTTGCTGGCATAGGGCCTCGAGTGGGGAGCCAACTCTGTCGGCCTCTGACATGGCTGGATTGTACTGTCAGGTTACCTTTCTGAGGCCGGGATGCTGAGAGCGGCTCCCCTTGCGGCTGAGCGCAGTATACCCCTGAAGTTGGCACAGCGGGTATCAGGCCCGGACTGGGACAAAAAATAGGCCCGGGCATTTTAGACTAAGCAGCCCGGGGGGGGGGCGGCGGCGGTGCATGATGGGATGTGGGGTTCCAGCACCTTGTACCTCTGGACCCCTTTACATTACACAGCACCCTGCACCTCTGGACCCCTTTACATTACACAGCACCCTGCACCTCTGGACCCCTTTACATTACACAGCACCCTGGACCCCTTTACATTACACAGCACCCTGCACCTCTGGGCCCCTTTACATTACACAGCACCCTGCACCTCTGGGCCCCTTTACATTACACAGCACCCTGCACCTCTGGACCCCTTTACATTACACAGCACCCTGCACCTCTGGACCCCTTTACATTACACAGCACCATGCACCTCTGGACCCCTTTACATTACACAGCCCCCCACAGTTTGTTACATGGACACCCCCCTAACAGTTCTGGACCCCCTGCATGTTACACGGACCTCCCTACATTACAGACCCGCTCCCTACAGTACAGACCCCCCTACATTACAGACCCCCTCTACAATACAGAACCCCCTACAATACAGAACCCCCCTACAATACAGACCCCCCTACATTTCAGACCCCCTAACATACAGAACCCCCTACATTTCAGACCCCCCTACAATACAGAACCCCCCTACAATTCAGAACCCCCCTACATTACAGACTTCCCCTACATTACAGACTTCCCCTACATTACAGACTTCCCCTACATTACAGACCCCCCTACAATACAGAACCCCCCTACATTACAGAACCCCCCTACAATACAGAACCCCCCTACATTTCAGACCCCCACATTACAGAACCCCCTACATTACAGAACCCCCCTACAATACAGATCCCCCTACAATACAGATCCCCCTACATTTCAGACCACCCCTACAATACAGAACCCCTTCCCCCACAATACAGACCCCCCCTTCAGACCCATAATGTACCTCAGATCAGCGCGGGACTGCATGTTGGGTCCCCTCCCCCTGTGTGGACATAAAGGAGGAGGGGGAGGTGGCTTCACTCTGATCATCAGTGCCGCGGCCACCTTGCCAGAGAGAAGGGGATCGTTGCAGGACCCGGCCCCCTGATGTGCCGACGGGTGTCACTCGAGTACGGCTCTGACTCGCAGCTGAGAGTGCACTGGGGCAGTGGCGTCACTAGGGTTGGTGTCACCTGGTGTGGCAAAACATGGTGTCACCCCCCTCCTGTCTATCCTGCCTAGCGCCCTGCAGGCAGCGCACGGTCACAAGGCGCACCCCCAAATGACCCCAGTAAATTAAAGTATAGGGTGGTATTGGGCTGGTTGGGGCGATATAGGGCAGGTTGGGGTAATATAGGGCAGGTTGCGGTGGTATAGTGCAGGTTGGGGTGATATAGGGCAGGCTGGGTGGCAAAGGGCAGGTTGGGGTTGTATAGGGCAGGCTGGGGTGGTATAGAGCAGGTTTGGGTGGAATAGAGCAGTTTGCGGTGGTATAGGGCAGGTTGGGGTGGTATAGGGCAGGGTGTGGTGGCATAGGGCAGGGTGCGGTGGCATAGGGCAGGGTGAGGTGGCATAGGGCAGGGTGAGGTGGCATAGGGCAGGTATATAGATCTCTCCTCAATCATCAACCGAGGATGAGGAGAGATCTATACATTTATATAATATATAATGGACTGGCACGATATTTCCAATATTGTTTGATTTATATAAGGACATTATATGGAAAATTTGCACACTGCACTTTATTATTAATTATATTGTTTGATTTATTTAAAGTGGTTGTAAACCCTGTTAATTTTTTATTTTTTTAACTAACCTGCAAGACAAAGCTATAATGAGCTAGTATGACTAGCATACTAGCTCATTATGTACCACTTACCTTAGATCGGGGCCCCCGAAGTCGTCCGTGTCCCTCTCTCTAGCCGCAGCCATTGCTGCGGCGATAGCCGTAATGTTACTTCCGGGTATCGCCGCTCCAGCCAATCACAGCGCCGCTCCGGCGCTGCGATTGGCCGGAGCGGCGAAGACGTGACTCCGCACATCCACGTGGGAGCCGTCGAATTCGGCTACGTCGTCGAATGCTGCGACCTAGCCGAATTTGTGAATGGGATTAACCCCATGCGCATGCGCGTGCCGGTTTTAAATGCAAATATCTCCTAAACCGTGTAGGTTAAGGAGATATTTCATGCACCTACAGGTAAGCCTTAATCTAGGCTTACCTGTAGGTGTTTGTTTACAAAGTGGGTTTACAACCACTTTAACTAGTCAACCTCACTTCTGTGTTTCCTTCCCCCACCCTTGTTGTTTGCCTTTCCTCTCCCTTGTTTTTGTAAACTCACCTATCTCCTACAATGCCAATGCATGCTCACATTACTTTTTCTTGTATAATGTTTCACACTACCAATACGAGTTCAAGGTACATGTAATTATTTCCTATACAACCTTTTTATCTGAACAAACTCAACCATTTATGCATTGTATGTTTGTAAAATTTTATCCTGGTAAAATTCAATAATATTTAAAAAAAATAAAATACAAAAAATAAAATAAATAGTCAGTGCTAAAAAGTTTCTCCTAATAAATGTATTCAAACCTACCTTGTAAATTTGAAAGCAGAGAGCGAGAGGAAGTCATGCACAATTCACTTAAGGAAGCACATGTTAGGCTGCAAGGGAGCTAATTGATAGGCGTGAATGAGTCTGTGGGAGGAGTGGAGGGGCAGCCACACCCCCAGCTCCGCCCACCAGCTCCGGCTGCCTCTGGAGACATTGGAGATCCCCGAGGGACGGGGGAGTATTACAGGCAGGGGGGAGATGTGACATGCGATCCGGTATGGGCCGTCGCGGGCCGCCGCGGCCCACCGGGCATTTGCCCGGTATGCCCTATGGCCAGTCCGGGCCTGGCGGGTATAGTGCTCAAAGAAGCACGTGTTGCCAGCAGGGTGTGCAGGACTTGAGCAGATGATCACTTGCAGGCAACTTGAGGAGGTGCTGGAAGCAGTCCTTAAGGAGTGTGGACAGGATACAGGGCGTAGGGCATCCAGTGAAGTCAGCAAAGGCCTGGCCGAGGATCCAACACTGGTGATCATACACGGGTAGGTAGACTGCTGTTGGAAGTAGCAAAGTCTCTAAGGCCAGCCAGAGTCACACACA
Source organism: Rana muscosa (assembly GCA_029206835.1). NCBI lineage: Eukaryota > Metazoa > Chordata > Amphibia > Anura > Ranidae > Rana > Rana muscosa. The sequence goes on along the minus strand of JARGYO010005577.1, from coordinate 139,675 downwards.
AATAGCAGAGGTATTCAGTCTTTTAAACAGGCTAAGGTCATCCACAGACAAGCAGGCAGGTTAGGCAGAAGAGTAGTCCTTAGGATAAGCTGGGGGTCATACACAGGCAAGCAGGCTGATTAGGCAGAAGAGTAGTCCTTAGGGTAAGCCGGGTCAGAGCCAGGAGAAGATCAGGGTAAGCCAAGGAATGATCTGAGTCATAGCAAGACAACAGGAAACAGGTTCAGGAACTCAGGAAAAGCTGAAGACAATCCAGCAATTTGGCTCAGACAGAGGCATCCTTATAGAGGCCAGCAGGGGCAACCATCTGTCACATGATGCACCTATGGCGCCCATTTTATTTACTGGCAAGATTGCCAGTACTTTCACGGCCTATTCCCTGACAAATATTTATCCACAATGTCGCAAAACCGCACAAGGGGCAGACAGCTGAATTAAGCAGGCTGGTCTGGGCAGAGATGCGGCTGGATGAGAGCTACAGAGCCCTCCGGTGGCATGTATCCCAAGCATGCCCTTGGATAGCAGATGACAGCCCAACAGAAGGCTTTGGCTACGGCGGCCTGGGACTGTTGTATGTGAAGCTGACAGGGGACCCTAACTTTGGGAGTGATTTGGAGTGGCGGTTGGACGAAATCATGGATTACAGAGAAGGGCTACTGAACGTCTCGGAAGTGCACTGGGCACTGTAAAATTTTCTGGCCGTTCAGGAATGGGAGCTGGAGATCGCCTACAGACGGCTTCTAGACTCTGCTCAGCACCAGCGCTGGGCTCCCTTTGCCTGGGACTATCAGGAAATACCAGTTGACAACTCTGAAATCCTGGTTGAAGAGTCGGCAAGGTGGCAGAGTAACAGTGTGCTTTGCCAACCTGCCCCCGCAGCTATGGACGTGGAAGTCTTATGGCAGATGCAGCAAGTGCTGACTGACCTTGATGATCCTGTTTCTGCATGGGATGATCTTGGATGGAGGAATGTGCCTGTCCAGCAGCATGCCAGAGAATCGGCAGTGGAAAATCTGGAGATTGCCATCCCCAAAGCTGAAGTGCTGACAACAGGGTAGAGTTCTGCCCAGCACTGATAGCATCTTCTGGGTTCCACGGACAGGAGATGGTGAACCTCTATCCCCAGACACCATTTGTAGAGACAGGGGATTTGATAGACTTTTTTGCTGAGGAAGAACAACCTGATAAACCTCCAGCAGAAGAGCTGGTATCAGGGCCAAACTTCACTGTGCTCTGCCCAGCACCAACAGCAGTATCTGTAGAGTTGCAAGGAACTTCCCCAGCTGAAGCGCTGTTCACTGGACAGAGGGTCCAAGACCTCTGCCCCACACCTGTGGCAGTTCCGGAGGCTCAGGGTGGGAAGGTGGCAATCACTTCCCAACAGCAGATACAGGGGGAGAAGGGAGAGGAGATGTTCGTCGTCCCTCCCCAACAGTCGGCCAGGGTGGAGGATGCGGTCTTTCCTCCCCAGCAAAGATCAGTGCACCTGGGAGACCGTACCATAGACATGTCGTCCCAGCAGCCAGATGAGGGAACGGAAAAGAAAGCAGCCAGCTCACCTCCCCAATGGCAGCTACACAGTTTGGGAGTGGAGGAATCCAGCCTCCTGTCCCAATGGTTAGGCGAAGCGGATGATGAGGAGTCCCCAGCAGAAGTGCTGGCAACAGGGCAGAGTGCTGCTGGCCTCTGCCCTCAACTAACAGAGGACGGATTTCCTGTAAAGGTGGATGGGACTTCAGTCTCCACCTGTATACCCCAGGGATGCTGGGCAGTCGGCCCAGATGGCCAACAGCATGACGGACTGAGCCCAGCCACCCTGTCTTCTCTCATGCAGCTAAAGGGACTCCAGGGGGAAGGACCAATCCGCACTTCCCCCCCAGCAGTGAGTATGTTCTATGAGAGAGGCAGGGGTTGGCTGGGTGAGTAATGCTCTGTTTGGAACAATTTGTTTGGGGTACTGTGTGGGTACGGACATTAGAGGACTGGAACTATGGACTAACTTCGGAGTCAACCCGTCTGGGGTCTCCTCCTGTGTTAGTCTTCTGCCGAAAGGGGAGAGATGTGACGGGAGGGCCCATGGAACCCAGAATCCATTGGAAAGGTTGTGAAACTCTTGTTTCAGCTCCCCATGCACCTCTTATGTCTAAGTCACCCTGTGCCTTCCTGGCACAGGGTGACTAAGAAAATATGTCTTGGATTACTTAAAATGGGACAGTTATATTTATCCACAATACCTCCCAGGATATATGTAAAGACTATTCTTAGTTTGTTTAATTCTGAACAATACATGATCATTGAAAGAGCTGATCACATTGACCTCCGGAGATGGGCTGTCTGGTCACCTGGGCTGCCTTAAGTGCTGTGTTAATTAACATGCTAATTATATAGAGGGAAGGATGGTGCTGTGCTGTTTGGATAAGATTGCTGTCTATGTGCAGAAAGCTAAAAATATAAACTAACAATAAATAATATAAAACTGATATTATTGTAGGTAGGAGTATCAATGTGCACCAATAAATTACCAATAAATATAAAAAATATAAAAAATATTCCAGTAGTGCAAAGTTGCTAAAACCATAAGACTTACTAAAACATATAGTGCCAACGTGCAACGTGCATAACACTGGGAACAAATAATATGTCCAATATACTGGTAAAAATGCAGTAAACAAATATGTATGCTGGTTGCAGGAGTGCACAAAGTGCTAAAGTGCAAAACAAATGTCCAATACACTGGAACACAAAATTGTTTGATCCGACGTGGTGAGTGAAGTAAAAGCATGTAAGGTGATGCCAATAGCAACAAAATGCTTTCTTGAGATGTTTCTATTTCCAAGTGTCGGCAGGGGGTGATGAAGAGATGATGGATCTCTCTTTCGTGTGTCACACACAATAGTAAAGGTGGCCTCTTACCTTGCGGTAATGAGGTAACCGCATAAGAATGCTGGGAGTAGTAGTTCCTCCGGTGGGTCCTAGGATAGTGGTGGATCCTTACGGTAATAAGGTAACCATATAAGAATGCTGGGAGTAGTAGTTCCTCCAGTGGGTCCTAGGGTAATAGTGGATCCTAAGGGATGTCTTTGTCTCTCAGTGACAACAAAGTAATAGGGGGAGAGAAAGGAGGGTCTCTATCGTGAAGTACGTTTTTAAAAACCAATCCGGTACGTTTATTAAATATAACAGTGGGTACTCACATTAAACAGTATAAAAATAACTTATCTCCATACTAGCAGCGAGCTCGTTAGCCTCCGTCTGTCTATATGTCTTTCCGTCCCTACGCGTGGCGTCACAGTCACGTGACTATGGCGGTACATGTAACATGTACCGCCATACACTCTGCACCCCTCTCCTACATGTAACACCCACCGCCATACACTCTGCACCCCTCTCCTACATATAACACCCACCGCCATACACTCTGCACCCCTCTCCTACATGTAATACCCACCGCCATACACTCTGCACCCCTCTCCTACATGTAACACCCACCGCCATACACTCTGCACCCCTCTTCTACATGTACCACCCACCGCCATACACTCTGCACCCCTCTCCTACATGTACCACCCACCGCCATACACTCTGCACCCATCTCCTACATGTACCACCCACCGCCATACACTCTGCATCCCTCTCCTACATGTACCACTCACCGCCATACATAGTTACATAGTTACATAGTTACATAGTTAGTCAGGTTGAAAAAAGACACAAGTCCATCCAGTTCAACCGTAAAAAAAAAAAAAAAAAAAAAAAAAAAAAAAAAAAACATATATCGTACAATCCCATATACCCAATTCTATACCCACAGTTGATCCAGAGGAAGGCAAAAAAAACCCAGAAGAGCATGATCCAATTTGCTACAGCAGGGGAAAAAATTCCTTCCTGATCCCCCGAGATGCAATCGGATATTCCCTGGATCAACTTTACCTATAAATGTCAGTACCCAGTTATATTATGTACATTTAAGAAAGAATCCAGGCCCTTCTTAAAGCAATCTACTGAGCTGGCCAGAACCACCTCTGCAGGGAGTCTATTCCACATTTTCACAGCTCTTACTGTGAAAAAACCTTTCCGTATTTGGAGGTGAAATCTCTTTTCCTCTAGACGCAAAGAGTGCCCCCTTGTCCTTTGTGTTGACCGTAAAGTGAATAACTGAACACCAAGTTCACTATATGGACCCCTTATGTATTTGTACATGTTGATCATATCCCCCCTTAATCTCCTCTTCTCAAGAGAGAATAAATTCAGTTCCTCTAATCTCTCCTCATAGCTGAGCTCCTCCATGCCTCTTATCAGTTTGGTTGCCCTTCTCTGCACTTTCTCCAGTTCCCCAATATCCTTTTTGAGAACTGGGGCCCAAAACTGAACTGCATATTCCAGATGAGGTCTTACTAATGATTTGAACAGGGGCAAAATGATATCTCTCTCTCTGGAGACCATACCTCTCTTAATACAAGAAAGGACCTTGCTCGCTTTGGAAACCGCAGCTTGGCATTGCATGCCATTATTGAGCTTATGATCTACCAAAACCCCCAGATCCTTCTCCACTACGGATCCCCCCAGTTGTACTCCCCCTAGTATGTATGATGCATTCATATTATTAGCCCCCAAGTGCATAACTTTACATTTATCAACATTAAACCTCATCTGCCACATAGTCGCCCAATTAGACAGAGCATTGAGGTCGGCTTGTAAATTGGCGACATCCTGTAAGGACGTTATTCCACTGCATAGCTTGGTGTCATCTGCAAAGACAGAAATGTTACTTTTGATCTCAGACCCAATATCATTTATAAACATATTAAAAAGTAAGGGTCCCAGCACTGAACCTTGGGGTACACCACTGATAACCTTGGACCATTCAGAGTAAGAATCATTAACCACTACTCTCTGAATTCTGTCTTTTAGCCAGTTTTCTATCCATTTACAAACTGATATTTCCAATCCTGTAGACTTTACCTTACACATGAGCCGTGTGTGGGGAACTGTATCGAACGCTTTTGCAAAATCCAAGTATACCACGTCCACTGCCACCCCTCTGTCCAAGGTCTTACTTACCTCTTCATAAAAAGAAATCAGGTTTGTTTGACAACTTCTGTCTTTCATGAATCCATGCTGTCTGTTGCTTAAATAGTTTTTTTCCAGCAAGAACTCATCTATGTGGTCTTTTATTAATCTCTCCAGTATTTTCCCAACTATAGAAGTTAAACAACAGGTCTATAGTTACTTGGTAAACACTTAATTCCCTTTTTAAATATAGGCACCACATTTGCCCTGCGCCAATCCAGTGGTACTATTCCTGTCATTAATGAGTCCCTAAAAATTAAATACAATGGCTTTGAAATTACAGAGCTCAATTCTTTTAGGATCCGTGGGTGTATGCCATCTGGTCCAGGTGCTTTATCCACCTTTATTCCATCTAAATATTTCTGGACCATATCACTTTTGAGCCATTGTGGATTTGGGGCTGTGTCACTACCACCCCCATTTTGGACATGAGCTCCCCCATGCTCCTTTGTATACACAGAACTGAAGAAAGTATTTAATAAATTAGCCTTCTCTTTGTCCCCAGTCACCCACTCTAGATTATTTTGTAAAGGGCCTACATGCTCAGACTTGACCTTTTTACTATTAATATATTTGAAGAATTTTTTGGGGTTTGTCCTACTATCTTTTGCAATCTGTCGTTCATTTTGAATTTTTGCATCCTTGATTTCCTTTTTACATATCCTGTTATATTCTTTGTAACATTTAAATGACACTAGTGTTCCCTCATTTTTATATTTTTTAAAAGCTCTTTTCTTATAGTTTATAGCTTTTTTAACTTTGGCAGTGAGCCACATAGGTTTTATTTTTAGCCTTTTAAACTTATTGCCCATGGGAATATACTTTGCAGTGAGTTCACAAACAGTCTTTTTGAAGAATTCCCATTTCTGTTCTGTGCCCATTGATGCCAATATTCCTTCCCAGTCTAAGTCCTGGAGAGCAGCACTCATCCTTGGAAAATTTGCTCTCTTGAAATTAAGTGTTTTTATCTTTCCTGTATGTGATTTTTGCTTACAACTAACATCAAATGAAATCATGTTATGGTCACTGCTACCCAGGTGTTCCTTTATCTGAACATTAGTAATACGCTCTGCATGGTTTGAGATTACCAGGTCCAACAGAGCATCATTCCTAGTTGGGGCCTCAATAAACTGGACCATAAAATTGTCCTGCAATAGGTTTATAAATTTTTGCCCTTTAACTGTCCCAGCAGTTCCATTACTCCAGTCAATTTCTGGGTAGTTAAAATCCCCCATTATTATCACCGTCCCAGCCCTTGCAGCCCTTTCCATCTGTGCAAGGAGCCGAGTCTCTAACTCCTCATTAACATTGGGTGGTCTATAACAAACTCCAATGATTAGCTTTGAACTACGCACATCTGTATGCAGTTCCACCCATAATGCTTCAGACTCATCACACTCTCCATCCACCAGGTCCTCTTTCACACTCGCTTTGAGATCACTTCTCACATAGAGACAGACCCCTCCACCCTTCCTTTTTACCCTGTCTTTCCGAAAGAGTGCATAGCCAGGAATATTAATAGCCCAGTCATGTGAGGCATGAAGCCAAGTTTCAGCAATACCGATTACATCATAGCTCTCCTCATGCACCAGAGCTTCCAACTCACCTATTTTGCTTGGCAGACTTCTGGCGTTGGTGAACAGACACTTTAATGCATTAATATTATTTGACCGGTCACATACTATCCTCTTGGGTGTTCCCAGATTGCAACTAGGACTTGCTACTATACTTACCCTGGGTTTATGTTCTTTGGTTACCCTACCACTAATGCCCCTAATACTACCCTTTAGAATATGTTCCCCGCTGACTCTCACTATCTCTGGACCCTCCCCCCTGTCACCTAGTTTAAAAACCCCTCTAACTTTTTGGCCATCCTTATTCCCAGCTGATCTGCACCCTCCTCATTTAGGTGCAGTCCGTCCCTTCTATAGTACTGGTTATCGACTGAGAAGTCGGCCCAGTCCTCCAGGAACCCAAACCCCTCCTTACTACACCAGCTCTTCAGCCACTTGTTCACTTCCCTAATCTCCCTCTGCCTTTCTGGTGTGGCTCGATGTACTGGTAGTATTCCCGAGAATACTACCTTGGAGGTCCTTTTCCTCAATTTAGCTCCTAAGTCCCTAAAATCGTTCTTTAGGACACTCCATCTGCCTCTGACTTTGTCATTGGTGCCAACGTGCACCATGACAGCTGGGTCTTCCCCAGCCCCTCCCAGTAATCTGTCCACCAGATCCGTGATGTGCCGAACCCGAGCGCCCGGTAGACAACATACAGTTCGGCGCTTCAGGTCTTTGTTACAGATTGCCCTCTCTGTCCTTCTAAGAATTGAGTCCCCTACCACCAGAATCTGTCTTTCCTTTCCCTTCGCTTCCCCCCCACTCTCACTGGAGGAGTTCTTCCCCTGGCAGCTAGGAGAGTCCCTCAGCTCCAGCAGTGCTGGTCCCGGACTGGTTTCACCAATGTCACTCAATGGAGCATACTTATTGGGATGCTCCAGCCCTGGATCGGCCTCCCTGGCACTTCGCCCTCTACCCTTCCTGACTGTCACCCATCTACTATTTTCTAGTGCCTGCACCTCTTTGACTCCACCCACCTCTGTGCTGGCCCCTGCCATCACCTGCCGGGTACGTATCCAGCTCTCCTTTAGTGTGGAGGGACTTCCCAGTGCTGACAGTTGCTTCCCTAGATTCAGAACCTGGGCTTCCAGGGAAACAATGTGTTTACATTTTGCACAGCAGTAATCGCCCTCGATCAGATGATCAAGGAACGCATACATGCTGCAAGATGTACACCGAGTCGCCTCGCCACACCCGCTGGGCATCGTACCTATTAATTTAATGAGGATTCGAGATTATACCCTGTCCAAATTACCTAACACTATCTTCCTGACCCAACTATTCAACAAGACAATACACAGGTACTCAACAAGACAATACACAGGTACTCAACAAGACAATACACAGGTACTCAACAAGACAATACACAGGTACTCAACAAGACAATACACAGGTACTCAACAAGACAATACACAGGTACTCAACAAGACAATACACAGGTACTCAACAAGACAATACACAGGTACCATGCAGACCCACGTGCACCCACAGACCAACGGACCCGCGTGCACTCGCAGACCCGCGTGCACTCGCAGACCAACGGACCCGCGTGCACTCGCAGACCCACGTGCACCCGCGTGCACCCGCAGACCAACGTGCACTCGCAGACCAACGGACCCGCGTGCACTCGCAGACCAGCGTGCACTCGCAGACCAACGGACCAGCGTGCACTCGCAGACCAACGGACCCGCGTGCACTCGCAGACCAACGGACCCGCGTGCACTCGCAGACCAACGGACCCGCGTGCACTCGCAGACCAACGGACCCGCGTGCACTCGCAGACCCACGTGCACCCGCGTGCACCCGCAGACCAACGTGCACTCGCAGACCAACGGACCCGCGTGCACTCGCAGACCAGCGTGCACTCGCAGACCAACGGACCAGCGTGCACTCGCAGACCAACGGACCCGCGTGCACTCGCAGACCAACGGACCCGCGTGCACTCGCAGACCCACGTGCACCCGCAGACCCACGTGCACTCGCAGACCCACGTGCACCCGCAGACCAACGTGCACTCGCAGACCAACGGACCCGCGTGCACTCGCAGACCAGCGTGCACTCGCAGACCAACGGACCAGCGTGCACTCGCAGACCAACGGACCCGCGTGCACTCGCAGACCAACGGACCCGCGTGCACTCGCAGACCCACGTGCACCCGCAGACCCACGTGCACTCGCAGACCCACGTGCACCCGCAGACCCACGTGCACCCGCAGACCAACGGACCCGCGTGCACTCGCAAACCCACGTGCACTCGCAGACCCACGTGCACCCGCAGACCCACGTGCACCCGCAGACCAGCGTGCACCTACAATACACAAGTACTAACGATCCACACACACTACTCAGACAACACCCAGGTACTCACACTACACATCTACTATGACCCCTGTTTTAACCTCCTGTTTTCAACTCTTGATTTTAACTCACCACTTAGTCCAGTTCCACTTGGACAGAGTTCCAGCAACTCAAAATGAGCAGGCTCTAAATGAGCTCTACAGAAGTTTATATAGGCCTCAAGCACCTGTGACCAATTAACCACTCCCCTTAATTAGTAGGCTGAAGGAAAAAAAAAGAAAAAAAAGGCTGTTTAAAATGTGCCAGAAAAAGGTGTTAAAAAGCTGCAAGGAAAAAGACCCCAAAAATAACCAAAAATGCAACCCAGCAGTCAAAAGCAGAAACTTCTTCACTCTCCACGCAAAGTCTCCTCCACTGTCTACCCTCCAACCAACAAGACATACACTCTGCATCCCTCTCCTACATGTAATACCCACCGCCATACACTCTGCACCCCTCTCCTACATGTAACACCCACCGCCATACACTCTGCACCCCTCTCCTACACGTAACACCCACCACCATACACTCTGCACCCCTCTTCTACACGTAACACCCACCACCATACACTCTGCACCCCTCTCCTACATGTACCACCCACCACCATACACTCTGCACCCCTCTTCTACACGTAACACCCACCACCATACACTCTGCACCCCTCTCCTACATGTACCACCCACCACCATACACTCTGCACCCCTCTCCTACATGCAACACCCACTTCCTACACGTACCACCCACCGCCATACACTCTGCATGTACCACACACCACCCCTCTCCTACATGTACCACACACCACCATACACATTGCACCCCTCTCCTACATGTAATACCCACCGCCATACACTCTGAACCCCTCTCCTACATGTATTACCCACCGCTATACACTCTGCACCCCTCTCCTACTCGCAACACCCACCACCATACACTCTGCACCCATCTCCTACATGTACCACCCACTGCCATACACTCTGCACCCCTCTCCTACATGTACCACCCACCACCATACACTCTGCACCCCTCTCCTACATGCAACACCCACCACCATACACTCTGCACCCCTCTCCTACATGTACCACCCACCACCATACACTCTGCACCCCTCTCCTACATGTAACACCCACCGCCATACACTCTGCATCCCTCTCCTACATGTACCACTCACTGCCATACACTCTGCATCCCTCTCCTACATGTAACACCCACCACCATACACTCTGCACCCCTCTCCTACATGTACCGCCATACACTCCGCACCCCTCTTCTACATGTACCACTCACCGCCATACACTCTGCACCCCTCTCCTAAATGTAACACCCACTGCCATACACTCTGCATCCCTCTCCTACATGTACCACTCACCGCCATACACTCTGCACCCCTCTCCTACATGTACCACCCACCACCATACACTCTGCACCCCTCTCCTACATGCAACACCCACCACCATACACTCTGCACCCCTCTCCTACATGTACCACCCACCACCATACACTCTGCACCCCTCTCCTACATGTAACACCCACCGCCATACACTCTGCATCCCTCTCCTACATGTACCACTCACTGCCATACACTCTGCATCCCTCTCCTACATGTAACACCCACCACCATACACTCTGCACCCCTCTCCTACATGTACCGCCATACACTCCGCACCCCTCTTCTACATGTACCACTCACCGCCATACACTCTGCACCCCTCTCCTAAATGTAACACCCACTGCCATACACTCTGCATCCCTCTCCTACATGTACCACTCACCGCCATACACTCTGCACCCCTCTCCTACATGTACCACCCACCACCATACACTCTGCACCCCTCTCCTACATGCAACACCCACCACCATACACTCTGCACACCTCCCCTACATGTACCACCCACCACCATACACTCTGCACCCCTCTCCTACATGTAACACCCACCGCCATACACTCTGCATCCCTCTCCTACATGTACCACTCACTGCCATACACTCTGCATCCCTCTCCTACATGTAACACCCACCACCATACACTCTGCACCCCTCTCCTACATGTACCGCCATACACTCCGCACCCCTCTTCTACATGTACCACTCACCGCCATACACTCTGCACCCCTCTCCTAAATGTAACACCCACTGCCATACACTCTGCATCCCTCTCCTACATGTACCACTCACCGCCATACACTCTGCACCCCTCTCCTACATGTAACACCCACTGCCATACACTCTGCATCCCTCTCCTACATGTACCACTCACCGCCATACACTCTGCACCCCTCTCCTACATGTACCACCCACCACCATACACTCTGCACCCCTCTCCTACATGCAACACCCACCACCATACACTCTGCACACCTCCCCTACATGTACCACCCACCGCCATACACTCTGAACCCCTCTCCTACATGTAACACCCACCGCTATACACTCTGCACCCCTCTCCTACACGCAACATCCACCACCATACACTCTGCACCCATCTCCTACATGTACCACCCACCGCCATACACTCTGCACCCCTCTCCTACATGTACCACCCACTGCCATACACTCTGCACCCCTCTCCTACATATACCACCCACCACCATACACACTGCATCCCTCTCCTACATATAAGCCATGCACTCTGCACCCCTCTCCTACCTGTAACACCCACCACCATACACTCTGCATCCCTCTCCTACATGTACCACTCACCGCCATACACTCTGCACCCCCCTCCTACATGAAACACCTACTTCCATACACTCTGCACCCCTCTCCTACATGTACCACTTACCGCCATACATTCTGCACCCCTCTCCTACATGTAACACCCACCGCCATACACTCTGCACCCCCCTCCTACATGTAACACCCACGTCCATACACTCTGCACCCCTCTCCTACATGTACCACTTACCGCCATACACTCTGCACCCCTCTCCTACATGTAACACCCACTGCCATACACTCTGCACCCCTCTCCTACATGTACCACTTACCGCCATACACTCTGCACCCCTCTCCTACATGTAACACCCACCGCCATACATTCTGCACCCCTCTCCTACATGTACCACTCACCACCATACACTCTGCACCCCTCTCCTACATGTACCACCCACCACCATACACTCTGCACCCCTCTCCTACACGCAACACCCACCACCATACACTCTGCACCCCTCTCCTACATGTACCACCCACCACCATACACTCTGCACCCCTCTCCTACATGTAACACCCACCGCCATACACTCTGCATCCCTCTCCTACATGTACCACTCACCGCCATACACTCTGCATCCCTCTCCTACATGTAACACCCACCACCATACACTCTGCACCCCTCTCCTACATGTACCGCCATACACTCCGCACCCCTCTTCTACATGTACCACTCACCGCCATACACTCTGCACCCCTCTCCTACATGTAACACCCACTGCCATACACTCTGCATCCCTCTCCTACATGTACCACTCACCGCCATACACTCTGCACCCCTCTCCTACATGTACCACCCACCACCATACACTCTACACCCCTCTCCTACATGCAACACCCACCACCATGCACTCTGCACGCCTCCCCTACATGTACCACCCACCGCCATACACTCTGCACCCCTCTCCTACATGTAATACCCACCGCCATACACTCTGCACCCCTCTCCTACATGTAACACCCACCGCCATACACTCTGCACCCCTCTCCTACATGTACCGCCATACACTCCGCACCCCTCTCCTACATGTACCACCCACCACCATACACTATGCACCCCTCTCCTACATGTACCACCCACCACCATACACTCTACACCCCTCTCCTACATGTACCACCCACCGCCATACATTACTGTTACCAATGAATATATGGGCATTTAAAGGAGCACCTACAATATGTAATGCATAATTTATACCAGAAGAATGAAAGATGCTTATTGATTAGTTGCTATGGGCTACAGTATTTTGCACATTGCTGTTTGTATTATGAAACCCCACTTGTTTCCTAACCAATTGGATTTAAAGCGGAGCTCCACCTTAAAAAAAAATATTAAAAGCCAGCAGCTACAAATACTGCAGCTGCTGACTTTTAATAAATGGACACTTACCTGTCAATGGTGCCCCTGATGTCGGCAGCAGAAGACGAGCAATCGCTCGTCCCTCGGCTGCCCCCGCCGCCATCCTCGGAGAGGGAATCAGGAAGTGAAGCGTTGCGGCTTCACTGCCTGGTCCCCTAATGCACATGCACGAGGCGTGCCACACGTCTTCACTGGTCCCCGTTGTGTTTTGGGAACTGTGTGTTTCCCAGAACACAGCGGGGGGGGGGGGGCAGGATTCTGCAGATATTCTGCAGCTATCTATGCCCGGAAGTGGGTGCAAATACCTGTATTATACAGGTATCTGCACCCCCTCCCCCCTAAAAAGGTGCCAATTGTGGCACCAGAGGGGGGGGGGGAATCCGATGAGCGGAAGTGCCACTTTAGGGTGGAGCTCCGCTTTAATTTAATTTTAATTACTTTAAATTAAATTTGATTTTAAAATATTTTAAAATTCTTTTTTAATTTGAGTATGATATGTTTTATAGTGATATTTTTATTTGCAGTCTTTGATGATTATGTCACATATGATGTTAGATCATGGTATTGTAAAGCTGTTTAAAGCAATGTAGAAATTTCTTAATTTTTCATTGCATTGATTTTTTCTCTCGCTAAATACTCCTGACACTTTGGGGCTGATTTACCAAACGTTTGCGCCATGAGTATTAGCGCATCTGCGTGCGCAATGGCTGTTTTGGTATTTACAAAACATTAGCGCCTGTAGCGCAGCCCTATTTCCCATTTACTATAGTGTTCTCTGCGCCCGGGAGGAGGCGCTCAGTGCGCTACTATGGACCTGGCGCACAGCATGTTAAAATCTAAATATAAAGAAGCTGGAAGTGAGAATATAATGGGGGTGACATGGGGTGATGTGAGGAAGTGTAGTGACACCTGCCCAAATAACTAACATGCCCAAAATAGAGTGGGAAAGTAAGTTTTTCAAAACCAGCCCGCTGCGCCGGCAAGTATGATTCGAGCTGCGGGAGTTTTTTTTGAGCTCAGCGCGGGAATTTCAATGGTTTAAATGCGCCGGGACACTGCGCCGGCAAAATCTTAGTAAATGTCAAGTCACCTAAGTCAATTTGCATCAGTTGAACAGGCGCAGCTCTGAACTTGCCAGTGCGCCAGCAAAATGACATTTCTAAAGGAAAAAAAAAACATTTAAAAGCACCGCGGCTGTAATGAATTGTCGGCTCCCGGCAATATAGAGAAAAGTTATAGAAAGTCTTTGCTAACCAAAAAAAAAAAGCGTGGGGGTTCCCCCAAATTCCATAACCAAGCCCTTCAGGTCTGGAATGGATATTAAGGGGAACCCCGCTGCAAATTTAAAAAAAAAAAAAGTGCGGGTTCCCCCCAAATATCCAAACCAGGCCCTTCAGATCTGGCATGGATTTTAAGGGGAACTCCACCCCAAATTTTCTAAAAAAATGGCGTGGAGTCCCCCCAAAAATCCACACCAGACCCTTATCCGAGCACATAACCTGGCCGGCCGCAGGGGAAAAGGGGGGGACGAGAGCGGCCCCCCCTCCCTCCTGAACCGTACCAGGCCACATGCCCTCAACATGGGGAGGATGTCCCCATGTTGATGGGGACAAGGGCCTCATCCCCACAACCCTTGCCCGGTGGTTGTGGGGGTCTGCGGGCGGGGGGCTTATCGGAATCTGGAAGACCCCTTTAACAAAGGGGACCCCCAGATCCCGCCCCCCCCTGTGTGAAATGGTAATGGGGTACAAATGTACCTCTACCATTTCACAAGGAAAGTGTAAAAAATTTAAAAAATGACAAGAGCCGGTTTTAGACAATTCCTTTATTAATGTCTTTTCTTTTCTTCCATCTTCTTCCTTCTTCTTCTTCCATCTTCTTCTTTTCTCCATTCGGGTTTCTTCCTCCATCTTCCTCTTCATCTTCATCTTCCTTCTTCTTTCGGTGTTCTCGTCCGCATCTTGCTCCGGCGTCTTCCCTTCTTCTTTCTTCTCCGGCCGCTCCGTTTGAATTGGAGGTTCCCGCTGTGCGACGCTTCAGTTCTCCACTTGGTCCGCTTACACCCGGTGGCTCCGCCCCCCTCTGTCACCACGGGGAAAGTCCCCGTGAAATCCATGTGCGTCAGAGGGGGGCGGGGTCACGGGTGTAAGCGGACCCAGAGGCGAACTGAAGCGTCGCACAGCGGGAACCTCCAATTCAAACGGAGCGGCCGGAGAAGAAAGAAGAATGGAAGACGCCGGAGCAAGATGCTGGACGAGAACACCGAAGGAAGAAGGAAGATGAAGATGAAGATAAAGATGAAGAGGAAGATGAAGATGGAGGAAGAAACCCGAATGGAAAAAAGAAGAAGATGGAAGAAGAAGATGGAAGAAGAAGAAGGAAGAAGATGGAAGAAAAGAAAATACATTAATAAAGGAAAAGGGAAGCAAATATGCAAAAGTGGGACTTTGAGTTGAAGCATGCTTCCCAGGAGGTAACACGGATCAATTGAATAGGGCATGTATCCAGTTAATAGAACCAAAGACATTACATGAGAGCATTGCATGGCAATTGACAGTATTTTAATCGTATACAAAATAACAAGGACAATAATAACATAGCACACCTAATGTACCAGTCCACAGTTGAATGGTATAAAAATTACAGCAATCAATGGTAGTAAAATATAGTAACACATTGGTTCATAAAAATCCCGGTGACAACATAGAGAGAAAAGGGGGGCCCAATTCAATGAAGCGTGTCTCCATGATAAGAATTACGTAGATTAAGTGCGCTGGCACAGTCCACTGAGTACAGAGACTGGTAGATAATAATGATATTGACGTACATACAAGAAAGAGCATCTAATTAGCTCGCAGTGGGCATATTGATACATTGTATGAAAAATATACATAACCAGTTTCATTAAAATTGTATTATACCTTACACTTTATATATACCACTACACTTTTTTATCCATAGATCCCTGCTACAATCTCACCACTTCCCTTTATTCATTTTTACTTTTCTCTACATCTTTGAACTATTTATGGTTTACATCCTTCATCATTACACCCCTTGTCCCCTCTAGATGGGCACACCTACGAGAGACACACCTGCAACCCATGCCCATGGAGGTCCCCCACTTCTGGGTATTCCAACTTTTGCTACGGTTTTCCAGCCTGCATGGAGGGGTTCTTCCACCCCAGCTCCCGGGAGCAGTTGTTGTTTTTCTGGCCGGGCCCACCCCCTTACGCCTTTACCCACCACCATTGACATACATGTAAGTAACCCAGGGTATTGTTATTGCTCCACCTCCATTTCCTGCCCCTTGATTTTATATACTTTCTATATATTATACAATCTTTATCTCAAATTTTATTGCCTTGTCATTTATAGACCTCTACCCCATACCTGCTCCTGAAGAGTGGCAGTAGCCACGAAACGCGTAGAGCCAATAAGATGCCCCTATCTATACATATTGCTACTGCACATTCATCACCTTATACAACAATTGGTATTCACCAATCAACTACAGTTATAACTATCATGGAGATACATTTTTATGAAACTGGTTATGTATATTTTTCATACAATGTATCAATATGCCCACTGCGAGCTAATTAGATGCTCTTTCTTGTATGTACGTCAATATCATTATTATCTACCAGTCTCTATACTCAGTGGACTGTGCCAGCGCACTTAATCTACGTAATTCTTATCATGGAGACACGCTTCATTGAATTGGGCCCCCCTTTTCTCTCTATGTTGTCACCGGGATTTTTATGAACCAATGTGTTACTATATTTTACTACCATTGATTGCTGTAATTTTTATACCATTCAACTGTGGACTGGTACATTAGGTGTGCTATGTTATTATTGTCCTTGTTATTTTGTATACGATTAAAATACTGACTGTCAATTGCCATGCAATGCTCTCATGTAATGTCTTTGGTTCTATTAACTGGATACATGCCCTATTCAATTGATCCGTGTTACCTCCTGGGAAGCATGCTTCAACTCAAAGTCCCACTTTTGCATATTTGCTTCCCTTTTCCAGATACCGGGATGGAGGTGTTCCTTTAGGCCCCACACCTCAACTAAAAGTCCCAACCTTTAGTTTTTCATGTTCATATTTCCGGGGATGGAAGCATGCATCCCTACATACCTACATTATTGCAATGCTGGCACTTTCCCCCGATTTAGGCTATTTAGGGGTCTATTCAAGATAAGCACATTGTCTTTATTGTCTATCTTTTATTCATTAACTATGTGGGTTTTTAGGAATTTAGTTGTCGAGTATCCCTATACACTGTTACCCACAGTGCGCTTATCTGGTTGTGTCGCTGTTGTGTGGTGGGTGGGGCGTTATTGGTTTGGTTGGTATCGGCCGGCTTGCTCAGTCCCGGGAGCTGCGATGCGTCCTCGGGCTCCCCCCTTTCCCCCCCCCTCCCTGTCATGGGTCGTGTGCGGGGTTGGGGGGACGCCCATATGCGCATCGACGTCACGCCTCCGGCGTCATGCACGCTGCGTCATTTTAGTGACGCTGGCGTGCTTGCGCTGGTTATCCCCATCCTGGCGCCCGTACGGGGTGGCTGACGTCGAGACGACGGGCAGCCTCCGCTGCCCTATAGCCCGACGCCGCCTCCCTGTCCTATTGGCCGCCGAGCGTGACGAGGGTTGGATCCTCCCCACCTAATTGCAGGGAGTATATTTACTCCCTCCGGCATTGTTTGCTCCCTCATGGCGGATGCGTCCATGGACATGGGAGCAACACGGTTTTGCACTGTCCACACCCCTTTAGGTAATTTTTGTTTCCCCTTTTTTATTGTCATTTTAATTTGCTACCCTTTCACTCTTTCTTTACTTGGTTACAACTCCTATTTTTATTTATGATACACTACCTTAGCATTGGGGCTGATACACTGCCCATCTGCTACTTATTGTTACCACAATGGGTCACTTTGTATTATACCTTACACTTTATATATACCACTACACTTTTTTATCCATAGATCCCTGCTACAATCTCACCACTTCCCTTTATTCATTTTTACTTTTCTCTACATCTTTGAACTATTTATGGTTTACATCCTTCATCATTACACCCCTTGTCCCCTCTAGATGGGCACACCTACGAGAGACACACCTGCAACCCATGCCCATGGAGGTCCCCCACTTCTGGGTATTCCAACTTTTGCTACGGTTTTCCAGCCTGCATGGAGGGGTTCTTCCACCCCAGCTCCCGGGAGCAGTTGTTGTTTTTCTGGCCGGGCCCACCCCCTTACGCCTTTACCCACCACCATTGACATACATGTAAGTAACCCAGGGTATTGTTATTGCTCCACCTCCATATCCTGCCCCTTGATTTTATATACTTTCTATATATTATACAATCTTTATCTCAAATTTTATTGCCTTGTCATTTATAGACCTCTACCCCATACCTGCTCCTGAAGAGTGGCAGTAGCCACGAAACGCGTAGAGCCAATAAGATGCCCCTATCTATACATATTGCTACTGCACCATTCATCACCTTATACAACAATTGGTATTCACCAATCAACTACGGTTATAACTATCATGGAGATAAATTTTAATGAAACTGGTTATGTATATTTTTCATACAATGTATCAATATGCCCACTGCGAGCTAATTAGATGCTCTTTCTTGTATGTACGTCAATATCATTATTATCTACCAGTCTCTATACTCAGTGGACTGTGCCAGCGCACTTAATCTACGTAATTCTTATCATGGAGACACGCTTCATTGAATTGGGCCCCCCTTTTCTCTCTATGTTGTCACCGGGATTTTTATGAACCAATGTGTTACTATATTTTACTACCATTGATTGCTGTAATTTTTATACCATTCAACTGTGGACTGGTACATTAGGTGTGCTATGTTATTATTGTCCTTGTTATTTTGTATACGATTAAAATACTGACTGTCAATTGCCATGCAATGCTCTCATGTAATGTCTTTGGTTCTATTAACTGGATACATGCCCTATTCAATTGATCCGTGTTACCTCCTGGGAAGCATGCTTCAACTCAAAGTCCCACTTTTGCATATTTGCTTCCCTTTTCCAGATACCGGGATGGAGGTGTTCCTTTAGGCCCCACACCTCAACTAAAAGTCCCAACCTTTAGTTTTTCATGTTCATATTTCCGGGGATGGAAGCATGCATCCCTACATACCTACATTATTGCAATGCTGGCACTTTCCCCCGATTTAGGCTATTTAGGGGTCTATTCAAGATAAGCACATTGTCTTTATTGTCTATCTTTTATTCATTAACTATGTGGGTTTTTAGGAATTTAGTTGTCGAGTATCCCTATACACTGTTACCCACAGTGCGCTTATCTGGTTGTGTCGCTGTTGTGTGGTGGGTGGGGCGTTATTGGTTTGGTTGGTATCGGCCGGCTTGCTCAGTCCCGGGAGCTGCGATGCGTCCTCGGGCTCCCCCCTTTCCCCCCCCCTCCCTGTCATGGGTCGTGTGCGGGGTTGGGGGGACGCCCATATGCGCATCGACGTCACGCCTCCGGCGTCATGCACGCTGCGTCATTTTAGTGACGCTGGCGTGCTTGCGCTGGTTATCCCCATCCTGGCGCCCGTACGGGGTGGCTGACGTCGAGACGACGGGCAGCCTCCGCTGCCCTATAGCCCGACGCCGCCTCCCTGTCCTATTGGCCGCCGAGCGTGACGAGGGTTGGATCCTCCCCACCTAATTGCAGGGAGTATATTTACTCCCTCCGGCATTGTTTGCTCCCTCATGGCGGATGCGTCCATGGACATGGGAGCAACACGGTTTTGCACTGTCCACACCCCTTTAGGTAATTTTTGTTTCCCCTTTTTTATTGTCATTTTAATTTGCTACCCTTTCACTCTTTCTTTACTTGGTTACAACTCCTATTTTTATTTATGATACACTACCTTAGCATTGGGGCTGATACACTGCCCATCTGCTACTTATTGTTACCACAATGGGTCACTTTGTATTATACCTTACACTTTATATATACCACTACACTTTTTTATCCATAGATCCCTGCTACAATCTCACCACTTCCCTTTATTCATTTTTACTTTTCTCTACATCTTTGAACTATTTATGGTTTACATCCTTCATCATTACACCCCTTGTCCCCTCTAGATGGGCACACCTACGAGAGACACACCTGCAACCCATGCCCATGGAGGTCCCCCGCTTCTGGGTATTCCAACTTTTGCTAGGGTTTTCCAGCCTGCATGGAGGGGTTCTTCCACCCCAGCTCCCGGGAGCAGTTGTTGTTTTTCTGGCCGGGCCCACCCCCTTACGCCTTTACCCACCACCATTGACATACATGTAAGTAACCCAGGGTATTGTTATTGCTCCACCTCCATATCCTGCCCCTTGATTTTATATACTTTCTATATATTATACAATCTTTATCTCAAATTTTATTGCCTTGTCATTTATAGACCTCTACCCCATACCTGCTCCTGAAGAGTGGCAGTAGCCACGAAACGCGTAGAGCCAATAAGATGCCCCTATCTATACATATTGCTACTGCACCATTCATCACCTTATACAACAATTGGTATTCACCAATCAACTACGGTTATAACTATCATGGAGATAAATTTTAATGAAACTGGTTATGTATATTTTTCATACAATGTATCAATATGCCCACTGCGAGCTAATTAGATGCTCTTTCTTGTATGTACGTCAATATCATTATTATCTACCAGTCTCTATACTCAGTGGACTGTGCCAGCGCACTTAATCTACGTAATTCTTATCATGGAGACACGCTTCATTGAATTGGGCCCCCCTTTTCTCTCTATGTTGTCACCGGGATTTTTATGAACCAATGTGTTACTATATTTTACTACCATTGATTGCTGTAATTTTTATACCATTCAACTGTGGACTGGTACATTAGGTGTGCTATGTTATTATTGTCCTTGTTATTTTGTATACGATTAAAATACTGACTGTCAATTGCCATGCAATGCTCTCATGTAATGTCTTTGGTTCTATTAACTGGATACATGCCCTATTCAATTGATCCGTGTTACCTCCTGGGAAGCATGCTTCAACTCAAAGTCCCACTTTTGCATATTTGCTTCCCTTTTCCAGATACCGGGATGGAGGTGTTCCTTTAGGCCCCACACCTCAACTAAAAGTCCCAACCTTTAGTTTTTCATGTTCATATTTCCGGGGATGGAAGCATGCATCCCTACATACCTACATTATTGCAATGCTGGCACTTTCCCCCGATTTAGGCTATTTAGGGGTCTATTCAAGATAAGCACATTGTCTTTATTGTCTATCTTTTATTCATTAACTATGTGGGTTTTTAGGAATTTAGTTGTCGAGTATCCCTATACACTGTTACCCACAGTGCGCTTATCTGGTTGTGTCGCTGTTGTGTGGTGGGTGGGGCGGTATTGGTTTGGTTGGTATCGGCCGGCTTGCTCAGTTCCGGGAGCTGCGATGCGCCCTCGGGCTCCCCCCTTTCCCCCCCCCTCCCTGTCATGGGTCGTGTGCGGGGTTGGGGGGATGCCCATATGCGCATCGACGTCACGCCTCCGGCGTCATGCACGCTGCGTCATTTTAGTGACGCTGGCGTGCTTGCGCTGGTTATTCCCATCCTGGCGCCCATACGGGGTGGCTGACGTCGAGACGACGGGCAGCCTCTGTTGGGTGGGGGACACTTGTAAAAACAATTAATGTCCCCTTCCATCAAGGCGTTTGGTTCCATTATTCAATAGAGCCAGGTTATCTTCAAAAAGGTTCTTTTATTCTTCCAAAGACAAGAAAAAGACAATGCTTACATAATGACAGCTGGTAACACATGGTAAGTTTGTAGCTTCAGAAGGGGGAATGAGGTGACAGATCGTAGGATGGTATATCTTCGAGCAGGGTCCCTTGACCTTCCATAGCGAAGGATCACTTCTCCCGACAGTTCTCCAGGGCCCCATCGCCCGACATTCCCTCCCTCATGTTCAAAACCCTTGGGTAGATATACTGTTTAATAATGTTATGTCAGCATTATTTACATTTAGCATCGCTCCAAGGAAGGTATCATTAACTGTCCTAGGGAAGTAACACCCACTTGTGTATATTTAGTAACATAACTCCACCCATTATCCTGACATAGTTCCTTAGAATAGATATTACATACACAGCAAATGTCCTTTTGTCTGTCCTCAGCAACCTTCAAATTTAACATGTTTCAATAAAGAGTACAGAAACTTTTATCACTTAAAATAGTAATAAATTCAATATCTAACAATTCCCCCTCAATGCACTATTATTAAAAAACAAAATAAGTGCATTCATCTTAAATAATAAATGTTTCTGATCCTCTTTTTTCCAATACATACAATACAATAAACATTCATACAATTTAGTGTTTCAGATATTGTACATAAGCTTTTTCCAAAACTCTGAGATATTCCTGTGAAATATTTAACCATTTCATTCCATCAAGAAACTATAAATTATTATATTATTTATTAATTTTAATTTATTCTCCATCTAAACTATGTAATATTAAAAATTTTCTTCCTTTACCTTCATAGATTTTTCTTCTTATAACTTTAACCATATCACATAGCTATTTTAACATAAAGGAGAAATTAATATCTTTGATATATTAAATTATATTGTTTTGTAATATAAATTATTAATTAATTAATAAATAAAATTTCTTCCAGTCTTTGAAATTTCAATAACCAAATAATTTCTTCAATATAAGTTTTTATACATTATCCTTGACACTGAACAATTATAAACATAATACGTAATCTACTCGTCTGTTGATACACAAAAACATAACTTTCCCATTATTTGATTGTCATATTTTTATATATTCTATTTATCTTTCTCTTTATTTTTCTATTTATCTTTCTATTTATCTATCCATGACCAACAAGCAACTTTTTCCATTTTCTTTTTTACAACGTTTCATATTATTTAATTCAACAGTAACTCTGTTTAGACACATTAAGATTATTTTCTTCCACACAAGCCTGTATGTACTCTAACTATATTAATACTTCAAATGTACACTTTATTGTACATTCTTGTAATAACAAACTATCCATACAACTTTTCCAAGTTATGTGTTCTATAAAAATGAATACAAAAAATAATAATTGTATGTGAAATAATTCTGTGTGTATTAATATGTATTCCTATAAAAGATTTAAAAACCAAAACATATCAACTATTATGTAAACTAAGGTAGTATCATTACTATTAGTTATTACTGTGATATCAATCTTTCATGATCTACTAAACTAACAAAGATTGTGTAGGAGAAAGTATCAGATTTCAATGTCAACATAGAGTCAACTATTTTTTCTGTATTTCAAAACATTCCTATACTAAAATTACATCCTAACTCCCCCTCACATAATGATCGACCGATCAATATGTCGTTTTTTTTTTTTGCAAGACCATATGAATGAATCATTGAAGTTCATCCAAAAATGATAGTCCTTGAGAACATATTAAATACATCATTTTGAAAAAAACAAGAAAATAATAACAAATTTAGCTGTGCTTGTGTCATGGTCATGTAAAAAATTCATAGAATAGAATAATTTCATTAATCAATATAAACTATTTTAGACTCCTAATCCTTTCTGTGTTTACCCATTTTACTCTTATTTTTATTTTTACCAATTATTTTGAAACAAAAATAATTTTAATCCCTATTACCTTAAAAATAATAAAATAATCTTCCCAATTGATATCTCAGTTTGCAACTCTATTGGCATCCCTGGTACCTTCAGATCTATAATTCTTAATCATAACTTTAGCTACTGGAATAAATCACTAAACATACTCATGAGAAGTAAAAATCTCATTCAAAACATCATTTCTATTTAAATTTAGCAAAGGCCTAGCCATGTTTTGTGAACAAACTTCTGAAATTCCTATACCTGTACTTTTTTCCTATACAACAGATTGCAAATAACTTAGTATGCTAATTTCAAAAGACATAGAAGAACAGACATTCTTCATCCTGTCATTAACTCCTTATGTTCAGAAAATACTAAAGTTTTTAAACTAAAAATATAACAGGTAAATAAGTCACCTAATCTTTACCTTTTCTTGAATCATCTTACCCTATTTAGACTTTGTAATACTATTCATACGTTCTACAATACCTGAGCATTAAAGATGATAAGAAACATAAAAACGTATTAAATAACTAAAATTGCATACTTGTCCTTTACTACCTGTCCTATAAAATAAAAAATCATTATCTGATTCCATGGTTTGAAATCCAACCCCAATGGAATATGACATACGTTCACAACAACTTAGCTTATGTTAAAAATATTTATTTTTTCCTAGAATTACCTCAATTAATTTAATTAATTTATCAAAAGAAATATTAACCAAAGGAAAAAACATCCTTGTATCCTCCTTTAGCAGGTAAAAAAATAATATAATCAATCTTCATAGATTGACAAATCTCTCAATACTTTGTAGTATCAGGTTACTCTTTCCTTTTGAATTGTTCTATAAACAAATAAAACAATATTCAGAAGTTTGATGACAAAGTGCTCTAAATTGAGTAGTTCAGAATTTCTTTCATTAGCTTAAACAAAAATCAATTAGTCAGTCAGTCGGGTACCTGGATATGCAAAAATAAATATTTTCATTTAAAAATAACTCTATCCATTATTGTTGGAATCAATTATTTTTACAATGAATTTTATCTCCATTATCAGTCTGTACTGATTTTAACTAAGATAAAATTTCATCGTCCCCCTCTTTATCCTGTGACTAAATTAAATTTTGTAAAAGTAATAATCTTACCAGATTATTGTATTTTTCTTTCACTAAAACTTCACTTATAACTGCTTTAATTTTGCAAAAGAACATTAATTTAGTCTGGGCTTTCCTAAATATTCTATTTCTAAAAGAAACTTGATCATGTTGAAGTACATTTTTTTTTTTTTTTAGAACCAATCATGTTTCTCATACAGTATGATTGAATGAACCACACGTGCTCCGTCACTCTGACTGCTAAACAAACACATGGCACACTCAATCATCTTTCAGTGCAGACAAATATACAGAAAGTTCCATTGTGCCAATATATGGATCCATGTGCATAAGCACAAGAGATTCCTTCCCAATAAATGTTCACTAAATATTGATAAAGTAATATTGCATGATTTGCTTATACAACTGTGGTTTTATCACACTGCATTATTCTAATCTCAATGTATTTATATCTTACTTCAACTGACCTTACGTTTTAACACCCAGTTGTCCATAAACAACGGTTAATCAGAGCTGTCTGTATTAACACCTCCTGTTTGTCTTGAAATAACACCTTAAACAAATGGTGCAAAACCCACATGTTTTTTCAAAACAATTACTTTGGTAAGTAATAATACCTTTTTCTCATCCATGAACCCTCTTCCAGTTTCTGGAAGTTTTAACACAAATATGTGTATTGATCATAGAAGTGAAAAACTGTCATGACGATGGCATGTCTAACTAGGCAGTGTAACTCGATCTGCATTTCTCTGTTGACAGTACATTCCTTTTACATGTCACACTTTTCAGAGAAAGATCTGTTACATGTCGGTCTTAGCTACCATGAATTGCATCTCCCCTTCACAGTACAATCCAGTAACAATTTTATTTTTTATCGTTTTTATAATTTTTAACCTTTTTTACCATTTTTTTAAACATATTTGATTTGTACATCTGCTAAAAATCATGTACACTAGGTTATATGATGTTCCTGATTATAGTAATGACAAAAAATTGTTTAGAGGACAATCTCGTGAAACTCACAGATTGGTTCCTGCCCATGAACTGTGATTGGCCATTTCCCCGAGAAAAATTCCTCCCTCAACTAAAGTCTTTACTTTTATCAGAAATACTCAATTACAAAAACTTTTAACAATAGTTTTTTTTACAATTTTTGATAGTTTTTAGATTGAACAAAACTTTCATATTTTAATATTTTTCCTGGGTAGCCTTAAGTAAATTAGAACAATCTACTTCTTTTAATTTAATAACCAAATCCTAGTTTGGAATATTTTGTAAAAATTGCTCAATCCTTAACTTATTATTTCCTTCAACCAAAACTGTAGGATTTTTGTTAAAGACTAAATACCATGTTGTTTTCCATTATCTTAATCAATAGTTTTTTCTTAAAACTTTGTTCTGCCCCTTGTTTGTGCTTTGAATGACCACATTTTGTAATAACACATTTTCTGTTGTTTAGGGCTTAAATATTCATAAACATTTTCATGCAGCGTTAAACTTAGTTTCCTTATTAAAGAACCTCTTTACACTCTGGTATTAATTAATTAATTACTCTACTACTGCTACATGCCTGTATTCCATATATATGGAATGTATTAATTCCCGATAGTACTGGGACATACTTCTGAGCTTTGAGATGTTAACCATCCCATGTTATCCACTCACTTAAATAAAGAAACATATTTACCCCTTGTTTAGAATGATTGTCCTGTGTACACTTAAAAGAAAACAAGAGATGAATAATGTCCTTTAGCTTTGCCTGTTGTTTGTTTCTTTTCATTTGTTTTGTCTTTGTTCGTTGCTTTTATTCGTTGCTTTTTCTTGGAATATTGTCCTCATCTTTTTCTTTGAAGAATAGTTTTCTTGTAGCTTTTGCCTTGTTCCTTGACTCGTGTAAATGTAATGTTTCTGTAGGCTGTAAATAGGCCTAAGTAAACACAATGTAAAGATGCGTGTGTATTGAAAATGTCTTTCTCCTTCTGTGTTTGCTGAAGGAATGAGATGTGTAAGTGTTTAGCCTTCATCCTTGGACCGTCCAAAACATCAAAATCCGACTTTTCATATTAGCTCACCCAAAGAGTACATCTGCCTGTTGTATCTACAATGGTGGCCTTTTTTTAACGTGAAGTCTTAGTTCCCATTTCAACACTTCTTCTGTGAGACTTTTCCTCACCTTTTGTAGGAACTGAACTCCCTCGGCAGAAATCTTCACGTACGTAAACGTTTACGCTTTTCATCACAACCTGAAAGTCCTCTCTGGATTTCCTACAATATCTTGAAACATTCTGTCCAAAAGGCCTTGTCAATCAACATTGTAAGCTGAGTCTTTGTTTTTTTTTTTTCTTCTTTACTTCTGCTTGCAAGTTTACAAGCGATCTGTGGGTGAGAAAACAGACAGAAAAAAACTCACAGTTGTTTGTGTTTTGGAGTCAAGATCAATAATTGGCTTTATTCCACGGCTGCAATTCTTCTTGCCTTTAGCTGGCTCAGTTTCTCGGACCTTCTGTCCACGTGTGATGGAACACAAACGTCCTTTCTCGTTCTAAGTTCTTTGGTTGTTTTTTTCCCAAGACTTGACAATGTTTTTGTCTCATCTCTTCATCTGAGTCCCTCCTGTTGTCAAGTAGTGAGGAAAAAGAACAGCTGGAGGCTCGCCATAATGTTGAGTGGGGGACACTTGTAAAAACAATTAATGTCCCCTTCCATCAAGGCGTTTGGTTCCATTATTCAATAGAGCCAGGTTATCTTCAAAAAGGTTCTTTTATTCTTCCAAAGACAAGAAAAAGACAATGCTTACATAATGACAGCTGGTAACACATGGTAAGTTTGTAGCTTCAGAAGGGGGAATGAGGTGACAGATCGTAGGATGGTATATCTTCGAGCAGGGTCCCTT
Source organism: Rana muscosa (assembly GCA_029206835.1). NCBI lineage: Eukaryota > Metazoa > Chordata > Amphibia > Anura > Ranidae > Rana > Rana muscosa. Next base: position 111,906 of record JARGYO010005577.1, on the reverse strand, counting down.
GACCTTCCATAGCGAAGGATCACTTCTCCCGACAGTTCTCCAGGGCCCCATCGCCCGACATTCCCTCCCTCATGTTCAAAACCCTTGGGTAGATATACTGTTTAATAATGTTATGTCAGCATTATTTACATTTAGCATCGCTCCAAGGAAGGTATCATTAACTGTCCTAGGGAAGTAACACCCACTTGTGTATATTTAGTAACATAACTCCACCCATTATCCTGACATAGTTCCTTAGAATAGATATTACATACACAGCAAATGTCCTTTTGTCTGTCCTCAGCAACCTTCAAATTTAACATGTTTCAATAAAGAGTACAGAAACTTTTATCACTTAAAATAGTAATAAATTCAATATCTAACAGCCTCCGCTGCCCTATAGCCCGACGCCGCCTCCCTGTCCTATTGGCCGCCGAGCGTGACGAGGGTTGGATCCTCCCCACCTAATTGCAGGGAGTATATTTACTCCCTCCGGCATTGTTTGCTCCCTCATGGCGGATGCGTCCATGGACATGGGAGCAACACGGTTTTGCACTGTCCACACCCCTTTAGGTAATTTTTGTTTCCCCTTTTTTATTGTCATTTTAATTTGCTACCCTTTCACTCTTTCTTTACTTGGTTACAACTCCTATTTTTATTTATGATACACTACCTTAGCATTGGGGCTGATACACTGCCCATCTGCTACTTATTGTTACCACAATGGGTCACTTTGTATTATACCTTACACTTTATATATACCACTACACTTTTTTATCCATAGATCCCTGCTACAATCTCACCACTTCCCTTTATTCATTTTTACTTTTCTCTACATCTTTGAACTATTTATGGTTTACATCCTTCATCATTACACCCCTTGTCCCCTCTAGATGGGCACACCTACGAGAGACACACCTGCAACCCATGCCCATGGAGGTCCCCTGCTTCTGGGTATTCCAACTTTTGCTACGGTTTTCCAGCCTGCATGGAGGGGTTCTTCCACCCCAGCTCCCGGGAGCAGTTGTTGTTTTTCTGGCCGGGCCCACCCCCTTACGCCTTTACCCACCACCATTGACATACATGTAAGTAACCCAGGGTATTGTTATTGCTCCACCTCCATTTCCTGCCCCTTGATTTTATATACTTTCTATATATTATACAATCTTTATCTCAAATTTTATTGCCTTGTCATTTATAGACCTCTACCCCATACCTGCTCCTGAAGAGTGGCAGTAGCCACGAAACGCGTAGAGCCAATAAGATGCCCCTATCTATACATATTGCTACTGCACCATTCATCACCTTATACAACAATTGGTATTCACCAATCAACTACGGTTATAACTATCATGGAGATAAATTTTAATGAAACTGGTTATGTATATTTTTCATACAATGTATCAATATGCCCACTGCGAGCTAATTAGATGCTCTTTCTTGTATGTACGTCAATATCATTATTATCTACCAGTCTCTATACTCAGTGGACTGTGCCAGCGCACTTAATCTACGTAATTCTTATCATGGAGACACGCTTCATTGAATTGGGCCCCCCTTTTCTCTCTATGTTGTCACCGGGATTTTTATGAACCAATGTGTTACTATATTTTACTACCATTGATTGCTGTAATTTTTATACCATTCAACTGTGGACTGGTACATTAGGTGTGCTATGTTATTATTGTCCTCGTTATTTTGTATACGATTAAAATACTGACTGTCAATTGCCATGCAATGCTCTCATGTAATGTCTTTGGTTCTATTAACTGGATACATGCCCTATTCAATTGATCCGTGTTACCTCCTGGGAAGCATGCTTCAACTCAAAGTCCCACTTTTGCATATTTGCTTCCCTTTTCCAGATACCGGGATGGAGGTGTTCCTTTAGGCCCCACACCTCAACTAAAAGTCCCAACCTTTAGTTTTTCATGTTCATATTTCCGGGGATGGAAGCATGCATACCTACATACCTACATTATTGCAATGCTGGCACTTTCCCCCGATTTAGGCTATTTAGGGGTCTATTCAAGATAAGCACATTGTCTTTATTGTCTATCTTTTATTCATTAACTATGTGGGTTTTTAGGAATTTAGTTGTCGAGTATCCCTATACACTGTTACCCACAGTGCGCTTATCTGGTTGTGTCGCTGTTGTGTGGTGGGTGGGGCGTTATTGGTTTGGTTGGTATCGGCCGGCTTGCTCAGTCCCGGGAGCTGCGATGCGCCCTCGGGCTCCCCCCTTTCCCCCCCTCCCTGTCATGGGTCGTGTGCGGGGTTGGGGGGACGCCCATATGCGCATCGACGTCACGCCTCCGGCGTCATGCACGCTGCGTCATTTTAGTGACGCTGGCGTGCTTGCGCTGGTTATTCCCATCCTGGCGCCCGTACGGGGTGGCTGACGTCGAGACGACGGGCAGCCTCCGCTGCCCTATAGCCCGACGCCGCCTCCCTGTCCTATTGGCCGCCGAGCGTGACGAGGGTTGGATCCTCCCCACCTAATTGCAGGGAGTATATTTACTCCCTCCGGCATTGTTTGCTCCCTCATGGCGGATGCGTCCATGGACATGGGAGCAACACGGTTTTGCACTGTCCACACCCCTTTAGGTAATTTTTGTTTCCCCTTTTTTATTGTCATTTTAATTCGCTACCCTTTCACTCTTTCTTTACTTGGTTACAACTCCTATTTTTATTTATGATACACTACCTTAGCATTGGGGCTGATACACTGCCCATCTGCTACTTATTGTTACCACAATGGGTCACTTTGTATTATACCTTACACTTTATATATACCACTACACTTTTTTATCCATAAATCCCTGCTACAATCTCACCACTTCCCTTTATTCATTTTTACTTTTCTCTACATCTTTGAACTATTTATGGTTTACATCCTTCATCATTACACCCCTTGTCCCCTCTAGATGGGCACACCTACGAGAGACACACCTGCAACCCATGCCCATGGAGGTCCCCCGCTTCTGGGTATTCCAACTTTTGCTACGGTTTTCCAGCCTGCATGGAGGGGTTCTTCCACCCCAGCTCCCGGGAGCAGTTGTTGTTTTTCTGGCCGGGCCCACCCCCTTACGCCTTTACCCACCACCATTGACATACATGTAAGTAACCCAGGGTATTGTTATTGCTCCACCTCCATTTCCTGCCCCTTGATTTTATATACTTTCTATATATTATACAATCTTTATCTCAAATTTTATTGCCTTGTCATTTATAGACCTCTACCCCATACCTGCTCCTGAAGAGTGGCAGTAGCCACGAAACGCGTAGAGCCAATAAGATGCCCCTATCTATACATATTGCTACTGCACCATTCATCACCTTATACAACAATTGGTATTCACCAATCAACTACGGTTATAACTATCATGGAGATAAATTTTACTGAAACTGGTTATGTATATTTTTCATACAATGTATTAATATGCCCACTGCGAGCTAATTAGATGCTCTTTCTTGTATGTACGTCAATATCATTATTATCTACCAGTCTCTATACTCAGTGGACTGTGCCAGCGCACTTAATCTACGTAATTCTTATCATGGAGACACGCTTCATTGAATTGGGCCCCCCTTTTCTCTCTATGTTGTCACCGGGATTTTTATGAACCAATGTGTTACTATATTTTACTACCATTGATTGCTGTAATTTTTATACCATTCAACTGTGGACTGGTACATTAGGTGTGCTATGTTATTATTGTCCTTGTTATTTTGTATACGATTAAAATACTGACTGTCAATTGCCATGCAATGCTCTCATGTAATGTCTTTGGTTCTATTAACTGGATACATGCCCTATTCAATTGATCCGTGTTACCTCCTGGGAAGCATGCTTCAACTCAAAGTCCCACTTTTGCATATTTGCTTCCCTTTTCCAGATACCGGGATGGAGGTGTTCCTTTAGGCCCCACACCTCAACTAAAAGTCCCAACCTTTAGTTTTTCATGTTCATATTTCCGGGGATGGAAGCATGCATACCTACATACCTACATTATTGCAATGCTGGCACTTTCCCCCGATTTAGGCTATTTAGGGGTCTATTCAAGATAAGCACATTGTCTTTATTGTCTATCTTTTATTCATTAACTATGTGGGTTTTTAGGAATTTAGTTGTCGAGTATCCCTATACACTGTTACCCACAGTGCGCTTATCTGGTTGTGTCGCTGTTGTGTGGTGGGTGGGGCGTTATTGGTTTGGTTGGTATCGGCCGGCTTGCTCAGTCCCGGGAGCTGCGATGCGCCCTCGGGCTCCCCCCTTTCCCCCCCTCCCTGTCATGGGTCGTGTGCGGGGTTGGGGGGACGCCCATATGCGCATCGACGTCACGCCTCCGGCGTCATGCACGCTGCGTCATTTTAGTGACGCTGGCGTGCTTGCGCTGGTTATTCCCATCCTGGCGCCCGTACGGGGTGGCTGACGTCGAGACGACGGGCAGCCTCCGCTGCCCTATAGCTCGACGCCGCCTCCCTGTCCTATTGGCCGCCGAGCGTGACGAGGGTTGGATCCTCCCCACCTAATTGCAGGGAGTATATTTACTCCCTCCGGCATTGTTTGCTCCCTCATGGCGGATGCGTCCATGGACATGGGAGCAACACGGTTTTGCACTGTCCACACCCCTTTAGGTAATTTTTGTTTCCCCTTTTTTATTGTCATTTTAATTCGCTACCCTTTCACTCTTTCTTTACTTGGTTACAACTCCTATTTTTATTTATGATACACTACCTTAGCATTGGGGCTGATACACTGCCCATCTGCTACTTATTGTTACCACAATGGGTCACTTTGTATTATACCTTACACTTTATATATACCACTACACTTTTTTATCCATAAATCCCTGCTACAATCTCACCACTTCCCTTTATTCATTTTTACTTTTCTCTACATCTTTGAACTATTTATGGTTTACATCCTTCATCATTACACCCCTTGTCCCCTCTAGATGGGCACACCTACGAGAGACACACCTGCAACCCATGCCCATGGAGGTCCCCCGCTTCTGGGTATTCCAACTTTTGCTACGGTTTTCCAGCCTGCATGGAGGGGTTCTTCCACCCCAGCTCCCGGGAGCAGTTGTTGTTTTTCTGGCCGGGCCCACCCCCTTACGCCTTTACCCACCACCATTGACATACATGTAAGTAACCCAGGGTATTGTTATTGCTCCACCTCCATTTCCTGCCCCTTGATTTTATATACTTTCTATATATTATACAATCTTTATCTCAAATTTTATTGCCTTGTCATTTATAGACCTCTACCCCATACCTGCTCCTGAAGAGTGGCAGTAGCCACGAAACGCGTAGAGCCAATAAGATGCCCCTATCTATACATATTGCTACTGCACCATTCATCACCTTATACAACAATTGGTATTCACCAATCAACTACGGTTATAACTATCATGGAGATAAATTTTACTGAAACTGGTTATGTATATTTTTCATACAATGTATCAATATGCCCACTGCGAGCTAATTAGATGCTCTTTCTTGTATGTACGTCAATATCATTATTATCTACCAGTCTCTATACTCAGTGGACTGTGCCAGCGCACTTAATCTACGTAATTCTTATCATGGAGACACGCTTCATTGAATTGGGCCCCCCTTTTCTCTCTATGTTGTCACCGGGATTTTTATGAACCAATGTGTTACTATATTTTACTACCATTGATTGCTGTAATTTTTATACCATTCAACTGTGGACTGGTACATTAGGTGTGCTATGTTATTATTGTCCTTGTTATTTTGTATACGATTAAAATACTGACTGTCAATTGCCATGCAATGCTCTCATGTAATGTCTTTGGTTCTATTAACTGGATACATGCCCTATTCAATTGATCCGTGTTACCTCCTGGGAAGCATGCTTCAACTCAAAGTCCCACTTTTGCATATTTGCTTCCCTTTTCCAGATACCGGGATGGAGGTGTTCCTTTAGGCCCCACACCTCAACTAAAAGTCCCAACCTTTAGTTTTTCATGTTCACATTAATAAAGGAATTGTCAAAAACCGGCTCTTGTCATTTTTTACATTTTTGACACTTTCCTTGTGAAATGGTAGGGGTACATTTGTACCCCATTACCATTTCACACGGGGGGGTGGGATCTGGGGGTCCCCTTTGTTAAAGGGGTCTTCCAGATTCCGATAAGCCCCCCGCCCGCAGACCCCCACAACCACCGGCAAGGGTTGTGGGGATGAGGCCCTTGTCCCCATCAACATGGGGACATCCTCCCCATGTTGAGGGCATGTGGCCTGGTACGGTTCAGGAGGGAGGGGGGGCCGCTCTCGTCCCCCCCCCTCTTCCCCTGCGGCCGGCCAGGTTATGTGCTCGGATAAAGGGTCTGGTGTGGATTTTTAGGGGGACTCCACGCCATTTTTTTTTTAAATTTGGGGTGGAGTTCCCCTTAAAATCCATGCCAGATCTGAAGGGCCTGGTTTGGATATTTGGGGGGAACCCCACGTCATTTTTTTTTTAAATTTGCAGCGGGGTTCCCCTTAATATCCATTCCAGACCTGAAGGGCCTGGTTATGGAATTTGGGGGAACCCCCACGCATTTTTTTTTTGGTTAGCAAAGACTTTCAATGACTTTTATCTGTATTGACAGGAACCAGCAATTCATTACATCGCAAGGACTTTTAAATGACTATTATTTTACTTTAGAAATGTCATTTTGCTCTCCAACTGTTATAAACATGGAAAACATGTGCTACTTTACAGGCATACTATAGACACCCCCCGGGGATGATATTTAGGGCCAGTTCACACCGGATGCAGTGCAGTGCGTTTTTTTGATGCCTGAAAAACGCAAAGAAAGTTGATCACATTAATGCCAATGGCATAGTTCACACCACTGCAGTCCGTTCCAGTGCATTTCAGAAAGCCAAAAAATAATTGGTCATGCTGCATTTTTTAGGTACAAAACTGTACTGGACCCCAGAAAAAACACATCAAAAACGCAACGGAACGTACCAAAAATGCACTGGAATGCACCGCAATGCACCTAAATGCACCAAAGACGCACTGCAACACACTTGTCCTAAGTGAAAAGAGGCGGAAAAAACACTGGACTGCATCAAAAACGCCTCAAAAATGCACTGGAATATGTCAAAAACGCGCATGCAGAAAAGCACCTGGAACGCACCCAGACTGCGTTTCTATAGTGTGAACTAGGGCCAGTTCACACCATAGAAACACAATCCGGATGCGTTCAAGGTGCTTTTCTGCATGCACTTTTTTCATGCGTTCCGGTGCATTTTTGGTAAGTTTTTGATGCAGTCCAGTGCTTTGTTTTCACCCCTCTTTTTTATTAACCATAGATAAGGACAAGTGTGTTCCAGTGCGTTTTTGGTGCATTTAGATGTGTTCCTGTGCGTTCCAGTGCGTTTATGATGCGTTTTGATGCGTTCCAGTACAGTCCAGTGCAGGTAAAATGCAGCATGTTCTACTTTTTTGGTGGAACTGGAACGCACTGGAACAAACACTGCCATTTAGAACCATATAACCAACTTTCCATGCATTTTGGATGCATAAAAAACGCAATAGACTGTATGTGGTGTGAAATGGCCCTTAAGCAATTTGGCATATTTAAAGGCACTTCTCCTTGTTTTGTTTTTGGTGTTTTCCAAATTGGTGACATTGATATATGTCCCTTAGGGTGGGACCTGGGCCCCCATTTTAAGGCCAATAACTACTAGAAGATAAGCCAGCCAAGTGGGGACTAGCAAAATTAACAAGTCAGTTCCCATAGACTGCAATGGGATTTGTTGGTGGGGGGGAGGAGTGATTGTCCCATCTCTAATTTTGTAGCATGCTGGATGATGTGCTTAATTTTGGACGGGGGGAGGGGGGGTTATTTTTTGCTAGCTGCATTGGTGTTGTTCTGCACATGCCCAGCCAGTTAGTTTTTTTGGCGTGCTTTTTGTGTGTGAACTGCGCCTGGATATTTCTGGGCATGCTCACTCAGAGAGTGTTTTTATGGGTTAGAAATTGAAGGACATCTTAACAGGTGTGCCCACTTTGAATTTCAGTCTCTACATTGGGAGAACTTGCATTCTGGGTGTTTCATGGACTGTGCATGTGTTTTCAATTGCCTCATTAGCACACAAACATATGTTATATAAAGCTCACAGAGCATTTGGTCGATTGCCTTAAGAAGAGGCAAGTGTGTGTGTGTGTGTGTGTGTGTGTGTGTGTGTGTGTGTGTGTGTGTGTGTGTGTGTGTGTGTGTGTGTGTGTGTGTGTGTGTGTGTGTCTCCTTATCGCGTTTGTAACACGTATTTTATTTGTTATGTCTTTGCAAAACAAGTGATTGGTTAACTTATGTGGATTGTATATTTTTGTATTTTTGGTGTGGGGGAGATATGTTCCCCTGAAATAATTCTGATGTTGTTAATGTGTGTTGTTTGTTCACTTTGATTTAATTGTCTGCTGCATTTTTTTGGCCAAAAATTGCTCAAGATGTTGAGTCTGTAACTGTTTCAAATTGACCATGTTTTTTTATTTTGCCTTCCCTTTTGTTTTGTTGAACAATACAATTAGATGTAAAGTTTTGATGTTTGTTTTGTGTTTTCTTTGCAACAAATGTGACAGCTGATTGGCATGTCAAAACAAAACAGGTGTGATTTGTCTACCCTGGTGCCTTCATGGTAGTATATGCATGGATTGTGTGCTGCCATGGAGCGTCACCAGGAAATGAAAAATACAGAGCGGTAAGTATTCAATTTTCCTTTTTTACTGCAGTGGTTCTCAGCCTCAGTCCTAAAGTACCCCCAACAGGACATGTTTTGTGAATTTTTCTTATCGAGAATTGCTGTCCAAAAATCAAAACCATTGACTGTGATTTAAAGCACATGTGCAAGATGAAGGAAAACCTGCAAACATGGCCTGTTGGGGGTACTTGAGAAGCACTGATTTAGAGCACTGCACTTAAAAATAGCTCAAGGCCATACAATTCTAATTGTGGGCATTTTGAGGGAAACAAAGTAAGTGTTAGAACCCCTGCGTGTGTGTTTTTTTTTATATATATTTTTTTGTAGTTTGGCCTTTGTGTCTCCTTTTCTTAACATTGGCTTCACTTCCTTTCACACAGCTAAACAGGAAGTGAAGGTAAAACCCTACCAATGGCTTTTCTTGGGGACACACAGATCAATCTAACTAGTGTCCCCATTAAGCAAATTGCACTCTAGCACTTTGTTGTGTACACCCCAAATCATTGGGTAGTTTGGGGTTTAGTAAAGACAAATCCACTCTGCAGTAAAAGTGTAGCTGCTGAAAATCTGAGGGAAAGTACTGGTGATTGGATGTTACAATCATGTAAAAGCAAAGATGTTTTTTTTTTTTGGCTTGCATGTCCCCCTCAGATATACAGCAAGTGCAAAGTAGATTTGCCTTTAGTAAATAAACCCCACAGTCCAAACTACCTAATAATAATTTGTGGTGTACCCCGCAATATGCTGGAGTGCAATGTGCATAATGGGGAAAGTATTTAGACTGACCTGTGTGTCCCCAAGGAAAGACATTGTTAGGGATTTTCCCTCACTTCCTGTGTGGCTATGTGACAGGAAGTGAATTATTTGGAAGGATAAAGTGGCCAAATTATTTAGTTTAACTTTTCAAAGACTCATTCCTAAGTTGAATTGTGATGAATGTCAATGGCCCATTTAGACCCTCTTTAATCACTTGAGATCAGCGCTATAACTGATCGACAGCCACAGCATGGCCCTCAATTGCCGGGAGTCCGTCAATAAACGTCCTCCCCTTTGCGCGCACTGTGGTCACAGAGTCACTGTGACTCGGGTGATGACAGATCCGAGTAAGGGGCCGATCCCTGCCCTTTACCATGTGATCAGCTGTCAGCAAATGACAGCTGATCACCTGATGTAAACAAAAGCTGGGTAATGGTTTTTGTTTTCTCCTTGTGCTGACAGCGTGAGTATAAAAAAAAGGCAATCACCGGCTTATGTGCAAGGGACATGGGGCCCGAAGAGGAAGAGGCAATTCTGCATCATCTGTGACAATTAGTAGCCCCTGCCAGTGCCACCTATCAATGCCCACCACTGGTGCCAATCAGAGCCACCTAGCAGTGCTGCCAGTGCCTATCAGTGCCCATCACTGCCAACTATTATTGCCACCTAGCAGTGCCACTTCTCACTGCCCACCAGTGCTAAATAGCAATGCCACCTCTCAGTGCCCACCCTTGCCACCTTATCGGTGCCCATCAGTGCAGTCTCATCAGTGTACATCAATGAAGAAGAAAAATTACCTTTTTTAAAAATATTAACCAGTTTCCTACCGCCCACCGTCAAATGACATCCTTGGCTTTGGGCGGTGACATCTGAATGATGCCTTCAGTTGCAGGCATTATTCAGATATCATTCTTTTCAGCCGGCGATTCTGTGCACAATAAAAACGATCATAGTGGCAGTTCCGCCGCTTGATCGTTCTTATAGGCGGGGGGAGGGGACGTCCCCCCCCTCTCTTGCCGCCATCCGGTGCTTCTCCGGGCTCTCCCGTGCCATCTGGGGCTCGGAGAACGATTTGGAGATGACTGGTGACCAGATGGTCATCAGTCATCTCTATGACCGTCGGAGGCGCGGGCACGACGTTATGACATCATGCCGTGTTCCCGTATGTTAACCAAGCCGTGATGTTGGCTGTCAGCATGAGATTGGTGATTTTTTTGGAACAATATCATGCTTTCCAGCCTGGAGGAGAGATGCGGGGTCTTATTGACCCTGCATCTCTCCATAAAGAGGACCTGTCACACACATTCCTATTACAAGGGATGTTTACATTCCTTGTAATAGGAATAAAAGAGATCCCAAAAAATTTAAAAAATTTAAAAAGAGTAAGAAATACAAAAAAGTCAAAGAACAAAAAATAAAAAATAAATAAGAAAAAACGCCCATGTCCCCGGTAGCTCGCGCTCAGAAGCGAACACACACGTAAGTCCCGCCCACATATGTAAACGCCGTTCAAACCACACATGTGAGTTATTGCTGCGTGCGTTAGAACGAGTGCAGCAATTCTAGCACTAGACCTCCTCTGTAATGCCAAAATGGTAACGTGTAAAAAAAAATTAAGCATCGCCTAGGGAGATTTTTAATTACTGAAGTTTGGTGTCATGCCATGTGTGTGCACAATTTTAAAGCGTGACGTGTTAGGTATCTATTTACTCAGCATAACAACATCTTTCACATTATACCAAAAAATTGGCCGTAACTTTACTGTTTTGTAATATTTTTAGCAAACAAAAGGCGTTTGAAAATTTATTGCGCAAATACCGAGCGAGATAAAAATTTGCAATTACCGAGCGAGATAAAAATTTGCAATGACCGCCATCTTATTCCCTAGGGTGTCTGCTCCAAAAAAGTATATAATGTTTGGTGTTTTGAAGTAATTTTATAGCCATAAATTTATGATTTTTACATGAAGGAGAGAAGTGCCAGAATAGGCCCAGTGCTGAAGTGGGTAAAATATCCATTTTTTTTTTTTTAAACTCGGTCTTTTGTATTAATGTAATGTAATTAAAATAAAACACAAAGGTGATCAAATAGCACCAAAAGCAAGCTCTATTTGTGTGCCAACAAATAAAACATTTTCATTGGGTTACAGTGTTGTATGAGCACGCAATTGTCATTAAAAGTGCATCAGCGCTGAAATGTGAAACTTGGTCTGGGCAGTGCGCAAGTGGTTAATATAAAGCTACATGCACACGGACGTTTTTCCAACCGCTTGTTTGAGCGTTTTTTGCAGCTTAAAAACATCTCTCCATGTTAGCCTATGGCCTCATGGCCACCATGGCGTTTTGGAGCTGTAAATGGCATAGGCGTTTTTAGGCCCCATGTAGACGGGATGCTGGTGCAAAGTGTTCTGAACTAAGGTTGAAAGTGGCGTTTAGAAAGGCGCGCTTTGTGGCGTTTGCATGCCGTGTTTTACCACATTTGCATGTATATGATAAGGAGCCGCCCTAAGCTCCAAAAACAGTATTATTTACGATTTTAGCTATTTAGTGAGACCAGAGTGATATGAGCAGCTGAGAGCAGCAGTGTAGTTGTATTTAGGCTGGGTTCACACTAGTGCGACACGACATCTGTCCTACTTTGGATCCGACTTTGCCCTGCGACATGAAGCCGACATATGTCCAACTTTCAATGAACGGGGATCCGACTTGGATCCCCGCCAATAGCAGGCACTGTGTTTGGTATGAATCTTGAGGGGGAACTCCAGGCCAAATTTTAAATAAAAAAATGGCATGGGTTCCCCCTCCAGGAGCATACCAGGCCCTTGGGTCTGGTCTGGATTTGAAGAGGAACCCCTACGCCGAAAAAACGGCGTGGGGGTCCCCCCCAAAATCCAAACCAGACCCTTATCCGAGCACACAACCTGGCAGGCCGCAGGGGAAGAGGGGGGGCCGAGAGAGCGGCCCCCCTCCCTCCTGAACTGTACCAGGCCGCATGCCCTCAACATGGGGGTTTGGTGCTCTGGGGCAGGGGGGTGACCTGCGGCCCCCCCACCCCAGAGCACCCTGCCCCCATGTTGATGAGGACAAGGGCCTCTTCCCAACAACCCTGGCCGTTGGTTGTCGGGGTCTGCGGGCGGGGGGCTTATCGGAATCCGGGAGCCCTCTTTAATAAAGGGGGCCCCGGATCCCGGCCCCCCACCCTATGTGAATGAGTATGGGGTACATCGTATCCCTACCCATTCACCTGGTGGAAAAAAATTGCAATAAAAAAACCACACAGCTTTTTAAAGTATTTTATTGCACAGCTCCGGGGGTCTTCTTCTGACTTCGGGGGTCTCCGGTGTCGTCGCCGCGTTCTCCGGTTTTCTTCTCCCGGGCCACCGCTAACTTCTTTAGCTCTTTTGCTAGCGGAGGCTCCGGTCTTCTCCGTCGCCTTCTTCTTCTCCCGCTCTCCGGTTCTTCTCCCGCTTCTTTCTTCTGCCGGGCCACCGCTAACTTCTTTAGCTCTTTTGCTAGCGGAGGCTCCGGTCTTCTCCGTCGCCTTCTTCTTCTCCCGCTATCCGGTTCTTCTCCCGGTTCTTCTCCCGCTTCTTTCTTCTGCCGGCCCCTCCACTAACTTCTTTAGCTCTTTTGCTAGTGGAGGGGCCGGGCTTCTCCGTTGTCGCCGTCGGCGTCTTCTTCTCTCTTCTCCTCCTCGATGTTGACTCGTCGCTTCCTCTCGCAGTAATGCAAAATTTTCGGTCCGCAGAGATTAATATAGGCTTCTCATGACGTCACAGTCACATGTTCCCATGACGTCACACTCACATGCTCCGGGGCCATGTGCCCCGGAACATGTGACTGTGACGTCATGAGAAGCCTATATTAATCTCTGCGGACCGAAAATTTAGCATTACTGCCGAAGACGCCGACGGCGACGACGGAGAAGACCGGCCCCTCCACTAGCAAAAGAGCTAAAGAAGTTAGTGGAGGGGCCGGCAGAAGAAAGAAGCGAGAGAAGAACCGGGAGAAGAACCGGATAGCGGGAGAAGAAGGCGACGGAGAAGACCGGGCCCTCCACTAGCAAAAGAGCTAAAGAAGTTAGTGGAGGGGCCGGCAGAAGAAAGAAGCAGGAGAAGAACCGGGAGAAGAACCGGATAGCGGGAGAAGAAGGCGACGGAGAAGACCGGGCCCTCCACTAGCAAAAGAGCTAAAAGAAGTTAGCGGAGGCCCGGCAGAAGAAAGGAAGAACCGGAGAGGAGAAGAGGGGAGAAGGCGACGGAGAAGACCGGAGCCTCCGCTAGCAAAAGAGCTAAAGAAGTTAGCGGTGGCCCGGCAGAAGAAAACCGGAGAGCGGCGGCGACGACACCGGAGACCACCGGAGCTGTGCAATAACATACTTTAAAAAGCTGTGTGGTTTTTTTATTGCAATTTTTTTCCACCAGGTGAATGGGTAGGGGTACGATGTACCCCATACTCATTCACATAGGGTGGGGGGCCGGCATCTGGGGGCCCCCTTTTTAAAGGGGGCGCCCTGATTCCGAAAAGCCCCCCGCCCGCATACCCCGACAACCAACGGCCAGGGTTGTCGGGAAGAGGCCCTTGTCCCAATCAACATGGGGGCAGGGTGCTTTGGGGTGGGGGGGCCGCAGGTTGCCCCGAAGCACCAAACCCCCCATGTTGAGGGCATGCGGCCTGGTACGGTTCAGGAGGGAGGGGGGGCCGCTCTCGTCCCCCCCTTTTCCCCTGCGGCCTGCCAGGTTGCGTGCTCGGATAAGGGTCTGGTTTGGATTTTGGGGGAACCCCCACGCCGTTTTTCGGCTTAGGGGGTTCACCTTAGAATCCAGACCAGACCTAAGGGCCTGGTATGCTCCTGAAGGGGAACCCATGCTGGTTTTTTCATTAAAATTTGGCCTGGCGTCCCCCTTCATGATTCATACCAAAACATGGGACAGCGAGGCTGCCGAGGACCAGCGCGATGAAATCGCCCTGGACACATTCTCGGCCGGCTAGTCGCCTCTAGGACACGACTTAAGCGGCTGCTGCATACTCAGGTCGTGTCCAGATCACCTTGCAAAGTCGCGCTGTCCCTGTGTCAGCCGGCACACGAGTCGCCTGCAAGTCGGATCCGACTTCCCGGGCGACCTCTATTCAAATCAATGGGCTCCCATAGGGAACCATTCATTTTCAATAGAGCGCCGCCGACATTTCTATTTACTATAACAGTGCGCCGCTGCTTCCTGCGCCCAGTGAAGGAGTTATCAGGCGCACCAATTAAGGTTAGAACCAGCGCAGCGCACTGTTATTAGTAAATCAGCCCCTATGGGTGGAAGCTAGTGGAATACAGGGGACGAAGTGGGTGGATTATATAAGGGGTGGGGCTTATGATAAATGGGATGGGTCAAAAGGAGGGGCGGAGTCTAGCTCCTCTTTATCCTAAAACTTCACCAGCCGCCACTGGTCAAATATGCTTGCAATTTTATGTGCTCAAGTAGTATTTTTTTTCCTTTGTTTGTCTCCCCAGTTTCCCTCAAACCCCCACCAATGGCAGGATGGTGGCGGTCCAGTTTGCCAATTTGTGTAATTTCCCCAACTGTAGGGGTGCCATTGATGGAAAGCATGTCCCACCACCCAACTCAAATCAGTTAAATGTGATCAACCAAAAACCCATAAGTAATATTGGACCACAGAATTATAATATAAAATAAACTGGGGCTAGGGGGAGAGAGGGAGTAAGGGTAATTGTGTGTATTAATCAAATCACCCCAACTAAAAAAAAATATATTGATGTGCTGCCAGAGGATCACATCAAGTACACAATATAAAAGAAAGAAGAAACTCGATGGGTGACCCATATCAAGAATTATCTATGAAGGTGTTGAGATCAACCTCCACATTCAGCCCAAAGGGAGTATAGCACTTGATTTTATGGATCCAGGCCATTTTTCATGGACTTCCAGGTAATGTTGCGAAACTGGGTTATTGGGAAAACCCGTAAGCATGTTGGTTATAGGTTCATTCAACCTAACACGTAGGGGTCGCTTAGTCCTGCCCACATATTGCAGCCCGCAAGGGCACTGGAGCAGGTAAACAACCCCCTTCGTAGAACAGGTGATGAAAGTTTTGATCTTATACTCCATTGAGGTGCTAGATGATGTAAATCTATGGGTACGCCTATGGGTACATCCACTTAGAGTACATACCCTACACCTCCTACACTGGTAGAAGCCAGTCAGGTACTCAAAGAAACCCCTCTTAATAGGAGGAGGGTCTAAGATTTTAGGTGCCACTCTAATTCTGAGGGACGAAGCTCCTTTATAAATAACATGTGGTCTGTCAGGAAGTACAGATTTAAGGACCTGATCATTGGTAAGAATGTGCCAGTGTTTATTAATGAGTTTCTTAACACTCATATGCTGCACTGAATATGTGGTGACAAAAGGGATAGACGGTATATTAGCTCTTTTAGGTGGTCTATCATTTAGGAGATCACTCCTATTTATTGAAGTTACTTCTTCCAACGTATTCCTAAGGGAAGTGCTAGAATAGCCCTTCTCCAGGAATCGTGTAGTCAGAACTTCTGCCTGCGTGTGGAACTCCTCATTATCAGAGCAGTTCCGCTTTAAATGAATGTACTAGCTCTTGGGAACCGACTTCAGCCATGCTTCATGGTGACAACTCCAGACAGGGATGTAAGAGTTCCTGTCTGTCCCCTTAAAAAAGGTGGATGTTGTAAAATGGTCATCCTTGATACCAACTTTGAGGTCCAGAAAACGAATTTCTGTTTGACTAGCCTCAAAATTGAAGAAGATACCTCTGTTTCCATTGAGTCCTTCCATGAAGAGATCCAAATCGCATCGATCACCGTTCCATAGGAGGAGGACGTCGTCTATATATCTGGCCCACAGCACCACCTGAGGTCGCTGTTGGGCATAGACGACGTCCTCCTCCCACAGAGCCATGAACAGATTCGCCAAACTGGGGGCATATTTGGCCCCCATAGCGACCCCTTTATCTTATCTGTAAAACTGGTTGTTGAACCAGAAGTAACTATGCGAGGCCGCAAATGTAAGCAGCTCCAAGATAAATGTAATCAGCTCATCGAAGAGATCCGAATCACGTCTCAAAAAATATTCGATAGCAAATAATCCTAAATTATGCGGAATGACTGTATATGAGGCGACTCCAGCCAATACGTTAATTACATGTCGTGTATCCTTTATATGTGAAGGCATTTTAGTAATCAACGGTTGTAAATAAAAGTCAATATACCTGCCCACCCGGGATGTGATAGAATCTATGCCATTAACTATAGGGCGTCCCGGGGGGCAGGTAGGATTCTTATGTATTTTGGGCAAGTAGTAAATTACCGGCGTGCGAGGTGCTGTAGGTATTAAATATGCACTTTCCTTTTTATTTAGTATCCCAAGTTCGAAACTCTTCTGAACCAAGGTTTCTAACTCTCTCTGATATTTTACTTTCGGGTCTGAAGGGAGTGGTGTATATGTATCCCGATCACTCAGGATCCTGTGCATCTCGGCCAAGTAAATTTTTTTATCAATAATAATGATCCCACCACCTTTGTCAGCTGGCCTAATAACTAACTCCTTGTTCTCACATAAGGAATTGAGACCAGTTACCATAGCTTTATCAGTGTGAATCCTCTTAGTGGGTAATGAATCCAAATCCCTCAGTACCACACCCTTAAAAACTTTTAATGATGGGGCCAAAGCCCCTGGTGGACTGAATAACGATGCGTTGGAGAGCCCCGAATGGGTAAAGTCTTTTGACGTACCACTAGGGGCCTGAATGGGATTAGAGATCATGTGTCTTTAATATTCAACCTGCAAATAAACTTGTGGACATCCATATAGGTTTGAAATTTATTCAACCTACGAGGAGGCGCAAACTTCAAACCCTTGTCCAACACAAGTTTTTCAGCGTCTGTTAAAATCGCTGTACTCAAGTTGAATATTCCGGCTCCCATTAGAGCTTTTTTCTTTTTAGCTCGTAGCCATTTTCCCCCTCTTGTTCCTGTCTTTGGTCTCCCGACCGTTTGATACCCTGATTGGGTTTGTGAAAACCCCAATGTTGACCATCCTGATTCGATGGCCCCGGGCTATCAAAATCTTCTAGACTCCCAAGATTGGGATATTGGGGTGGGTTATAATAGTTGTCACCTCTACCTTGGCCATATTCACCCACAGGTCCCGCTCTATCACTTAGGGGGAAAAAATTGGTTGATGTACTGACATTGTACTCAAACTCATTTGTCCGGTCAAATGAACCCGGAGGCTCAAAATGGCGTGGTATAAACCCTGGTCTATCCATCTGGTTTGACCTGGGTCCATACTGTGGACCATAGTTATAATCCTGATGCCACCCCTGGTTGGAACCACGGGGAGGTAGGAGACCACCTCTATTGCCACCGCCTGACTATCCTTGATTGTGAGTATACAAGGACCGACCCTGATTGGACCCTGGGTTACCATACCCACCATTACCACCACGGCCCCTACTAGGAGCCTGGCCTGATCTCCAAGGATGTCGCAGTGGAAATGGTATCTGTTTAGTTGCGGGTCCACCTCTCCTACCTCCACCAAACCAATGGGGGCATTGGTAAGATCCACGTCTCCCCTTAGGGGGTGGTCCAAGATGGCCACCTATAGGGTTTTTTGTGTTAGATTGAGACATAGAGGTAGAAGGGTCTCTGTTCTCATCTGGAGGTGCTGTGACCTCCATCTCACCAATAGTGAGGTTTGATTGTTCAGCTCGAATTTTCTTCTGCCAGTCAAACACAATGCCTCCTTGGCAGTCAGCAAGATCTCTATTATATTTTTATTTTTCTTAAGTTTCTGTTCTCTGTCCTCCTTTTCTAAAATCTTCAAAAAAAAATGTGATCTCTCTTTATATTCGCTACTCTCCCTCAATGGGTTAAGCTTATCTTTAATATATATATATATATATATATATATATATATATATATATATATATATATAATTTTATATAATCTAAATTTCTTTATCTAATTTTAAAAGTTTAGTATTCTTCCTCGTATTCTTCAGGAATATGAGGAAATTGACCCCTGCAGTGTTAAAATACTTAAACCAGTCTTAAAGTTCAACATCACCTTTTTGGGGACTAACCTCCCATCTTATGCCCTGTACACACGATCGGTTTTACCGATGAAAACAGTCCGATGGACTTTTTTCATTGGACAAACCGATCGTGTATGGGCCCCATCGGTCTTTTTTCCATCGGTGAGAAAAAATAGAACATGTTTTAAATTTATCCGATGGAAAAAAAAACTATAGCAAATTCCGATCGTCTGTGTGGAACTCCATTGGAGAAAAAACCCACGCATGCTCAGAATCAAGTCGACGCATGCTCAGAAGCATTGAACTTAATTTTTTTTCGGCTCGTCTGAGTGTTTAAAGTCACGGCGTTTGGGACGGTCGGATTTTTGACTGATGGTGTGTAGGCAAGACTGATGGAAGTCAGCTTCATCGGAATTCCGATGGAAAAATCCATCGGATTTGAATCCATAGGAAATCCGATCGTGTGTACAGGGCTTTAAGACTCCTGGGGACCATGCCATTCTTGACATAGGTCTCCAGGTAGACGATGTCCCATTGGGTATGAGTCTCAGACACCGTGAGGTTCTTGAGTCTCATAAATAAACCACCGAGGTCACCTTCATCGTTTTTGTATGTTTCAAATACACCCTCAGTGTTCACCACCCTAGTGGCTCTGTACTCAAAAATATCCATAACTCGTTAAAAGGAATAAACCAATGTCAATACGTAAATCACAAATAAATGTGTGAAAGCAGCGGTATGGAATTATCAAAATAACAATGGAAGAATTAGGGAGTGATACCGCGCTAACAAAATATAAAGACGTGACCAGATCTTTTTTACAACCCTCTTTTAGAATCCTCTCCTCAAAACTGTTTAATCTAGTATTAAGAAAGGTGAAATTACCTTTTGCCCATTGGAGGCATAGTTGAGGCATTATTCCCGTCCTCCGTGTTTAATATAAGACTAGTCCCTCACGATCATCCATTTAAAATATGGTCATCTATTTTTACCATTCAGGTTTAGGGCTTATACGTTCTCTGTCCTTAGTTTTATAGACCTAATAGTTTTTTGATGTTAGATGTTAGTGAGTTTTAGGGAGTTTAGGGATTTTTTTGCATTCTGCCAGGAAGCAAAATGGTTCCGCCGCCAGAGACTCACATCGAGGCGTGGTTCTGTATTATAAAATGCGATGAGTCAGTGCATCACCCGTTCCGACGTCTATGTGAGACGAAACATATGTCGGGAGGTTGACGTGCTGACATCATCGCCACTGGACGGGCGCCTGCATGCCGGCCGGCTCTGTTTACATTACGGATTTGTATAATTAGAAAGTTTGAAATTAAGCTTAAACAGTGATAATAGGCAATTACCACAATTTCCAGTCATATCCCAAATAAATTGAAAAATTTGAAAGAGGATGCCCCTGGGATAGTATGGACCAGAATAAGGTAATGTGGAATGACAAACAAGTATAAAAAGTAGAAAATTTTATTTATACAAAGATGTACATACATTAACAAGACGATTTGTTAAAAACAGAAAAACTGGCATGCAATTCTGATACATATGGGAGCGAATGAAAACCAACATGTTTCGGACACTGGTAGCTGGATTTGTAACAGCTCCTGTGTTTTAATTCCTTCTTCAGGGTTTATGTATTGGTACTAAAGCATTGATTTTTTTTCTAATAAGAAAAAAGAGAAAACATAGTATATAATATCAACATGACAGTAAGTATAATTGTATGTTTCTTTCAATCTCTTATATAAATATGATTCACATAACCATTAAACAGGAAGACATCCAAAAGTTGAAATAAATTCTCAATCGAAAAGGGGTGTATAAGAGACATAATACAAAAACTGTATGAGCAAGTACTTACATCCCACACAGATTGATGAATGAGTGTGCAGTCAAATTTCTTAGATAGAAGGACAAGCCAGTAGAGGGACCGCTAAGGGATATTCAGCCCGGCCCAGATATATTGCAAACAGGTATTTCACATATGTAATGTTGCGCCTGGCCCTTTAAGTAGTAAGGTATGCCAGTGCTAGAGGAGGTCTGTTGGAGAGGGACCCGAGGGCTAAAGATCTATTAAGACAATAATAAATATACAAAAAGATATGTATTGGCTAGAGTGAATATAGCAGAGTACAATGACCAGATGGGTGAACTAACACCAACTGGGGGAAGTTATATGGAAAAAATACTATTGACAATACCTTGGATCTGTAACATTAGCATGAGTCCTAGCTGTGCAGCAGTATGAGTGAATTCAACTCTGCTTTTTATATGGCCGCCAGGATGTTCACAGCCAATCCAAAGTGTCTTAAAATTTGCGCCAAACAGGAGGTGTGGCATAGGTGGAATGGGGTGGGCCAGACCGAGCTAGCCCAATCTGCAATTCCAGTGCCTAAAGGGGTGGAGAGCGCTCCGTCATGAATGGCCACCCTCGGTCATAGCGGCGGAATGTTATATGGAAAAAATACTATTGACAATACCTTTAATCTGTAACATTAGCACGTGTGTTGGAGGAGCAAACATGGCATAAGATCATAGTTCTGGACTTTACAGTCAAAGCTTTGTAGCATATTAGCATCTGCATGACAAAAGGGCTTGTCTCCAGCCCCCCTGGTGTGGCTATGAGCTTCAAAGACAGGAGAAGAAATAGCTTTGCATTATCTGATTGGTCAGGAAGCAAGTGGGGGTGGTTATGAGTGAGGGGAATGAATGTTAAAAGCACATACCGAAGAGTAAGAGTCCTCTTTGTCCACTTTTGGTTCCTGGCATGCTCATGTGAGCCTTTGGATGAGCCATGCAGAACCCAGCTGATGAAACCATGAGTATTGAGTATCTTTCATATTATTATTAGAGTTGTTATAGACTATATCTGATATCTGTTGTTAAGATATGTTTCCTATTTTAAAGGAAGTAAATATGACTTGTTTTACTAAGCAACTGTGTCTGTCTTTTTAATAACATTGTATCAGCAGGCCTAGCATTTTCTGATACGTTAGACTAGCAAACAAGGGACTATACAATTAATACATAGATGCAATAGTTATAGATTATAGATTAATGTATATAACATTGCATAATTTACAATATTTGGCACCCTAGGAGAAGGCATGTTGAATGTATTTCAGCATAGAACCTGCAAACCCTAATGTATTTTTTGTTTTGAGTTTCCTTTTAAGCTAGAAAGAATCAAATAACGTAGGACTGAAGGCTGTCTTTACCATGGATAAAGATTCACACAAAATCTGGTGAAATTTTTGACTACTGTATATTTATATGTAACGTTTATGGTATTGCTAATGCAAATTGTTATAGGCCTGTGTAGCTGGGTAAGTGGCCTTGTGGGTAGAGGGCTGATCACCCTTGGTTAGAAATTTACAGGATAAACCACACATCTTTGCGGAAAAAGTGGGAGAAAATATTTTTATTTTTTATTTTTTCGTTTTTTATTATTTTTATTTTTTTATTTTTTTATTTTTACCCATGTGCTGTTCCTAGAGAAGTTCAATGTGGCCTGCAATTTAGAAGGAGAGCACGGATGAAGAATGTGCTCTGTAGAACTACAAGTTACAAGCAAGTTTTAAATAGCATGATACAAGTTTTTTTTTTGGGTTGATTCCTGTGTGTGTGTGTATGGTAAACAGCTGAGGTAAAGGCTACCTTAAACAGCTTTGTCTGTAGATCTGTGGCTGTTTGTTTGTATGTATTGTCTAAGCAGCTGTTCAAACAGGTTTGGTAATGAATGAAGAATATTGAATGCTAGAAGAGCGATTGTTTTTTTTATTCCTGAGTTGTAAGAGCTAAAGATAATTGAGTTTGGCTCATTACTCAGTGCAGTGTTGGAACGTTGGTACTAATAGAATTGTGTATTGTGTCGATTGTATAGTTGTGAAATGGAACTTGTGTATACGTATGTTAAAAAGTATGCCTCTGCCAGTTATCATTCATGTACAGATGAACCTCTTAAAAAACAGTCTAATGTACTACTGTCTCAGTGTCAGCAACATAATGCCAGATTATTGGGTAAACATAAACAGTTGTGAGGGGGTTAGCTCGGCAGCGGGTGTGTGTGACCCCCGGGATGGGCTCCCCACACAAAACAGGCCCAGCAAACGGAGGTTGTGGTTTTCAAAATCAAAAAGGTGCGGTTTATTTTCTATTTACAGTGACAAAACACAGCAAAGCAAAAGAAACATAAACAAAATAAATCCTGGTCAAGTTGACCTCTGACTAAACATACAGGTTTCCTAACTAACAACTGGGATCAGCCTAGTGCTGTCCTAGTCCCTAAGTCCCTGGTTTTAAATGTCCAAGCAAATAGCCACACAGGCTTTGTCTCACCGCACAGGGGTTCACTCTCCCTAGACAGTCCACACAGGTCTGGTTCCAGGCATGAGCTAACATCTAATGAAGCTGGGAGTTCTTATAGAGGCCTAAATGAGCTGACAAGCTTCAGCTGGTCTCATCAACTCCCTGTCTGCACGACGCCCAGCACTCTCCCTAGAGGTATGAGTCATCCATGAGCCCACTAGCCTTAGCTGGGCTTATACAACTCTCCACCTAGTTGTATAAGTCGGCGTAAAGCCTGAATCTGGGCGAAATATATCTACCCCCCTGGATGCAACCAGGTGACTTTACCTTCCTGCTGTCACATACCCCCCCCTCTTGTTTTAACCTAGGGGTTGGAACACCAGCAATCAGGCATTCATGTACTCGAGACAAAGCATCCACATTCCCCATTTGAACGCCAGGGCGATGCTTTACTGTGAAGTTGAATTCCTGGAGGGCCAGGAACCACCTATTCACTCTTCTATTTGTTTCCTTGTTTTGAGCCATCCACTTTAACGGAGCGTGATCCGTAACCATGTCAAAGTGCCTACCTAGCAGGTAGTACCGAAGGGAATCTAGAGCCCACTTCACCGCTAAACACTCCTTTTCAACGGTGGCGTAATTTACCTCATGGGACTTCAACTTCCTGCTGAGGTAAATGACTGGGTGCTCTTCCCCGTTCCAGACCTGGGACAATACTGCTCCTAACCCCACATCTGACGCATCACTTTGTACGACAAAGTCTTTAGAGAAGTCGGGTGAGTACAACACTGGCTGGCTACATAAGGCTTGTTTCAAGAATTGGAATGCTGCCTCAGCCTCGGGGGTCCATTTAATCATGACCGACCCTTTCCCCTTCGTCAGGTTGGTTAGGGGCACAGCCTTAGAAGCAAAGTGGGGAATGAATCGCCGATAATACCCAGCGATTCCCAGAAAGGCTCGTACCTGCTTCTTGCTGTTGGGACGTGGCCAACTCTGGATGGCCTCGACTTTGTTGAGTTGGGGTTTTATTACTCCCCTCCCAATGGTGTACCCAAGATATTTGGCCTCCTCCTGCCCAATGGTACACTTCTTGGGGTTAGCCGTAAACCCCGCTTCCCGAACAGAGTCCAGGACTGCTTGCACTTTTGGCAGATGTGAGGCCCAATCTGTGCTATGGACAATTACGTCATCCAGGTAAGCCGCAGCATACTTCCGATGGGGCCTCAGCATCTGGTCCATTTTCCGCTGGAATGTGGCCGGCGCATTCTGTAACCCGAACGGCATTCTCTTATATTGGAACGCCCCGTCTGGGGTTACAAATGCGGTTTTCTCTTTGGCCGACTTGGCCAGGGGGATTTGCCAATACCCTTTTGTGAGGTCAAGAGTCGTCATGTATCGGGCTGTTCCCAGCCGGTCGATCAACTCATCTATACGTGGCATGGGGTAGGTGTCAAATTTTGTAACTTTGTTCAACTGACGAAAATCGTTACAAAATCGCCAGCTCCCATCCGGTTTAGGCACCAACACGATGGGACTAGACCAATCACTTTGGGACTCCTCTATCACCCCTAAGTTCAGCATTTTCTGTACTTCCTCCCGTATTGCCTCCCGTCGGGCCTCTGGGATCCGATAGGGTTTTAACTTCACCCTTTCACCGGGCGGGGTAATGATGTCATGCTCTACCCCAGATGTTTGTCCCGGCAGCTCAGAGAATACCTCCTTGTTGCGAAGCACAAACTCCTTAACCTCCTGTTGTTGGGGTTGTGACAAGGTGGCTGCTATTCCAACCTCAGGAATCACGCAACCAGTTTGAGCTGGTGACCAAGTGTCTGCGACTAGGGACTCTCTATCCCTCCAGGCTTTCAACAGATTAACGTGATAGATCTGTTCGGGCTTTCGCCTTCCTGGTTGTCTGACCTTGTAATTCACTTCGCTCACTTTTTCCATTATCTCGTAGGGGCCTTGCCATTTGGCAAGGAATTTACTTTCAACCGTAGGGACAAGTACCAGTATCCTATCCCCCGGGGAAAAGGTACGGGTCTTGGCTCCACGGTTGTACACTCTCTGCTGTGCTAACTGCGCTTGGGCCAAATGTTCCTTCACGATGGGCATTACCTGTGCAATTCGGTCTTGCATCAGGGCGACATGCTCAATCACACTCCTGTGGGGAGAACTCTCACTTTCCCAAGTTTCCTTGGCAATATCCAACAGCCCTCTTGGGTGTCTCCCATACAGTAACTCAAAGGGGGAGAATCCCGTAGAGGATTGGGGCACCTCCCTAATAGCAAACATCAGATAAGGAAGTAGACAGTCCCAATCCTTTCCATCTCTATCCACCACTTTCTTCAACATTTGTTTTAGGGTTTTGTTGAATCTTTCAACCAGCCCATCGGTTTGGGGGTGATACACAGATGTACGTAATTGCGTCACTTTGAATAATTTACACAGCTCCTTCATAACCCGGGACATAAAGGATGTACCTTGGTCCGTAAGCAGTTCTTTACAAATACCCACCCGGCTAAACACAAGAGATAGCTCTTTGGCTATGGTTTTGGCCGAGGTATTTCGGAGAGGGATCGCTTCTGGATAACGGGTGGCATAGTCCATTATAACTAATATGTACTGGTGCCCCCTAGCGGACTTGATTATAGGACCTACCAAATCCATGGCGATCCTCTCAAACGGGACCTCAATGATGGGTAGAGGGACCAGCGGGCTACGGAAATGTGGCATCGGGGCCGACCTCTGACACACAGGGCAGGAGGAACAATAATTTTCTACGTCCTTCATCACCCCCGGCCAATAGAATCTCTGTAATACCCTCTCTCGGGTTTTCTCTGTCCCCAGATGACCTCCAAGAATGTGCCCATGGGCCAACTCCAACACCAACTTCCTGTAAGGTTTGGGCACCACAAGCTGCTCAACGGTTTCTTCTGCCCTTTTTGCCACCCGATACAGTAGGTCCTTCTCTACGCTGAAGTATGGGTAAGTGCAGGTATTATCTGGGTTCACTAACTCGCCATCTATTTTCACTACGTTTTCCCGTGCCTTTATTAGGGCGGGGTCTTTCAACTGTTCTGTGGCAAAGTTTTCCCTGTGAACCTCAAGATCAGAAAACTCCACAGACGGTAGGTTTTCGTCTGAGGAGGTGGGCTCCTCTCCAGTTTCTTGAGTCTCCCCTGCCAATACTGATAAGGGAAATTCCGGAGAGTCCTCACCACTCTCAGGGGAGTTTTGGCTATCACATTCCTGGTACATAGGGGCACCAGTGAGGGGCTCAGGATCATCCCACAGTTCCCAGAACTTCGGAAAATCCCTTCCCACAATGGCGTCATGCGGTAACTGAGATACTAAGCCCACTGGATGAGAGAGGGTACCTTTGGGGGTCTCGAAACACACTGTAGTCACTGGATACTCTCGGGTGTCCCCATGCACACAAATAACAGCTACCTTGCTTTTCCCAGAGACCTCTGTTTTAACTAACTCAGCCTTTATCAGGGTCACAAGGCTACCTGAATCCAGCAATACCACAACATTTCTACCATTAACACACATTTTGCATAAATGTTTCTCAGTTCCTCGAATGGCAGTGCATGCGACTGTCGCACACAGCGACTGACGTCTGCCCGTCAGAAAGTCACACTGCATGGGTTCCTCCACAACCGGGCAATTGGCTGCAATATGTCCCGCTTGCCGGCAGCGGTAGCAAACGATCCTTCTTGCCGCCTCTTGAGCCGCTGATTTCCCAGGCTGTTCTCGCCAAACTTGGGGTAGAGCTCCCACCCTCTCACTCTCTCCACCCTTACCCCTTGGAATCCTCTTATCCGCCCCTGGGGATGGTCTGGTCTTAGGGTGGAAAGTCTGAGTGTCTCTGGAAGAGGCCGTCAGGTTCTCTGTAGCCAAGTATTTCTCCACACGATCCACAAGACCATCGGCCGTCTCTGGGTCTCCATGGCTTACCCACTTTTGGATGGCAGTAGGAAGAGCTCTCAAAAACCGATCCATTACAACACGTTCCACAATCTTTGGTGCGGACAAAGTCTCTGGCTGTAGCCACTTTCTGCTCAGGTGAATGAGATCATACATTTGAGACCTGGGGGGTTTTCCAAGCTGGAAAGTCCAGTTATGCACACGCTGAGCCCGGACAGCCTGGGTGACACCCAGCCTTGCCAATATTTCAGCTTTTAGCATCACATAGTCTTTTGCTTGGTTAGGCTCTAGGTCATAGTAAGCTTTCTGCGATTCACCAGTTAACAGAGGAGCCACCAGTCCAGCCCACTGCTCCTCAGGCCACTTTTCTCTTTCAGCGGTCCTTTCAAATGTGGTCAAAAATACCTCTGGATCATCCTCTCCAGTCATTTTTGTCAATAAACGACTCACCCCAAAGGACGCGGTATTAGTGGGACGGCTTTCCTCACTGGTCTGCGGACGTTGCTGCATTACTGCTTCCATCTGTTGTTGTAGTCTCTGCTCTTGCTTCTGCAACAGGTCTATGAAGCGGGCCTCAGATTGCTGCTGGGCTTGTTGCTGAGCCTCCAGACTCTGTTGCAAAGTTGCGTTTGTCTGCTGCTGGGCTGCAAGGCTCTGTTGATGAGCTTGCTGCTGGGCTGCGAAGTTCTGTTGTTGAGCTGCAAGGCTCTGTTGATGAGCTGCAAGGCTCTTTTGCAAACCTGCATTTGTCTGCTGTTGATTGGCATTTGCTAGAGCCAGCTGCTTCAGTATCTCCTCCATGCTGGCTTAAAAAAAACTGCCACTGGTTCTCCACCAACTGTGAGGGGGTTAGCTCGGCAGCGGGTGTGTGTGACCCCCGGGATGGGCTCCCCACACAAAACAGGCCCAGCAAACGGAGGTTGTGGTTTTCAAAATCAAAAAGGTGCGGTTTATTTTCTATTTACAGTGACAAAACACAGCAAAGCAAAAGAAACATAAACAAAATAAATCCTGGTCAAGTTGACCTCTGACTAAACATACAGGTTTCCTAACTAACAACTGGGATCAGCCTAGTGCTGTCCTAGTCCCTAAGTCCCTGGTTTTAAATGTCCAAGCAAATAGCCACACAGGCTTTGTCTCACCGCACAGGGGTTCACTCTCCCTAGACAGTCCACACAGGTCTGGTTCCAGGCATGAGCTAACATCTAATGAAGCTGGGAGTTCTTATAGAGGCCTAAATGAGCTGACAAGCTTCAGCTGGTCTCATCAACTCCCTGTCTGCACGACGCCCAGCACTCTCCCTAGAGGTATGAGTCATCCATGAGCCCACTAGCCTTAGCTGGGCTTATACAACTCTCCACCTAGTTGTATAAGTCGGCGTAAAGCCTGAATCTGGGCGAAATATATCTACCCCCCTGGATGCAACCAGGTGACTTTACCTTCCTGCTGTCACACAGTTAAAAAAAAAAGTGAAGAAAGATTAGCAAATGAAATTGCAGTGTTGCTCAGAATTAAATTTATATCTGAGAAGTGGGAATCAAAGAGGAGACGTCTCGGGGAGGACATAGAGAAAGTCAGTGAAAACCTTCTAAAGATTGCAACAGCCTCCAGTAGGGAGATGGATGAATTGCAGGCAAAAATACTCAGTTTGTCAGGAAGGAACAGTGAGCTACAAGAGCAGCTTCAGAGGTGCAGCATGGAATGTAAAATGAAGAGCAAACTTTTAGAATCATTGCGAATAAAGTTGTCAGAAATGGAAGAGTTAGTTATATCTTTAGAAAGAAAATAAGCAAATGCAGACTTCTAGCTTCTTACTAAAGAGCAATGTATGGTATCGCTCAATGAGCACAAAGGAACATGTCAATTGGCCGATATCTGCACAGTCAATAAGGACAAGAGCCTTGATGAAACACAGTCAGATATGGCACCTATAGATGCAAATCAGAATAACACTTTGATTACAATCCAAGAGAGACTTACTTTGTGCCAGATTCTGGGTGAATTTAACACCCTGGAATCACCAGTGAGTCTGTCCAATAAATTTGAGGCTCTAGTGCTTAAATTCCATTTGAGTAATGAGGATGCATGCTCTCTTTTAAAAGCATGGCTACCAGGACCTTTGGTAGGCCAGTTATCTGCACGGGTTAATGATAACTTAGCAGATGCAGAGGTGCGGAGGAAAGAATTGCAGTGTATTGTGGACAGTCGTGATAATGGTATGAGTGATTTACAACGAATGAAATTTAGGAGAGGAGAGGACCCAATATTGTTCTGCAGTGAGTATCTTGCATTGTATACGAAAGTGTTCAACTGTCCTGACTTATTAGAGGATGATGCAAGTTTCATATACTCAATGGCCAATAAGTGTTATGTAAGCTATCCTACTAGACTGGCTCTAAGGAATGCTAGATCCTACCAAAATTTTGTCAATATCCTACGAGACTTCTGCCAAGAGTCCAGTTATAGGGAATACGGGTCAAAGGCAGATATATCCGTAATAAGCAGAGGTACAGGAAGGCAGAGAGAGTTCAGATGTTCTAAATGGAATAGACAGGCACAGAGATGTCAAGCCTTTGACATTGCTAGCATGGAGCAGGAAACCCCAGAAATACAGGTATCTGCAATGAAAACCCCCACCCAGGATAGGAACAACATAGCACAAAGGCTTGATATGCACAGTCCTCAAGAAGAGATAATAAATGACCACCCACACCCTAAATACAGCCAGCAACAAGACTGGAGGAACATTCCAATGTTTGCCCCCTGGGCTAATCTACCACTCTGGCTTGTATATAGTTGGACGCAAATGGCACTCCCATTTTTCCTCACTAATATGGCAAAGTGTTCCAATACTGCCTGCTTAGTATAGGAAAATATGGCAAATGTTCCCCTAACATTACAATTAATGGGAAAATGCTTGGGGGACTTAAAAAGTCAATTGTTATGATAATTGTGTGTAATAACCACCTTTGTGTTCCTTTTTTTTTCCCTAGAGACCAGGGAAGAAGTTAAACTGGTTTGGATACTAATGTTTGTGTTTTGTTTGCAGATCCTTCAAAGTGAAAACAACAGTGGGCAAATTTTGCAGAGCAGGGGTTAGGTTATTGTAAATGCATAATCAATTATCACATGGTACTATGAGCTCATTAATTAGTAATTGTTTGCAAACAATGAAAAAAATTAAACAGTAGTCAGACATTAATGGAGTAAAGAGTTACAAATGAAGTTACAAATGTTGTGATGAAGTACAGATGTTGTTTTTTTTGTTTTCCCATTAACTAATTCTCTTCCAGATCGAAATGAGCACTTACTCTCCTCATGAGAAAAGTCCATGGATGTCTTTAATTAAAGTTGAGTGTTTGTCATTGTTTGATGATGGTTGTCTTGCCATGTTGTTGGGTGTCTATGGCCAGATTCTAATTTTTTTATTTTTATTGATTTATATTGTTAAATAAAAAAAATAAAAAAAATTTCTTCTCATTCATTTTCTTTAATTTTGTCTTTGTAATTTTTTTTTAGGAATTTATTTTATTATTAATTATTTTTAATTTTGGAATTTTTTTATTATTTTTTTTTCTTTTCCATTTTTTGTTTTTTATTATTTTCATTGTTTTTTAATATTGTTTCATCTATTTTATTTTTGCTTTCGTTCAGGTGGAAAAATTGTTAGGTTTAATCCACCTGAAAAGGGGGTCATTAGCAACTGACTAGGTGGTCATTGACTATGTCCTCAATTAGCAGCTGACTACATTATGTCTAAGACAAGAGCTGGTAGGAAGCCATTTTGGCTACGAAAGTTGTTTTTTTCTTTTCGTTTGTTTTTCTTTTCATTCCGGTGGAAAAAGTTCCAAAGGTTTGGGATTTGTCCACCTGAAAGGCGGAGTAGTGCATAGATCAGAAAGTACAGATAATGCATGGTCTTTTTGAATGCTTAAAATTTTGAATTTGTGAGAAGCAACGTTCACGTTCATCTTTTATTTTACATTTTTTTATTTGACATTTTTGCTCATACCATGGTGATCCATTTTAGAAAGGAATCATGGTTGTTTTGGTAATTTGTTCAGAAGTCAGGAATACTAAATTCCTGTGTTAGTAGATATTATGGATAAGAATTTGATTCTGCTCTTGTTTTTTAACTTCCAGAATCTTGGTGGAGCGAGATTGGAGAGGATTCTGGAACAGAGATGAAGGATGTTCATCTGGTTGGCTGTTTGTCTGTGCCATACCACACTGAAAATTTGTTCTTATAAACGTTCAGGAGAGAAAAGATTCAGATTAATACTTGAAATATAAAGTTTCTTTTTCTTATGGACAATTTATGCACTGATACTGAATCTGAAGGACTTTGCCCAGCAACAAGACTTGTGAAACATTTTACCAAAGTCTCTCCTGTCATTTATGAATGCAAACGGACTATGAATACAAATGCAATGGGCTGGAGGTTGGGGAAGGAATATAACCTATCCAATCCTTCAGAACAAGAGATGTAATATATGTTTTTTTATTTTTTATTATGGGAGGAGGAATTGAAAGAAGGAAATGTTTTTAATGTGTGACATGTATTGACGTAACTGAATTAATATGGTGCAGGTACCTAGGAGGTTGACACTTATGCATAAAGGTGTCTGGTACCAGGTGACACATCAATGGGGTGAAAACTTCCTCGTAGGGGTGGTGTCTCAATCTTAGCAGTCCTATAGAGAAGCTCTCGGTTGGTGGACATGTGGGACACCAGAACCGGACATGTGGGAGATACACCTAATTGATGTCTCACCTGAGAGGGTTGAAACCCTGCACAGGTAATGCCAGTGACTACACACAGGAGCATGCTCCGTTGAACAAAGGGAATAAACACTGGCTACCAGGGTACAGTATACCTTCACCACATGGCGCTTCAGCATCTCATAGTGCAGGGATATGCAATTAGCGGACCTCCAGCTGTTGCCAAACTACAAGTCCCATGAGGCATAGCGAGACTCTGACAGCAGCAAACATGACACCCAGAGGCAGAGGCATGATGGGACTTGTAGTTTTGCAACAGCTGGAGGTCCGCTAATTGCATATCCCTGTCATAGTGGTTGATAAAAATCTATTACCCTATATGTGCTGAATATACTCTGAATCAAGTGCGGTCAATATATCAGTGGCTTACTCCCAGAGATATGCAGAACGCTTATTTCTGAGGAGTAACCCGAAAGAGGAGGGATGTATTCAGCACTATATTGGGGGAATAGGAGCTGGGATGGGTGTTGTTAGTGGGGTGGACATCGATCTCCTAGGGAACAAACTCTCATCCATAGCTTCAGACAGCAGGCGGGGCTTTGTTACTCAGAGAGATTGGTGCCCCCCCCCCTTTGATAACATTCAACAGAGTCACAGAAATATCCAGTGTAAAGTGGTTCAAGATTTTGTCAACCATGGTGAGAGTTGGTAGAGAGTGTGAGAGGGTATGGGACAGATATATGTCATTGGCTCTGGCATGCACATAGGGGCAGGCGGAGTTATCGACCAGCATCAAGCTGAACAACAGTATCTCTATATGAGGGGCAGTGGCCTGATGAGTTAGCATCACCGCTCAGTAAGACTTTGCCAAAACACGGCGCTTACACTAATCCAAAGTGGTGGTGGAATGCCTGGATGGGCTGTACTGGTTTGGATTGTGAAATGTTTTGTACTGTATGATCCCATATACAGAAGTGCAGACTGGGTCTGTATATTTTGTGGCATCAATGGGCTTACTGACTGGGGATTCTATCTTGTTGCATTTGTGGCTAAGTGACCCACAGGTGATCAGAGAATACGGAAGCTGGGGGCAGGTTGATATTTCCCTCTGTCAGAAGCATGACCACGATGTCCTTTGCATACCAGGTCAATACACGGTACTTTGTGTTCTGGATGGAGAGATCATTGCTGGGAAGGAAGCACCTGGGTATTATTTAGGACATAGACGAGTTTGTTTCTTTGTCATAGAGGATACCGATGTAGCGTTAGTCATGGAACTAGGGTATTTCTTGAACCTAACAGTAGGCAGGGGTGCATGAGATGCCCTGGGCATGGTCACTGAAATTCAGACACAGGGATGAAATTTTATGGGTTTTGTTATTGTTTGAGATTTATATGTGTTGTTAGACTCAAAACTTATATGGGAAGCTCTCCCGCTTATCTATGCAAGTTGAGGGACAAATTGACGGTAGGGTCTCTTCGTACAAATTAGAGATTTTGTTGCCAATTTATCTCCCCGAGGCACCACAGACAGGCTAAGTTGCGGTAGGAAAGACCACTGTGGGCAAGCCTGCCCAAGCCCGACCTGTATCTACAATAAAGAGTTATAGGAGGTTGGGAGCGGGAGGCATAATTGGATGGATCATATATATGCATATATTATGATAATGGGTTGACCCATGTTATGATATAGCGTGATAAAAGTATGTTCTAGGCTAGTAATATGGGCAAGTAAGGCCCTCC
The DNA here is from genome assembly GCA_029206835.1 of Rana muscosa. NCBI lineage: Eukaryota > Metazoa > Chordata > Amphibia > Anura > Ranidae > Rana > Rana muscosa. The sequence goes on along the minus strand of JARGYO010005577.1, from coordinate 78,658 downwards.
TTGAGACTCTGTAGTTGAAAGCTGGTTGATATGCTGCTCTGAGTGTGTGCTGGTGAATGGTGAGTGAATGGACACCCCTTGTCTGTACTGCACCCTGTCCTGAAGATGTCAGAAAGAAGAAGATACAGAAGATACAGAATGGTGACAGGGAAGCTGTCACGGAACAATGATGTTGGTGTGTCACCCAGTAGCAAAGCGGCACGTGTTGAGAAGCACAGCTCGTTAGGACTGTTATGGACTGTTCCATAGGAGCTGGTTCTGAAGCCTATGTTGAGAGGCACAACACGGTAAAACCATTAAGGGCTGTTCCATAGGTACTGGTCCGGAAACAGAGGTTGGAAAGCCACACGCGTTACATTTATGGACTGTTTCATAGGAGCTGTTTCTGAAGCCTAAGTTGAGAGGCGCAACACGGTAAAACTATTATGGACTGTTCCATAGGAGCTGTTTCACATGTTGAAAAATGCAACACGTTCCAGAGGTACTGGTTCAGAAACACATGTTGGGCGTTAAGACCATATGGACTGTTCAATGGGAGCCATGTCTAAAGAAGGATGGTATGCGCCCTTTAGGTGCAAAGCGGCATATGTTGGAGGAGCAAACATGGCTTAAGACAGGGGTCTTCAAACTACGGCCCTCCAGGTGTTCAGGAACTACAATTCCCATCATGCCTAGTCATGTCTGTGAATGTCAGAGTTTTACAATGCCTCATGGGATTTGTAGTTCCGCAAAAGCTGGAGGGCCGTAGTTTGAGGATCCCTGGCTTAAGATCAAAGTTCGGACTTTACAGTCAAAGCTTTGTAGCAAATTAGCATCTGCATGACAAAAGGGCTTGTCTCCAGCCCCCCTGGTGTGGCTATGAGCTTCAAAGAGAGGAGAAGAAATAGCTTTGCATTATCTGATTGGACAGGAAGCAAGTGGGGGTTGTTATGGGTGAGGGGAATGAATGTTAAAAGCACATACCGAAGAGTAAAGCCCTGTACACACGATCGGATAACCTATGGATTTTCGTCCGATGGATTTGTCCATCGGAAATCCGATGAAACTGTTTTTCATCAGTCTTGCCCACACACCATCAGTCCAAAAACCGACCGTTCCAAATGCGGTGACGTAAAACACTCTGATGAGCAGAGAAAAATGAAGTTTAATGCTTCTGAGCATGCGTCGACTTGATTCTGAGCATGCGTGGGTTTTTGATCCGATGGACTTGCCCATAGACGATCGGAGTTTTCGATCGTTTTTTTATCCATCGGAAAAATTTAAAACATGTTCTATTTTTTAAAACCGATGGAAAAAAGACCGATGGGTCCCATACACGATCGGTTGGTCTGATGAAAACCATCCATCGGACGGTTTTCATCAGTCAAACCGATCGTGTGTACAGGGCTTAAGAGTCCTCTTTGTCCACTTTTGGTTCCTGGCATGCTCATGTGAGCCTTTGGCTTGCTCCCTTCACCATGCAGAACCCAGCTGATGAAACCATGAGTATTGAGTATCTTTCATATTATTATTAGAGTTCTTATAGACTGTATCTGATATCTGTTGTTAAGATATGTTTCCTATTTTTAAAGGAAGTAAATATGACTTGTTTTACTAAGCAACTGTGTCTGTCTTTATAATAACATTGTATCAGCAGGCCTAGCATTCTCTGATAGGTTAGACTAGCAAACAAGGGACTATACAATTAATACATAGATGCAATAGTTATAGATTATAGATTAATGTATATAACATTGCATAATTTACAATAATGTGTCTGAGTCCTGGCTGTGCAGCAGTATGAGTGAATTCAACTCTGCTTTTTATATGGCTGCCAGAATGTTCACAGCTAATCCAAAGTGTCTTAAAATTCGCGCCAAACAGGAGGTGTGGCATATGTGGAATGGGGTGGGCCAGACTGAGCTAGCCCAATCCGCATTTCCAGCGCCTAAAGGGGTGGAGAGCGATCCGTCATGAATGGCCACCCTTGATCATGGCAGCGTCCGGTGTCAGGTGTCGACCCGACCTCCAGCAGGGATTGGGCGGATGTGCCCAAAGCTGGAAAGATAAGGGGTGCATGCACCAGTGCACGCCCTGCCATCCAGAGGAGTCCGCAAGCCTAAACCACAAGGGGCGGGGAACCGCCACCGAGGGAGTGGCCGTTGGACATTCTAGCGGGCAGCGCGCACGCATGCGTGAGGGAAGGATCCCGGCCACTGCCATCGCCCAATGCGCCTGTGAAGTTGCAGCCACAGGCCGCAAAAAATCAGACCGGGGCCCACCCGTGCTGGGGAGCCTCGGAGGGCCAGGGGAGCCCCAATCACTCAGAAACTCAGAACAATAAGAAAAATTAAACAAAATTGCAATAGAAAGTTTTCCAATTTAAAAAACATGGTGCAGAAAAGCCGACACAAGTCCAATGATGGATTTGGAATAAAAAAACAATTATCAGGGCAGAGAGTTTTGGCTAGAAGAAGATCCCAAAGAGGTCCAACTTTACATGTGGCTCATCTGTATTAATATATCTATAAAAGGCATAGTATAATATAGCATAGTATCTACATATAGAACAAAAACAGTATATATATATGTGAAGTTCAATAAGCAAAGAAAGCAATACAGTTGACTGCAACACATATATCTTATACAGCATATACTGATGATAATAACATAGTGAGTAGGGGATGTTTAGCAAATTACAGGGAAAGGGGGTAATGAGGAAAAGAAAAAAGAAGAGAAAAGGGCAGATGTAAATTAATTCAAGAGTTCCTTATCAAATGTCCCAGAGGAAAAGCCGGGTAGAAAAGGTTTGAAATTCATAGCTTGATTAAGGCCTGGGGGTGAGGTGACGTTCAGGACTGAGATCCATCTCAGCTCCCGCTGGAGGAGAAACTTATCAAAGTCGCCTCCACGGGAGCTGATGCACCCGGTCCAGAACCACCACCTCAATTTTAGGGAGTACACCGCTGTGAACTTGCAGGACATGCCTGCCCAGCGGTAAATCCGGATCGTTATCTCGCATCGCCTTAAGATGGCGGTATAATCTCTGCCATAATTTTTGTGTTGTTTTACCTATATAATAGCAATTGCAACTGCAAGTCAAAAGATATACAATTCCAGTAGTTTGGCAATTAGCATAGTGTTTGGGAGAAAATCTAAGGCCATTTGGTAAGAAAATATTCTTTCTTGTATTCATGTATTTACAATAAGTACATGTTCCACATTGGAAAGTCCCCAAATCTTTGCAAGGGTTGCCCCTAATTGAGTCTTGAATTTGCTTTGGACAAGCAAATCACCTATAGACGTGGCTGGTCTATAGGTGATGGCAGGTCGAGGAGGCACCAATGGTCCAATCACAGGGTCAGAAGTTAGTAAGTGCCAATTTTTTTGGCAGATATAAGATATTTGGGTATGGTCATCAGAATATGTGGTAATAATCCGATGACTATTTTCCACATTTTTTGCTTGTTTTGGTGCTAGTAGCTCATGTAAATTCTGAGTTTGGGTGTGTTAAATGCAATTTAAATTGTTTCGTAAGCCAACAGCAGGAAATACTATTTTGCACTCCTCCAGCTTCCACCCGAGATCCTTGGTTGAATCCATTCCTTATGGACAATACTTAAGAATCAAACAAAATTGTTCCAATCCAGCAGATTATAAACAAGAAGCCAATAACCTTAAAAGACGCCTTTTGGCAAGGGGGTATAGTCATAGATGCCTTAAAAAAGCATTTAAACGCATCCAAACTCAGAATCGACATGAGCTACTAGCACCAAAACAAGCTACAAATGTGGAAAATAGTAATCGGATTATTACCACATATTCTGATGACCATACCCAAATATCTTATATCTGTCAAAAAAATTGGCACTTACTAACTTCTGACCCTGTGATTGGACCATTGGCGCCTCCTCAACCTGCCATCACCTATAGACGAGCCACGTCTATAGGTGATTTGCTTGTCCAAAGCTAATTTCAAGGCACAATTAGGGGTGACCCTTGCAAAGATTTGGGGACTTTCCAATGTGGAACATGTACTTATAGTAAATACATGAATACAAGAAAGAATATTTTCTTACCAAATGGCCTTAGATTTTCTCCCAAACACTATGCTAATTGCCAAACTACTGGAATTGTATATCTTTTGACTTGCAGTTGCAATTGCTTTTATATAGGTGTAGCGCCCTCCTCACTCCCCTCTTTCTCTCGTCTCGTCTCGTCTAGGGGTATCTTAGAGGGGAGGGAGCGGGGACACCACGCCTGGCTTCCACCACATGTGTCAGTGCGGTATAAGCAACGTTCTTGTATTACCTTCGGGTCAGTGCTGTGCACCTGGATCCTCCCTCCAGGAGTCACCTTGAACAATGTCTGTTAGAAATGAGCCCCACACCATTAAAGTTCAACACTCCTTTATTCTTCTTGAATGAACACAATCAGTTGAACTCCCTTAGTAGGAACAGAACAGAAAAGGAGGTGTGGATGCGAATAGGCCCAGACACAATTTGGTTCTCCACTTTCCTCCCTGAAAGTGGGTTAGGGTCTCCGCACGAGGAGGAATTTCCTTCCAGGCGGTCTCCGACGAGAGGCTCACCTGTCACCGGCAATATGCTGCACCGGGTCTTCAAGTGAGGAGCTCCCCCCGGTCCATTACGCCTTCCGGATTCGGGTACCCACTCCCGGGGTTCCCTAGGATCTCCTTCCCTCGCGGAACCCAGTGTTGGGCACTGAGCTCCGGACCTCCATCCGAGTACCTCACCCCAGGCTAAAGGTGCCTGGGATGGAACACGACCTCTGGCTGTCCTCTAGGCCTAGGCCACCCAGAGGACCAACACGAACCACCGTCCGCAAGCTGAAGGTGCCTGGGACTTCGACCCCGTGACAAAGATGGCCGGCCCCCTTTATACCCTCTCCCAGCAAGCACGGCGGGTTCCCCGCCCCACCATACCGCTGCCGAGGGAGGACAAAAAGGAGGCACAGCACACAGCAATGATTCAACCCCAGCCCAGGGCAACAGCGCCACCTACTGGGCTGCAGGGAATTACACATCACTAATGTCTCTGTCAAATTCAAATTTACACCCGGGAAAGTACATACCCGCTACACTCTCCCCCTGGTGGTTTGACACTGGTCCCCAGTGTCTGGAGTAAATCATGCCCTCAACGGCTGACATAATCCAATCCAGAAACCGACTAACAATTGTACAAAAATATAAAACTTTTGAAAAAAACTATCCAACTAAACATTGTGTCTGAGCCCTGTAAAGAAAGGGAATAAAGACAGAAGAGAAACAACAGCACTGATTCATAACTTTGAATCACATATTCACATTTGACTTTTCCCACCCATCCTGACTAAGACCCACCCCATCCTCAGTAAACTTGATGGGATGCTCTCCTGCAGAGGGAAAATAAAGGATTAACACACATAACCCTGACACCTGTATTCGTGTAATGGAAAAGAAACTTCTCCGAGAAGAAATCCCTTTTCTCCAAAGAGTGAGTGCATGAAAAGTGTCTTAACGTTGCACAACACTGCCACCTGGTGACAGCACCGTGGTAACTGCACTCGTGGAACTTCCTTCTTTTCTTTCGGCCCTATCTACCCCAGAGTCCATAATCTCTTCAGGAAAGTGAAAAACAACAGGAACAGTTCTTCATTCCTCTGGGCACAAAAGCAACGTGCCCCAGAAAGTTCAGCAGCATGATAAGAACGGAGTCTCTTTTCTCCTACAGGTAAAAGCGGGGATGCGGCAGAACAAGTGGTTTCAAGTGCTGATCCATGGTTTCCAGATGATACTCCACATCTTCTCCTTCTTTGCGCCGGATCAACACTTTATCTGCATGGATGTGTCGTCCCAACATCCACTCTGCCTTGCAGTCTTTAAAACATTGAGAGGCCTTTGGAGAGCATGCCAGGTACCTGCAGTCTCTTTTCCCCGGCCTTCGGTACAGATGGCACCGGGGATGTAGAAGCAGGCTGGGGACAAGACCTCTCTTCAGGCGCTGGAGCCTCCACCCGGGGTGTACTTTCCCCTGTAGACATGGGTGGATCTCTGATCCTCCGAGACGAAGCGAGAGGTACTTTGTCCCAGCCCTTCCCGGCAAACAAATCGTCTATGGCAACGTCGTCTCCCATGTCCGAGAGCGACTCCAGGTCAGAGGTGTCACACTCCTCCGCGGGTATGTAGCCGGTTGTAGAAACGGAGCCACCACCTCCCGCGGATTCGCTAGGCCATGACTTCCCGACACCTCCATCCACACACCAAATCTCTCCGCCTGGCTTACCTCGGCCTTTACTTGAAGCGGGACGTCCGGAACTCTTGTCAATGGATCCATCCAGGCCGTGAGTAAGTGGGCGAGACGGTCCACCACAACCGCTGGTCGGGGCTACCATGCCGGTCTTTCTCTTCGGTGGCGGACGCTGCGAGACAGTGGTGACCGAGACAGCATCCTCGGAATTCTCCCGTTGGGGTTTTACGACCTCCTCCGCGGTCGTTGCAGTGTGCGTAGGGATGGCTCTCACAGCAGTGATTCCTCCTCTCTGAGTGGTGTTGTCCGCAGCACGGCCGGGGTATATGGTTCTCGGCCTCTCCACCGCCGGATCCACTTCGAACAGGAACTCCCCACAGGCCTCACATCGCCCGAATGGCTTCAGCTGGCACACCAGTCCCGAACAGCCGGGACAAATCACACCCAGGGCCTCAACGTCCATGCACGAGTACAGGGCGAATCGACCCCTTGGCTTTAGCCGGATCCCTGTTTCTGTTACCGGAGCAGCAGCAGTCAATGTCGTGGTGGAAGGTTGAACTGGAATCCACGATGTATGTCCGAACATGGCGACCTGTTGCTGATCCATCGCACACTGCAGAGTTTTTGCGCCAATGTCCCACGTGTAGTCCTTCACACGTATTGGACTCCTCCCCTTTGCTCCAGTTCGCGGACTTTTCTTCTTTTCTGTTTCTGAGTCACGCCCACAAACTAAACGATGGGGTGTGCCTGGTGGAGCAGTGCAATAGAAGCCCCCACGTGTAGTACTTCACACGGCTGAACTTCCCCCTCTTTCCACTCTTCTGCATGGGCTTTTCCCTTCATTGGGTCATGTCCACGACTTCGAGCAGGGATGCACTTCAGCCAATGAAGGCCTGCCTATTCGCTTAACTCTTCCAACAGACACGTTCAATACTGTGGTGCACAAACACTATATCAGACCCGAGCCCCCACGTGTAGCGCCCTCCTCACTCCCCTCTTTCTCTCGTCTCGTCTCGTCTAGGGGTATCTTAGAGGGGAGGGAGCGGGGACACCACGTCTGGCTTCCACCACATGTGTCAGTGCGGTATAAGCAACGTTCTTGTATTACCTTCGGGTCAGTGCTGTGCACCTGGATCCTCCCTCCAAGAGTCACCTTGAACAATGTCTGTTAGAAATGAGCCCCACACCATTAAAGTTCAACACTCCTTTATTCTTCTTGAATGAACACAATCAGTTGAACTCCCTTAGTAGGAACAGAACAGAAAAGGAGGTGTGGATGCGAATAGGCCCAGACACAATTTGGTTCTCCACTTTCCTCCCTGAAAGTGGGTTAGGGTCTCCGCACGAGGAGGAATTTCCTTCCAGGCGGTCTCCGACGAGAGGCTCACCTGTCACCGGCAATATGCTGCACCGGGTCTTCAAGTGAGGAGCTCCCCCCGGTCCATTACGCCTTCCGGATTTGGGTACCCACTCCCGGGGTTCCCTAGGATCTCCTTCCCTCGCGGAACTCAGTGTTGGGCACTGAGCTCCGGACCTCCATCCGAGTACCTCACCCCAGGCTAAAGGTGCCTGGGATGGAACACGACCTCCGGCTGTCCTCTAGACCTAGGCCACCCAGAGGACCGACACGAACCACTGTCCGCAAGCTGAAGGTGCCTGGGACTTCGACCCCGTGACAAAGATGGCCGGCCCCCTTTATACCCTCTCCCAGCAAGCACGGCTGGTTCCTCGCCCCACCATACCGCTGCCGAGGGAGGACAAAAAGGAGGCACAGCACACAGCAATGATTCAACCCCAGCCCAGGGCAACAGCGCCACCTACTGGGCTGCAGGGAATTACACATCACTAATGTCTCTGTCAAATTCAAATTTACACCCGGGAAAGTACATACCCGCTACATAGGTAAAACAACACAGATTATGGCAGAGATTATACTGCCATCTTAAAGGCGATGCGAGATAACGATCCGGATTTACCGCTGGGCAGGCATGTCCTGCAAGTTCACAACGGTGTACTCCCTAAAATTGAGGTGGTGGTTCTGGACCGGGTGCATTGCAGCCCCCGTGGAGGCGACTTTGATAAGCTTTTCCTCCAGCGGGAGCTGAGATGGATCTCGGTCCTGAACGCCACCTCACCCCCAGGCCTTAACCAAGCCATGGAATTTCAAACCTTTTCTATCCAACTTTTCCTCTGGAACATTTGATAGGGAACTCTTGAATTAATTTACATCTACCCTTTTCTCTTCTTTTTACTTTTCCTCATTCCCCCATTTCCCTGTAATTTGCTAAACATCCCCTACTCACTATGTTATTATCATCAGTATATGCTGTATAAGATTCTGTATATGTGTTGCATTCAACTGTATCCCTTTCTTTGCTTATTGAACTTCACATATATATAACTGTTTATAACTGTTTTTGTTCTATATGTAGATACTATGCTATATTATACTATGCCTTTTATAGATATATTAATACAGATGAGCCACATGTAAAGATGGACCTCCTTGGGATCTTCTTCTAGCCAAGACTCTGCCCTGATGATCGTTTTTTTTATTCCAAATCCATCATAGACACTATGTCCTCCACATTGGACTTGTGTCAGCTTTTCTGCACCATGTTTTTTGAATTGGAAAACTTTCTATTGCAATTTTGTTTAATTTGTCTTATTGTCCTGAGGTTCTGAGTGATTGGGGCTCCCCTGGCCCTCCGAGGCTCCCCAGCACGGGTGGGCCCCGGTCTGATTTTTTGCGGCCTGGAGCTGCACCTTCACGGGTGCATTGGGCGATGGCAGTGGCCGGGATCCTTTCCGCACGCATGCGTGTGCGCTGCCCGCTAGGATGTCCAATGGCCCCTCCCTCGGTGGCGGTTCCCCGCCCCTTGTGGTTTAGGCTTGCGGACTCCTCTGGACGGCACGACGTGCACTGACGCATGTGCCCCTTATCTTTCCAGCTTTGGGCACTTCCGCCCACTCCGTGCTGGCGGCCGGACAACGCCATGACCGAGGGTGGCCATTCATGATGGAGCGCTCTCCACCCCTTTAGGCGCTGGAAATGCAGATTGGGCTAGCTCGGTCTGGCCCAACCCATTTCACCTATGCCACACCTCCTGTTTGGCGCAAATTTTAAGACACTTTGGATTGGCTGTGAACATCCTGGCGGCCATATAAAAAGCAGAGTTGAATTCGCTCATACTGCTGCACAGCCAGGACTCATGCTAATGTTACAGATCCAAGGTATTGTCAATAGTATTTTTTCCATATAACTTTCCCCAGTTGGTGTTAGTTCACCCATCTGGTCATTGTACTCTGCTATATTCACTCTAGCCAATATATATCTTTTTGTATATTTATTATTGTCTTAATAGATCTTTAGCGCTTGACCTTGGGCTATCCCTGTGAGCATTGGCGGGCTGCGTGGGTCCCTCTCCAACAGACCTCCTCTAGCGCTGGCATACCTTACTACTTAAAGGGCCAGGCGCAACATTACATATGTGAAATACCTGTGTGCAATATATCCGGGCCGGGCTGAATATCCCTTAGCGGTCCCTCTACTGGTTTGTCCTTCTATCTAAGCAAAGAAATTTGACTGCACACTCATTCATCAATCTGTGTGGGATGTAAGTACTTGCTCATACAGTTTTTGTATTATGTCTCTTATACACCCCTTTTCGATTGAGAATTTATTAAAATTTTTGGATGTCTTGCTGTTTAATGGTTATGTAAATCTTATTTATATAAGAGATTAAAAGAAACATACAATTATACTTACTGTCATGTTGATATTATATACTATGTTTTCTCTTTTTTCTTATTAGAAAACAATTCAATGCTTTAGTACCAATACATAAACCCTGAAGAAGTAATTAAAACACAGGAGCTGTTACAAATCCAGCTACCAGTGTCCGAAACATGTCGGTTTTCATTCGCTCCCATATGTATTGACTCATCTGTCAACCTATGAGTGCGTCTGTATGTATTTGGGCAATCAGAATTGCATGCCAGTTTTTCTGTTTTTAACAAATCATCTTGTTAATGTATGTACATCTTTGTATAAATAAATATATTTTTCTACTTTTTATACTTGTTTGGCATTCCACATTACCTTATTCCGCTCTTTCAAATTTTTGGTAAGCAGAAAATCTATGTGGTGGTGGATCACGAGTGTTTTGTTGGTGTTAATCTCTGAGGTTCATCTCCTTATTGTTTGCACCTGCAAGAGTGACACTCATTTCATCTCTGCACTTTATATGGACTTTCACTATAATTTCTAGAGACAAATTTTTCACCCCAGAGCAACGCATTTTTAATTATCGGCTCTCTCGTGCTAGAAGGGTGGTGGAAAACGCCTTTGGCATCCTCTCCTGTCGCTTTAGTTTTTAACCGCCCTAAACTTGTCCGAGTATAAACTCGACCATAAAATTATATAATAGTGTAATAAACTCAATAACACCACGTGACAAGTGATAATAAGTCCATAATATAAATCATGAAATCGATGAAAAAATTCCTTATTTCTGTAAATCTTCCACCACACCACCGTGCTGTGCCAACTTCTCCTTTGAAAAACGCACTCACCAAATAGATATGCCTTTCACTCTCATGTCAGGCTAAATCGCTCGTGTATGATCCCACAAAAGGAGAAAGCAATCTCAGCTGAATCACCGTGATAGTCCTCAATATTGCACATATAGGAATAAAAAAAGCGCTCCAATAGTGTAAAATAGTAACTTCAGTTTAATGATAAAAGCACAGCAACGCTTCAATCATTCAACTCACATGTAAAAAGTGAAAAAATAACTTCAAATGAATTCACAGCAATCAACAGTGTAAGATTGGCTCTGCGGTGCTAAGCGGCCACAGCAGACCTGAGGTGTGTATTGCGCTTGTATATCTCACCACACTCCAGATTCCCGGCTCACAATAGCGGTAGAAGGTCTAAACAGCAGCGGCGTCCCTAATAGGTAAAGCTAGTAAAGTTGTAGCCAAGTTCCCGACATGTTTCGCAGTATATGCTTAGTCATGGGATTGGCCACTGGGATATCTCTCACTTCCTATATAGACTCCCCATGCCTGATCAAGTGATTGATCATCCCGCGCATGCGCGCACGTCATGTCCCCATGACCATGAAGCACAGCAGTTTGTACAACCTTGATGTGGTAAGCTGCTTGATGTGAGCACTACATCTAAGCAATCAAGCATCCATCTGTGTGCTGCCTCACTCTGAGGAGTGGCACTACAGAATAGCAATACAAGACATGGAGCATATAAATAAAACAATTAAGACATTTTAAACAGAACCTATTTGTTAAAAACGATTCAGATAAAAATAATGCTATTACTTAAAAGCGGCATTATTTATATCTATCCCACTAATGGATGATCAGTCTGCCAAGCCCATTAAGGCATTTTAAAGAGAACCTGTTTGTTAAAAACAAATCAAATAAAAATAATGCTATTTCTTAAAAGCGGCATATTTTATATCTATCCCACTAATGGATGATCAGTCTGTCAAGCCCATCTCAACAATGATAAGATTGACCCTTCAGTCTAATGCAAACGTGAATAATATGATAATATCATTCATATTGACAAAAACGCACAACCTTAGGTCGACCCGAATGTTATTATCGCATTTACAGGGAAAGATATGTGCAGTGCAAAAGATACTGAATATCATTAATGAGTTCAATAGGGTGCAATAGACTTAGATAAAAAATATAATACAATAAATTATAATAAAAATTAAAAAAAAGATAACTCACACTAGGAGACGGTGTGCACCATAGAATAACGAACGAATCTCACTGGAAGAGACTCTTCTGTGTGATGCACACAATCTCCTAACGTATTATCAGTATGAAAAATTACACACCATATAAGCACATGTAGCGGGGTGTTTCCCCTTTAATTAGGAGAAAGAACTACGGTTCCCAGAGCTCCACTGGTTCACAGGATGTTTTGGGTTATGCCCCAGAGACTCATGGGGGAAGTGATATAAGGAAGGGGCGAGGCCTAGCTCGCTCTCTTTGGACACGGGACGGCTGAGACTGATCCACCTGTGCGGAGCTGTGCTGTGTGAGGGCCTGAAGCCTGGGGACTTCTTACAGCGAACCAAAGAGCCTTCCACCCTCTGCGAGCCTGGGTGGCATCCAACATCTCCTGCCTGCAGCCTAGATTGGATCGGAGACCCGATGGCAGCAACCGCTGTGTGCGAGTGACGACACAGCCGGTGGAAGTCCCGGACGGGTCGCGTCCGGAGGGTGAGCTGAGCGAAAGCTCATCCAATAACCTGTTTATAGTACTGTGCCTATAGACTGCCGAGGCCTACCACCTCACTTTAAGACTCTCACTGGAGATCCGCAGCAGGACTGATCCAGAGGATCTCTAGTGAAGTACGGTCAGTTGTTCAGATTCTCCCTGTTGGATTACAAAGTGTTTATTATTCTTATGTGCACCACCTCTACAGCAAGCCGGTGAAGAATCCATTATTCTTACAGGACTAAGTTTTAGAGTAAGGGATCAGGCCTGATCCGTTAGGTATACATTTAGCTGTTGTGCCATAGGGTACCTAGTTAACGGTCGCCCCATGTGGCGTTCCTTTACCCCCCTTTATTCTTATGGTGTAATGTGACTGTCATTGCAGGGCTCTGCATATAAGTTAAAAATCATATTGTCATTGCTGTGTGTTTTCTTTGCATAACAAGAAGTAAAATCCGTTATCCCTTTATCACTGTTCTATGTTTGAATCTCTCTCTTAAAGTATAAGGATATATGTGTGTATCCTTTAGACTAGCTGTGCCAGAGTGGGTAGAGCCGATTGCCGGTGGGTTGGAGAGCTGTACTCAGGGCCCAAATCAAACCTTGCGGCCCGCTTAAGCTGAGGGTATCGCTACACGTGGGGGCTCGTACATCCGGGATTACTGAGACAGCGGTGAAACCGCCAGAAGCTACCGGCATGGACCCGATAGAGGTGGGACAGTGGTACAAGAGATGGGGCGTAGACCCAGCAAGGACGGCAGTTATAGAACTCCCGGGGATATGGCAGACACAAGCAATGATACAACTCATAATGTCCCTATCACCGATTCACAAACCATGGGTGATAGACGTGAAAACTAGTGGTGGACTTTCACATGTCTTACTGGAATGGCAGGCAGAAATTCCTGAACAGTTTAGAGGCAACAGCATACAAGATGAGGACGATCAGGTCTATCATTTGCTGCATGCGCTGCCGCGCACAAGAGACAGCCCTCAGACAAAAATAACACTGTCACCGCAGCCATCTTCCCCGTCATCCCCACAGAAGGACACAAAGAGTCCCAGGACAAGCCCAGGCACCCTTAGTGCAGAATTATGCGCTGTTCTGGGGGAGATTGTAGCTCAGTGCAAGAAAGAGCCCACAGATTACCCGATGTCGGGGTACAGGAAACTCCGGATGTTTTCAGGGAGGAAACCAGTACCTTTGGAAGAAGAGGGATTTGAGGAGTGGCTAGACAGCGCAACTCAGGCACTAGAGGAATGGGAAGTTCCGGACCGCAGAAAGAAACAGAGGGTTGTGGAAAGTTTGAAAGGGCCTGCTCTAGAGGCCGTACGCAACCTGAAGATGAGCAAGGCAGATTGTACTGCACAAGAGTGCCCTGATGTGTTACAGAATGTGTTTGGTGGGACAGAGAAAGTCACGGAGCTTGCTTATCAGCTGGAGCATTGCTACCAGAAGGAAGGTGAGAAACTATCAGACTATATGGGACGCCTGGACAAAATACTGCATAGGATGATCCTAAAGAAGGGGATCAGCCCAGGGAAAGTAGATGAGGCCCGTGCTCAACAGGTAGTGAGGGGAGCTCAACCCATGGATCCAATTGCATGGACACTGCGTGCCCGGCAGGATGGGAAGAATCTGGAGTACCCTGACCTCATCTGAATGATTAGAGAGGAAGAGGCTATATTGGAAGAAAAAAAAAAAGAACGCCTGATAGAGCCCGTCAAACAGCCGGTAGCAATAGTTACACCGGCCATGACTCCCGATAGGGGAGCGGAGGTGGACACTTTGAAGTTTCAGATGTCCCAGATGATGGAGATGATGACTGCTATAATTGCGAAAGATCAAGGTGGAGCAGAGAAACCAAGCCCCAGAAAGGAGTTGTTCCCAGATACGTCAATACCGAGTCCCACTCGGGACCGAGAAGAGATGTTATGCTACAACTGCGGAGGCAGTGGCCACTTTGCCAGTAGGTGTTCCAGTCCTAAGAAGAAGAAAATGGATAATCGCTAGCCGGCGGGAAACGCCAGAGGGCCCCGGTGAGGGAGTCAACCGGGTGCCCATCTCTTTCAGTGAGCTCCAAACTGAATAGAAGGAAGAGGAAGAGAGAAAGCACGACCCCTGAGAAGGAATTTAGGGTTTCTCAACCAAGATACACACCAGAGAGAGGGGACAAGACCCCTCAGAAGAAATTTAGCACTCCCAAGAAGGAATGCCTACAACCAAGAGACAATAACATCCCTCAGCGGGTTTGTAACCCCATTAGGGTGGCGGGGGTCAGTGCATACCAGGCTCAGGGGAGAACAAAGTCAAAAACCAACTGGATGAAGACAAGTCCTCAGAAGAGAGTGACCTCAACCCGGCCGTACCCAGAAGAATTGGTCGGCCCGTCCCCCACGGTATCTATCCAAGTGGAAGGAGTATATACGAAGGCCCTTCTGGACACTGGAGCTCAAGTGACTTTATTGTATAGAGACTTCTATGATAGGCACTTAAGCCATTTGCCTATACGGAAGATAGAAGAGCTGGAGATATGGGGCCTGGGAACGCAGAGTTTCCCTTATGATGGTTATCTACCCATAAAGCTGACATTCGACCCCTCTGTGGCTGGGAAGACAGAAGTATTCGACACCCTGGCGGTTGTGTGTCCTAGACCACCCGGGGCCAACAAGATGTCCCTCATCATAGGCACCAATACGGATCTAGTGAGAAGACTTCTGACCCCCCTGGTGAAGATGAGGAGCCATCAAGATCCAAACATCCATCCCATGCTGAAGACAGCCTACCAACGGTTAGTGTTGGAGCAGAAGACCCCAGGAGAGGGGATAGGGAAGGTGTGGAAACTGGGGAGAGAAGGAGTGGTGCTGCAGCCCGGACAGGTGGCTTGCCTCAAGGCCACTGTGAAGCTCACCTGGGAGCAGCCTGGCCCCTTTGTCATGCTGGAATCCGACCCAAGGGAAGATTACTCAGGCCTGGAAGTGATACCGGAAGTGATTCCAATCAAGGCCTTGAAGAAAGCCAGGGGAAGAGTCCCGGTGAGTGTAAGGAACTCTACAGGAAGGGCCATAGAGATACCTGCCCGGATGTTGCTGGGACAGGTGAGTCCTGCTGTCCCAGTCAGCTGGTCAGAAGTGAAGCAAGCGGGTGAAGAAGGAGATGTTTGGGAAAAACTTTCCATTGAGAACCCGAACTTACCTGGGGCCTGGAAGGAGAGAGCCAAGGCCCAGCTGACTAGATGGGAGAAGATTTTCTCAAAAGATGAATTCGATGTGGGGCGTGCGAGGAGTGCTACCCACCGCATCCGCCTGCAAGAAGACAAACCGTTCAGGGAGAGAGTCAGGCGGGTTCCGCTGGCAGATCTGGAGGATCTGAGAGAACAGCTTGCAGAACTGAAAAAGACTGGGGTGATTCGAGAGTCCAGAAGCCCTTATGCCTCTCCAATAGTGGTGGTCAGGAAGAAGAATGGGTCGCTGAGGCTCTGCATTGACTACAGAACTCTCAACAGGAGGACCACCCCTGATCAGTACACCACGCCAAGGATAGAGGACGCCTTACAGAGTTTGTCTGGAGCTAAGTGGTTCAGCGTGATGGACCTCAAGAGCGGGTACTATCAAATTCCCATGCACCCAGAGGATAGGGAAAAGACAGCTTTCATAACTCCTGTGGGATTCTTTGAGTTTAACAGAATGCCCCAGGGCCTATCTGGAGCCCCAGCTACTTTCCAACGACTCATGGAGAAGACTGTTGGAGACATGAACCTCATAGAAGTCCTAGTGTACCTGGACGATGTCATTGTTTTCGGGAGAACTCTGGAGGAACATGAGGCCCGATTGGAGAAAGTGTTGAGGAGACTTAGTGAAGAGGGGTTGAAGCTTTCCCCCGAGAAGTGTCGGTTCTACCAGTCTTTGGTGAATTATCTGGGACACGTAGTGTCTGAAAAAGGGGGTGGCGACTGATCCTGAGAAGTTGGAGGCGGTTACCTCCTGGCCAAGACCCACAACAGTCACCGAACTTAGATCTTTCCTGGGGTTCTGCTCCTATTATAGGAGGTTTGTGGATGGGTTTGCCCGTATTGCCAAGCCTTTAAATGAACTGCTCCGGACTGAAGGGGAAGAGGATGGCTTGGGCCCTAGAAGGCCCGGGGAGTCGGTTCAAGATCAGTGGACCCCCAGGTGTGAAGAGGCCTTCAGAACCTTGAAGAGGAGCCTCACCACAGCCCCAGTATTGGCCTATGCTGATCCCACCAGACCCTACGAGTTACATGTTGATGCTAGTCATGAAGGCCTAGGGGGAGTGCTCTACCAGGAGCATGAAGAGCAAATGCGACCAGTGGCTTATGTGAGTCGAAGTCTGACCCCCTCGGAGAAAAACTACCCCACCCATAAGTTGGAGTTCTTGGCCCTCAAATGGGCAGTTGTGGACAAACTAAGAGACTACCTTTATGGAGCAGAGTTTACAGTGAAAACAGATAACAACCCCCTGACCTACCTGTTCACCACTGCCAAGTTGGATGCCACAGGACACAGGTGGCTAGCTGCATTATCTGGGTTCAACTTCAGTCTGAAGTACAGACCAGGGGCTGGAAATAGGGATGCAGATGCCCTGTCCCGAAGATCTCATGCCATGGCTGATGACTGGGAGGACTGGACTCAGGTAGCACCGGACGGGGTGCGGGCCCTTTGTCAAGGAGCTGAATTCCAAGCCCGAGGAGGCTCCAGAGCAGAGGAAATAGGAGTTACCACAGTGGGAGTTCCAAAACACTACTGTGGGGTGACTCAACTTGAAGAGGAATGCTTGTCGAAGCTGTCTAAGAAGGAACTGAGGTGCGACCAATTGGAAGACCCCATGGGGAGATTGGTCTTTGAAGCATTGGAAACGAGAGTCCAGAGAAACTTCGACATCACCCCTCCAAGGAGGCTCGTCTGCTATGGAGGGAGCTAGACAAGCTACAGGTCCATCAGGGAGTGGTCTACCGAAGGGGCCCCTCTGATGACTCCGAAGATAAATGGCAGCTGTTTCTCCCCGAGAAGCATCGGGAGACTGTGCTGATTGCCCTACATGATCAACATGGTCATATGGGAGCGGAAAGAACTTTCCAACTTGTCAGAAGCCGGTTCTATTGGCCCTGTATGAGGGCTGAAGTGGAGGAATATTGCCACTCCTGTGCACGATGCATCCAGAGGAAGACTCTACCCCATCAAGCTGCCCCAATGGGCCATCTACAGAGTCAGGGCCCAATGGATCTGGTGTGCATTGACTTTCTCTGCCTTGAACCCGATTTGAGTGGATTGGGAAATGTCCTGGTGGTAACCGATCATTTCACCCGTTATGCACAGGCGTTCCCCACCAGAGACCAGAAGGCTTCCACTGTAGCTAAGGTGCTACTAGAAAAGTACTTTGTTCATTATGGATTACCACAGAGAATCCACTCAGACCAAGGAAGGGACTTTGAGAGTCGGCTGATCCGGAACCTACTGGACTCCTTGGGAGTAGAGAAGACCAGGACTACACCTTATCATCCACAAGGAGATGCCCAGCCTGAGAGATTTAACCGGACTTTGCTAAACATGCTTGGGACTCTGGAGACAGAGAAGAAGCAGCATTGGAGTCAACATATATCCGCTTTGGTGCATGCCTACAACTGTACCACAAGTGATGTGACGGGTTACTCTCCCTACCGCCTCATGTTTGGGAGAGAAGCAAGATTACCGGTGGATCTGGCCTTTGGCATTTCCCTAGACTATACCTCTGCTACCTCCCACAAAGGATATGTGGACCGACTTAGGTATAAACTGAAAGCGGCCTATGAACAAGCCCAAGCGGCCTCAGACCGGAGAGGGGTCAGAAATAAAAGGAACTTTGACCTGAAGGTTCGAGTGCAAGACCTGCAGCCTGGAGACCGTGTGCTGCTACGCAACCTAGGGATCCCATGGAAGCATAAACTTGCTGATAGATGGAGGTCCGAGCCTTATGTCATTTGTAGAAAACTTCCTGGACTACCGGTGTATAAGTTAAAGCCAGAGGGGAGAGTGGGACCCTTGAAAACCTGGCACAGAAATCACTTACTCCCACTTAAAGAGGCAGTCAGGATACCTTCAGTGAAGAACCTGCCGGAATCTGTTTCCATCTTGGATACCCCCAGACCCAACACTCGGTCTCAGACCCTCCGAGCTAGGGATGGACAGGCTTCCCAACCAAGTGAAGATGGGAGGGGAGAACTTGAGTGGCTATGGCCCTCCTCAACTCCAGGGAGTTCCGCCATAGACCTTCCACCCACTGAAGATACACAGGATGGGACCCTGAACCCAGAGGCTACAGAGTTCATTCCATCCAGTGATGTGCCTGAATGCTGGGAAGATATTCCGGGCCTTTACTCAGAAGCAGAGGAGGAAGAGGCCCCAGAATCAGTGATGATGTCAGAAAGTGTTCCTGACGCAGAGCCTGTGGTACCTGAGCCTGAAGTCCCAAGGGAGCAAAGAACATACAGAGTCGTGAGGCCTCCCAGGAAATTAACCTACCCTCAATTGGGAAAAAGCTCAGAGGACTCTGTTGCCACTGCCAGAAGAAGTACTGAGTGCTCAGATCCTTCCACTGTTCATTTGGTGGAAGGCAACCCCAGCTCACTCTCTGGCACAGTTAGACAGGCCACCCATGCTAGTGTGACCTGTGGTACAGGGAACCCCACCTCTGAGTTTTGGTGGAAATTCCCTGTACCAACATCATACTCCGCATTCAGTAAATTGGTTCAGAATTGTTGTTAAATTGTTTATCTTTGGGGACCAAAGAGTTTTAGTGGGGGGAGTGTGTAGCGGGGTGTTTCCCCTTTAATTAGGAGAAAGAACTACGGTTCCCAGAGCTCCACTGGTTCACAGGATGTTTTGGGTTATGCCCCAGATACTCATGGGGGAAGTGATATAAGGAAGGGGCGAGGCCTAGCTCGCTCTCTTTGGACACGGGACGGCTGAGACTGATCCACCTGTGTGGAGCTGTGCTGTGTGAGGGCCTGAAGCCTGGGGACTTCTTACAGCGAACCAAAGAGCCTTCCACCCTCTGCGAGCCTGGGTGGCATCCAACATCTCCTGCCTGCAGCCTAGATTGGATCGGAGACCCGATGGCAGCAACCGCTGTGTGCGAGTGACGACACAGCCGGTGGAAGTCCCGGACGGGTCGCGTCCGGAGGGTGAGCTGAGCGAAAGCTCATCCAATAACCTGTTTATAGTACTGTGCCTATAGACTGCCGAGGCCTACCACCTCACTTTAAGACTCTCACTGGAGATCCGCAGCAGGACTGATCCAGAGGATCTCTAGTGAAGTACGGTCAGTTGTTCAGATTCTCCCTGTTGGATTACAAAGTGTTTATTATTCTTATGTGCACCACCTCTACAGCAAGCCGGTGAAGAATCCATTATTCTTACAGGACTAAGTTTTAGAGTAAGGGATCAGGCCTGATCCGTTAGGTATACATTTAGCTGTTGTGCCATAGGGTACCTAGTTAACGGTCGCCCCACGTGGCGTTCCTTTACCCCCCTTTATTCTTATGGTGTAATGTGACTGTCATTGCAGGGCTCTGCATATAAGTTAAAAATCATATTGTCATTGCTGTGTGTTTTCTTTGCATAACAAGAAGTAAAATCCGTTATCCCTTTATCACTGTTCTATGTTTGAATCTCTCTCTTAAAGTATAAGGATATATGTGTGTATCCTTTAGACTAGCTGTGCCAGAGTGGGTAGAGCCGATTGCCGGTGGGTTGGAGAGCTGTACTCAGGGCCCAAATCAAACCTTGCGGCCCGCTTAAGCTGAGGGTATCGCTACACACACATGCTGGCACAATTGACTGTCCAACAGCGCTACCTCAGTGTATGCAACCTATATATAATAGCAAATTATGCGAACACATGATGGTGTGCATATAAGAAGTTCTTAGATCGGGACATAAAGAAAAAGCAGTGGTATGAGTAATGTGAAAATGGAAAGTGGAAATGATTATCACAACTCTCCAGTTGACATAAGCCTATCAGTAATTATTAATAAAGCATTTGAGGTCTACTTCAATATTTAACCCTCTGGGTGATAAACATTTTAACAACAAAACACAGCGGTTTTCCCTCTGGGATAGATCTCTCACCCTATTATTGCCTCTCCAGGCTGGGTGAATGGTATCTATTCCACAGAACTGTAGAACAGAAGGGTCTTGATGATGTTTTTCCCTAAAATGGAGTGATACGCTATGGTAGCGAAAGCCTTTCCTAATATTAGCCAGGTGTTTGGCAATGCGCACTTTTAATAATCTTTTAGTTCTACCCACGTATAATAACCCACACGGGCACCACATGAGATAGACGACATGGGAGGAGTTACAGGTGATGAACTCCTTGATCTCAAAAGATTCACCATCCCTGTTGCAAACTGTAGTCATGCCTCTATTACTGTGTTTAACAGTTCTACAACATATGCATTTTCTGCAACAGAAAAATCCTTTTAAATCAAATTGTTGTTGAACCGGGGGGTCCAGAATTTTCTTCACTATTTGATCTCCAAAGTTTGGTGCTCGTCTGTAGATGAAGTTAGGGTAATTGGGTATAATTACCCCCAAATGTCTATCTCTACACAGTATGTGCCAATGTTTCTTTGGCAGCCGCCGCGAGTAAATGTAACCAGAATTACAGCCGCCGTCTGCCTACCTGATCAGCGTGTCATGCAGACAGACGGCGGCCATTCCAGTGTTCAAAAGTCCACGTCTGTAATAGGCGGAACACTCACTTTCACAGCAGGCAGTGTTCAGCCTATCACTGACATCCTCTCATCCTCGTCCATGTTATGAGGATGAGCGGATGTCCGTGATAGGTGGAACACTGAATGCTGGGAAATTGAGGCGCGGCTTTTGAATACTGGAATGGCCGCCGGGATGCCGATCAGGTACGTATGGGGCAGCCGGGCACAGTGAAGCACGGGCACAGTGAAGCACGGGCACAGTGAGGCACGGAAACAGTGAGGCATGGCATTGGGCACAATGAAGCATGGGCACAGTGAGGCATGGACACAGTGAGGCATGAACACAGTGAGGCATGGACACAGTGAAGCATGGACACAGTGAGGCTGGCATGGGCACAGTGAGGCATGGACACAGTGAGGCATGGGCACAGTGAGGCATGGGCACAGTGAGGCATGGGCACAGTACTAATATTATTTATTGTTATCCCTCCTATTATTTTTATACACTGAAAAAATTACATATATATCATCCTTCTACCGCCCCGCCCCCGCCCCCGTGTATATATAATATAACCAATGTAGTTACTTTGCTGAGTAACTAATTACTTTTTCAATGTAGTAACTGAGTTACTAACTCAATTACTTTTTGGAAGAAGTAATTTGTAACTGTAACTAATTACTTTTTTAACTTAAGATGAACAACACTGTAATTAGATATAAAGCCCAGTTGATGTTGATTGTTAGGACCCTGGACTTCAGACTTCTTCTTAAGGCATGACTCTCTTGGGATTTCAGATACCTCCTGAATGACTATATCCAGAGATTCCTCGGTGTAGCCTTTCTGCACAAATGTATTCTTTAACATCTGTGCTTGATAATGGTAATCTGAAACATTCGTGCAGTTCCTTCGGACTCGTAGCATTTGACCCCTTGGTATATTTTTAATCCATGATGGGTGGTGGCCACTTCTGATTGACAGGTAGCTGTTGCGGTCCGTCGGTTTAAAGTACACTTTGGTAATTATTCTATTATTCTCTTTTTCAATAGTCACATCCAGGAAGTTAGTGCCCTTGTCGCTTATCAGATAATCTAATTTGATGTTATTATTATTCTGATTTAAATCTCTTAGAAACCCCTCGGCAGATTCCAATGACCCCTCCCAAATAAATAGGAGGTCATCTATAAATCTCTGATAGAATTTCAATAGCGGACATTGTTTACTGAATACATACCTGTCCTCCCATTCTGCCATGAACAGGTTGGCTAGGCTGGGAGCATATTTGGCTCCCATAGCCACACCAACCTGTTGAGTGAAGAACTGTCCATTCCACCAGAAGTAATTATGTGACATGCAGTACTCCAACGCATGTCCCAGAAATCTCTTCTGTATGTATGGGATATCATCCCTCCTACTGAGTGCCCAGTTAAGTGCCAAAGCTGCATCTTCATGTTGGATAATTGTGTATAACGAGCACACATCAGCTGTAATCAAGTATGTCTCATTGATGGTACTTAAATCAATTTCTTCCAATATCAGCAGTAAATCTGAAGTGTCTTTCAAATATGCTTTGGTGTCTTTCACACTCGGCTGTAGGAATTTGTCCAGGTATTCACCTAATCTTGCTGTCACGGACCCTATACCGTTGACAATAGGGCACATGGGGGGGGGGGGGGGTTGAGAATTCTTATGTACTTTAGGCAGGGTGTACAGTGTGGCAAAAAAGTATTTAGTCAGCACCAATTGTGCAAGTTCTCCCACTTAAAAAGATGAGAGGCCTGTAATTGTCATCATAAGTATACCTCAACTATGAGAGACAAAATGTGGAAACAAATCCAGACAATCACATTGTCTGATTTGGAAAGAATTTATTTGCAAATTATGCTGGAAAATAAGTATTTGGTCACCTCCAAGCAAGCAAGATTTTTGGCTCTCACAGACCTGAATCTTCTTCTTTTAGAGGCTCCTCTGTCCTCCACTCATTACCTGTATTAATGGCACCTGTTTGAACTTGTTATCAGTATAAAAGACACCTGTCCACAACCTCAAACAGTCACACTCCAAACTCCACTATGATGAAGACCAAAGAGCTGTCGAAGGACACCAGAAACAAAATTGTAGACCTGCACCAGGCTGGGAAGACTGGATCTGCAATAGGCAAGCAGCTTAGTGTGAAGAAATAAACTGTGGGAGCAATAATTAGAAAATGGAAGACATACAAGACCACTGATAATCTCCCCCGATCTGGGGCTCCACGCAAGATCTCACCCCGTGAGGTCAAAATGATCACAAGAACGGTAAGCAAAAATCCCAGAACAACACGGGGGGACCACAAAGGATATATAACAAAGTATTGAGATGAACTTTTGATATTGACCAAATACTTAATTTTTCACCATAATTTGTAAATAAATTCTTTCAAAATCAGACAGACAATGTGATTGTCTGGATTTGTTTCCACATTTTGTCTCTCATAGTTGAGGTATACCTATGATGACAATTACAGGCCTCTCTCATCTTTTTAAGTGGGAGAACTTGCACAATTGGTGGCTGACTAAATACTTTTTTGCCCCACTGTATATGATGGGTATTCGGCTAACAGGGTACCAAATAGCGTCTCTTTTGAGTTAAGGGCTCCGATTCCATAGCCCCACTCTACAAGAAGATCCAACTGGGTCCTATATTAATCCGTAGGATCTGTCAACAGCTTCTTATACGTGACCTGATCTGATAATAGCTCATTTAATTGATGTCCACCACTATCTTTATTTTTATTATAATTTATTGTATTATATTTTTTATTTAAGTCTATTGCACCCTATTGAACTCATTAATGATATTCAGTATCTTTTGCACTGCACAAATCTTTCCCTGTAAATGCGATAATAACATTCGGGTCGACCTAAGGTTGTGCGTTTTTGTCAATATGAATGATATTATCATATTATTCACGTTTGCATTAGACTGAAGGGTCAATCTTATCATTGTTGAGATAGGCTTGACAGACTGATCATCCATTTACCGATAAAAACATTCCGATGGACTTTTCTCATCGGACAAACCGATCGTGTATGGGCCCTATTGGTCTTTTTTCCATCGGTGAGAAAAAATAGAACATGTTTTAAATTTATCCGATGGGAAAAAAACGATAGGAAATTCCGATCATCTGTGTGGAACTCAATCGGACAAAAACCCACGCATGCTCAGAATCAAGTCGACGCATGCTCAGAAGTGTTTTACGTCATGGCGTTTGGGACGGTTGGATTTTTGACTGATGGTGTGTAGGCAAGACTGATGGAAGTCAGCTAAATCGGATTTTCGATGGAAAAATCCATCAGATTAGAATCCATAGGAAATCTGATCGTGTGTACAGGGCTTTAATGGGCTTGGCAGACTGATCATCCATTAGTGGTATAGATATAAATTATGCTGCTTTTAAGTAATAGCATTATATAATCTGATTCGTTTTTAACAAATAGGTTCTCTTTAAAATGTCTTAAATGTTTTATTTGTATGCTCCATGTCTTATATTGCTATTCTGTAGTGCCACTCCTCAGAGTGAGGCAGCACACAGATGGATGCTTGATTGCTTAGATGTAGTACTCACATCAAGCAGCTTACCACATCAAGGTTGTACAAACTGCTGTGCTTCGCGGTCATGGGAACATAACGTGCGCGCATGCGCGGGATGATTAATCACGTGATCAGGCATGGGGAGTCTATATAGGAAGTGAGAGATATCCCAGTGGCCAATCCCATGACTAAGCATATACTGCGAAACATGTCGGGAACTTGGCTACAACTTTACTAGCTTTACGTATTAGGGACGCCGCTGCTGTTTAGACCATCTACCGCTATTGTGAGCCAGGAATCTGGAGTGTGGTGAGATATACCAGCGCAATACACACCTCAGGTCTGCTGTGGCCGCTTAGCACCGTCGAGCCAATCTTACACTGTTGATTGCTGTGAATTCATTTGAAGTTCTTTTTTCACTTTTTACATGTGAGTTGAATGATTGAAGCGTTGCTGTGATTTTATCATTAAACTGGAGTTACAATTTTACACTATTGGAGCACTTTTTTTATTCCTATATGTGCAATATTGAGGACTATCACGGTGATTCAGCTGAGATTGCTCTCTCCTTTTGTGGGATCATACACAAGCGATTTAGCCTGACACGAGAGTGAAAGGCATATCTATTTGGTGAGTGCGTTTTTCAAAGGGGAAGTTGGCACAGCACGGTGGTGTGGTGGAAGATTTACAGAATTAAGGAATTTTTTAATCGATTTCATCATTTATGTTATGGACTTATTATCACTTGTCACGTGGTGTTATTGAGTTTATTACACTATTATATAATTTTATTATTTTTCAGCGCTACTATTTGCTTTTCTCACTCAGATTGTTTTGAGTTTAAGTTTTTTCTATTATAAATTTTTATTCACTAAGTGGCAGCTATAGATATTTACACATTTTCATTGGCACAGTGGTGATAGAGTTTATTCAGGGCGTTTATATCCAATATCAGCAACATATTATAAACTCAACCATGTTGTGTTGTGCTGCTGCATCCTACACAATTTTTTGAGGAGGAATGTTAGCAGCTACATTGCCTCAGGGCAAACAGATGACCCTTCCGTTCCACGCCCAGCTGAAGAGGCTGTGATGCCAGCTCTTGAAATTGGACATGCTGGTTTGCCCTCCCAGAATGCCCGTCTTGTCCGGGAACAATATATGGACTACTTTGTGGGTAGAGGGGCAGTGCCTTGGCAGCAAAATGTAATTGATCATGCCTAAATCTTTGAAATGTTCATAAAATACTATTTAATTTGAACTACTGTTGTCTGTGTTTACTAGGTTTGCAAATGGCCTTAATCTTTGTCATTTTCTCCACTAGTGCAAACCTACCTTATGTGCAACATGAGGTGACAATCTCACCTTGAGCTAAGTATTATGTTGTGCTGTGGCTCTGGTACACACATTTTAGAGTACACTGTCAATGTAACTAAACCAACTTTACAAATACACTGGTATCGAGCATTGAAATACGAAGCCACACATTGTTTAGCAAAAATATTTATAATACAAGCACATTTACATGTGCGTTTTATGTTTTTTTAACAAACCAACATCGTTATTTGTGCATAACATGTATATTTGGCCTTCTTTAGCATCTGTAGTGGCTAAACAGGCATGTTTGAAAGCAGAGCATTCACATCCCCCAATGCTGGAACTTACAAAGCTCAACATTTTGAATATGAAGGCCATATGAGACAATAATATTATTATTCTCAAATTGTCAATATCTTGCCTTCTTCAGGTGGGATGAGCTCACCCCTTTCAAAGCCAAATTTTGAAGAGGCATAACTGTTAAATGTCCCTTATGATACCCTGCCTAAAATGTGTGTAGGTACCAACAGGTTATTTGCAAAAGCCACAAAACACAGTGTGTCAACATGTGCTATCTCTCATCACGGCATATCAATGTACATGTTTTGGGGGTGCAACCCCTTACTCAAAACTCAAAGTAGGTGAGAGGAAGGGTTTGATCCCCCGAAACACGTCCATTGATACCACATGATGGGAGATAACCCCCACTGTGACAACATGTGCTATTTCAAAAATGGAAATTCAATTTGCAATACAAGTGCATTTTCCACTGCACTTGTAGTGCAAAGTTGATTGTCCTTTTGGAAATAACCCCCACTATGTGTTTTGTGGCTTTTGCAAACTCCATGTAGGGAAAGTCACATATTTTAGACATGTGATCATGAGGGAAATTTAAGGTTGGGGTCCCAATTTGTGTGCTTCTTCAAATTTTGGCTTTGCAAATACAAAAAAACACATCAAGTAAAAACCAACCATTATACTTAGGGCAGTGTTTCTCAACTCTCCTTCTCCAGATGCATTACCAGGTCCTGTTTTCTCTATTTGTAACTTTTGCCACAGGTGATGTGGTCATTTTTTAGGTAATTAATTGACTGTCTTTTTCATAATGCCTAAAATAAAGAAAACAGGACGTGGTCATGCACCTAGAGAAGGGGAGTGGAGAAACACTGACCTCAGACAATAAAAAAGCACAGGTTCACATTTTGTGAGATTTATCATGCGATTTGAGAGGTCAAATCGCATGACAAATCACAGCCTATTATAGGCAATGACACTGTTCCTTGCTACTTTGAAATCACGGTAGTTCTAAGAAAGTAGCGAGATTTCAAAGTAGCATCAATCTGAGCCTGTGCTTCAAAGTAGTCCAAAAAGATGGCAAAAAAACAGAAAAAGACAGGAGGCAACAAGTTGAAGGAAACTTAAGCCCTGTACACACGATCGGATAACCTATGAATTTTCGTCCGATGGATTTGACCATCGGAAATCCGATGAAACTGTTTTTCATCAGTCTTGGCCACACACCATCAGTTAAAAATCCGACGGCAAGAAAACGACGGCACGTACAAAACGTACGACGCGCTATAAAAGGGCCGAACAAATCTAATGGCGCCACCCCTTGGGCTGCTTTTGCTGATTTCGTGTTACCGCGTGTTAGTAAAAGTTTGGTGAGAGCCGATTCGCGCTTTTCAGTCTCCGTGCTTTGCAGATCGTTTCCTGGTGTTCAGTTTGTGCTCGTGGGTTTGTATTTGTGATTCAGTGCGTGCAGTCAGGTCGTTACTGCCTTGCAGTGCCTTCTTGGCCGTTCGTTTACTGTTTTTCAGGTCGTTCTTCTCAGGCCTTGCTGTTCCACGGTGCGTTCTGTTTGAGTGCGTTCTGACCATCTGACCGGTTTAAAACCATGTTTGAAGTGCGTTCTCGTTCTCGAGCTCGTGCTGGCTTTGGGCTTGGTGTTGCAATTAACACTGTAACCAGAGTTCAGTCTGTGAACAGGGTGAGGAGGAGTTCATGGACTAAGAATTGGTTGCTCCAGCGGGACCAATTCTCTCATATGCCTCTGCTGCGGGAAATCCATGAGAATAATCCTGATGATTTCAGGAATTATCTCAGGATGACGGACCCCGTATTTCACCGTCTGTTGGATTTGCTGTCCCCCTATATCACGAGGCAGGACACTGTGATGCGCCAGGCCATCACTGCCGAGCAGAGGCTTATTGCCAAGTTGAGATACCTGGCGACTGGGAGAAGCTTGCAGGACCTCAAGTTCTCAACAGGCATCTCCCCCCAGGCTCTCGGGATCATTATCCCTGAGATGTGTTCAGCCATCATTCAGGTCCTGCAGAAGGACTATATGAAGGTAATTTTGCTCCTTTAACCTCACATTACATGTTTTTATTGTTTTAGAATCTTCTTATTTTTCCCCTCCTAACCCAAATTTGCCTTTTTGTAATATCCTGGTAATGTCCCCATTCTCCCCATGCATGTTTTTACCTGTAAAGGCCTTTTTGGGCCCTACATGCCTATTTCCTTTCACTAACCTCTCCAGCATGCTATCCTGGGCGCAAACCCAGCTAGCCTTCTATTTTCCTTTTCATTTTTTTACGGTCATTGCCCGCGTAGTTTGACAACCCTCCCCCACCCCCCCCAAAGATGTTAAAAATGTTAAACTTCTCAATCAAGCTCAGCAGAGTGCTTTTGCCTTTTTTTGGATCCCCCACAATCACCTTAGGCCCCCCCCCTTAGTTTATTTTAGAATGTCCACTCAGCGGGGGTGAGGCATCTGCTAAGTGGGCCTTTGTTTATTGGTAGGAAATACTCCCCAAAATAATAATGTTAGAATGATGTTGGTCAAAAATGTTTTTGTGTGTAATCTGCTTGCACTGTAAACATAAACCGTACTAATGTCTTCTTTTTGTTTGACTCCACAGTTCCCTAGCACACCACAGGAATGGCTGACTGTGGTCTCCCAATTTGCCCAGCGGTGGGATTTCTCCAACTGCGGAGGGGCAATTGATGGGAAGCACGTCCACATAGTGCTGCCACCCCGTTTGGGGTCATACTATTTCAACTATAAAGGTTTTAATAGCATAGTGTTAATGGCGGTGGTGTCGGCACGGTACGAGTTCCTATATGTGGACGTGGGGAAGAACGGCCGGATGTCCGATGGCGGAGCATTCGCAGAGACTGAGTTCTCTCACCGTCTGCAGGCTGGGGGTCTTGCACTGCCTCCAGATGCAGAGAACGTGGAAGGGCTACCGTTCGTTTTCATTGCGGATGAAGCTTTTGGACTAGGACCACACCTCATGCGGCCGTTTCCCCAACGCACCCTCATCCCAGAGAGGAGGGTTTTTAATTACCGGCTGTCCAGAGCCCGGAGAGTTGTGGAGAATGCCTTCGGGATAATGGCCAGCCGGTTCCGCCTGTTCCAGACAGCTATAAATTTGGCGGATTATAAACTCAACAACATTGTTTACTGCTGCTGCTTGTTGCACAAAATTTTACGGAAATTCTCCACAAATTATGTGTCATCAGTTGGGCCTGAGGCCGGTCCCTCTGAACTGATAAATCTGACCGGCCTTAGCACTGCCCGTACTGGCTTGGCCCCCCAAAGTGCCCGTGAAGTACGTCAGAAATACGTTGAGTACTTCACGGGTAGGGGGGCCATCGCAATGCCAGACCACATCTGACCTTTGATTTTACCTTTTTAAAATAAAATAAAATATTTGATTTACTACTAACTTGTGTTGTCATTCTTGTATTTGTGGTTTACGTGTCTCCCAAGTTCTAGTAGTGCCAATTGTATTTGTCCTTAGTAAATAGCCTCAAATCTCAGAGGTAAAAACACTCTTTTTGCATCTTCAGAACTGCTATTGAGCATAGAAAGAAAAAGGCACACCTTTTTTAGACTTCCCGAATGTTTTTATTGATTGCACCACAGTTTTGGTTGTTTTTTGAATTTTTTTTTTTTGTGCGGCTTTTTTGGCAGAAACATGCATGGGTCAAAAGCCATTTTTTTTTACTAAAAAAGTAATAAAATAACACAGTGAAAAAGACAAACAGGAGATGGGGTGATGTTACCCCTGATCCATCCCAAATGTGAAGAACCACACTTTATTTTTGGGGCTCAAATGGGTATCTTCAACATGATCCCATGGCTAAGGTAAACGTGTGCTATCTGCCATCATGGGGGATCAATGGACGTGCTTTGGGGGTGAAAACCCTTCCTCTCCCCTACTTGAGGAGGGAGGAAGAGGTTGCACCCCCAAAACAGGGACATAGATATCCTGTGACGGCAGATAGCACATGTTGAGTCTTCAGTGTGTGCATCTTCACATTTGGGCTTGTGGAAATCCCACACTATTCTCCCCAAAATATCTATCATGTTTTTATATTTTTGCTCAATCACAATCATTCTCTTTCTCATAATGTCCATTTCGCTACTGCATTCCATGATTTCCTGAATGATTATTTTGGCTCTGGCACTCGTGAATGGAGGATTTGGACTTCCTGACACACCCCCACGTTCAGTCCCTAAAAAGAAACAAATATTTTAAAACTATGCAGGCCTACATCTGTATTTACCTTGAAGTTGTGGTGACAGACACTGACCTGTTGTGCTGATAAGCTCCACCTCTCCTTCCTCCACCTCCCCTTCCTCCACCTCCGCCTTCTCCCCCTCCGCTTCCTGAACCTGCTGAACTTGGTCTGCTTTGGGATCTTCGGGGAGTTTCTGTGGTGTTGGGTTCCTCGTCTCCTGAGCATGGTGTCCTCCCAGTCTCCTCTCCCCTATGGGAATTGAAAAAATAATGTTTCCTTTAGCACACAGACTTTTTAGGCCTGAAAATGGATTCTCAATGTTTTAAAGTGGGGTCCAATTGATATTTGGCCCTGAGTTTCAAGATGAACATATGAGATCTTGCAAACTCAAAAAAGCAACATGTTATTTTTGAGGACACTCACAAATACACTTGGATAACCACCAAGGTATCCACTGGAGCACCTGTGTGTGACACCGTTAAGAAATTTGTTCATGTGGCCCAGAGTATAGTATCTTGATCAAGAACAAAAAAAAGTACACAACTGCTGGAGTGTCATCTCCTTTACCCAGAATACAGTTTATCCTTTCATTCACATTCTAAATTTCCTTACAACACATCATCTAGCCAACAATGTGTAGATAAACATTGTTGAAGTAAAATGAGGCATGCCCACATGTAGTTTACGTGGATATGTGCCAAACATGTTTTTTTTTTAACAACAAGGTTGGTCTTTATTGATGAATCAATGGTACATGACAAAGTACAGTTATTCAAAATAAAAATAAAAAAGGGGAGAGAGGAGAACATCTGAATAAAAAAAGAATACAAAATACCGTACATAAACATCTGAGATAAGCTAAAGGTTTACCAAAGCGAATAATACAGCTGTTTGTAAAAAGAATCATTCTTAAGAGGAATTACCAATATCCTATTAGAGGGGTTGAGAGGATGGAGGGTGGAGGAGAATAGGAAAAAGGGGGGGTCGAAGGGGGGGGAGGGGGGGCAGGGAGACGGGGGAGGGAGGGGGGAAGAGGAAAAGAGAGGGCAGGGAAGGGAGGGGGGGGGGGGACAGAGGGGGGGGGAAAGAAGGGGGGAAGGGGAGCGCACCGATTCAATCAGGGTGCATACCAGGGAGATAATTGTTAAACTGGGTTGGTCCACGGGCCCCACACACGTTCATACTTCATAGGACACCCTCTATTGATGTATGTAAGTTTGTATAAAAGGCAACACAGTATCAACCAGGTCCACCCATGCTCCCACTGTAGGAGGCGCCCTGGAGGTCCATTTAAGCAAAATTTATTTTTTGGCATAGAAGAGCAACATTGAGAGCAGGAGTTTAGTGCAGCGAGGTCTCTGTTCATCGTCCTGTATCCCCAGCAGAGCTAATTCCACAGACACTGGAAGGTCCAAGTGAAGACGTATATTAATGAACTCAAAAACGGCGGACCAATATTCCGCAAGTCTGGGACAGCACCAGAACATATGAATAAATGTACCAGAAGCCGAACGGCATCTCGGGCAATTCGGAGAGCGTTGCGGAAAGATACTATGCAGCCTCTGAGGAGTAAAATACACTCTATGTAGAAACTTGGTCTGTATTAACTTGTCCCTAGAGGATATCACCAGCTTGTAGCTATTCTCAAAACATTCCTCCCATGACTCCCTGTCCAGGGACGTGATATCTCCCACCCACCTCCCCGACAGTGAGTCCATCGCAGGAGAATCCTTTCGGATAATCGTGAGATACAGCTCAGAGAGGGGCTTAGCAAGGGAGCCCTGGGCCAGCAAATCCTCAACTGCATCCGCCTTAAGGCTAGGAGGTGTCGGAAACTGAGCCTGAAATGCATGCCGCAACTGATAGTAGCGAAACAGCATCCAGGGCGGCAAGTCAAACCGGTCAGACAGAACCCTGAAGGGGAGCAGGGACCCATTGGAGACAATATCCCTTATCAACTTAATACCACACCGGGCCCACAACTGCGGATCCGGAATGGACCGGAAATGTGCAAGGCAAGGATTCCCCCACAACGGGGTGAAGGGGGACCATTGGTTGGGGGATAAGAAACGACGCCTAGCCACCCCCCACACACGCAGGGTAGTCCTAGACGGGGCAGGTAAGGAGGGGTACGCCGAGGCACCCCTGTAGACCAGGTTACTAAGTTCAGTAAGAGAACCCACTATCGCTGCCTCCAAACAGACAGCCGCATTGGTCCTAGACTGCTCGAACCACCATCGCACGGTGACCAATACAGCCGCCCAGTAGTACACCCTCAGATTTGGAAGGGCCAAACCCCCACAGCTGACGGGCAGCTGAAGGGTCACTCTAGCCATGCGGGGAGAGGAGCCTCGCCACAGAAAAGAACCAATGCAACCGCCAAGTTCCTAAAAAGGGAAGGGGGGATCCTCACCGGACAGTTCCGAAAGATATCATTAAACCTAGGTAAGTATATCATCTTTAGAACATTAATACGTCCCAAGAGGTTGAGTGGTAGATTAGCCCAGCGGGAACAGTGGTCTTTGAGGCGGGTAACCACTGGTAGCAGTTGAGGTGGATGAAGGAGTTGAGGTCCCTAGAGACCTTAATGCCCAAATAGGTGAAGACCTCTACCCACTGTAGTGCGGTCTGTGGAGCCATGCCACCCACCGCAACATCTAGGGGGAACAGGACAGATTTAGTCCAATTAATACATATCCCTGAAAACTTACCGAATTCATCAAAGGTCTCAAGGGCCGCAGCTAGCGAGGAGTCAGCATCATGTAGATATAGAAGGGTGTCATCTGCATAGAGCGATATTTTCTCCTCCAGAGGGCCGACCCTAAGTCCAATTATCCGATCCGAGTCCCTGACCAGGACTGCTAAGGGCTCTAGAGCCAGAGCAAATAGACTGGGAGACAGGGGACAACCCTGTCGAGTCCCCCTCTGGAGGAGAAAGTAATCCGATAGGAAATCATTCACCCTGATCCTAGCTCTTGGGGATTTGTAAAGCATACCTAACCACTGTAGAAATCTAGGCCCGATACCGAATCGCCTTAGCACCACCCAGAGGTATTCCCACTCGACGGAATCAAAGGCCTTTTCGGCATCTAGGGAGGCTATGACTCTAGTACCCCCATTGTCATGGGACGTGGCCAGGTTCAGGAACAGTCGACGGATATTGATGTCGGTGCCCTTACCCGGCATAAACCCAGTCTGATCAATGTGTATGAGGTCCTAGATCACCTTGCCAAGTCTAATGGCCAAAATTTTGGCGAGGAGCTTGGCGTCAGCATTTATTAAGGAGATAGGCCTATAGGAGGAACACTCCTCCGGGTCCTTACCAGGCTTGGACACCAACACCACTATGGTGTCAGACATAGAATCCGGGAGGGAACCAAGGGTATAGAATTGCTGCAGCATCGAAGTAAATCTGGGAGCCAAAAGCTCCTCATACCTCGCATAGAACTCGATTGGAATCCCATCCGGCCCAGGGAAATATCCGCGTCCAGCTGCCCAGCCTTCTCGTCATCTAAAGGGGGGAGCGACACTTGATCTAGGTAATGGAGAAGCTCAGAACAGTCATAACTGACTCTAGAGGAATACAAGGCCTGATAATACTCAAGGAATCTGGCACCAATGTCCGCAGGAGATGTCAACAAGCCACCGTCCCGCGCTCTCAAACTACCCACATGGGTCACAGCCTGCTGCCCCCTGGCGAGCCAAGCCAGCAACCGACCATTCTTATCCCCATATTCAAAGACTCTCTGGGAACTCTCAAGCATGGACTTTTTGGTGAGGTCTATTCTAAGTAGGGACAAGTTCCTCAGGGTATCTTGCCAGGGCACATAGTGCGCCGAGTCAGGTGAACGAGCATAGGCCGCCTCATGCAATTTAGCCTGTTCCTCGAGATCTCTCAGAGACTGCATAGACTCCCGCTTACACACTACAATCCGAGCCATATAGTCTCCCCTGAGCCAGGTTTTAAAAGCATCCCATTCTACAAGGGGGTTAGCTGTGCCAGCATTATTCATCCAGAATGTACAAAGTGCCTCCGGCATCTCCACCTGTATCTCAGGGTCCATAATCCAGTACCTGGACAGCCTCCACAACCTCACGCCCTCCACCTGAGAGAGTCGGATAGTGACAGCCAGCGGAGCATGATCTGAGATACCCCTCGAGAGGATCTCAGCACTGACCACCCTTCGTAGAAGAGCGGAGGAGGCAAATGCCAGGTCAATGCGGGACATGGTCCGATAGGTGCTAGAGAGACAGGTGTATTCTCTAGTAGAGGGATGTAAATGCCTCCACACATCCGTCATATGGAAAGTGGATGCCCAGTTGGCAAGGCCGTGTTGTTGGGGACCAGAAGCGTGTAGTCTGTCCAGATCCCTAAATGGGACCAGATTAAAGTCACCAATGATTAGTACATTGTCAACATTATATGACGTAATCAGTTGCATAAGTGTATGTAAAACATCAAGGTCGGCCGGGGGGGGCAAATACACCCCCACCAACACAAAGGGAATGTCCGAGATCAGGGCGTGCAGAAGCACGTATCTGCCCCCCCCAATCCAATTTCACATCCAAGAGCCGAAAGGGCAGGGATCTGTGCACCAGGATACTAACACCTCTGGCGTAGTTAGAGTAGGGTGCATGATAGTGTGCACCAACCCATGCCCGCTTCAAACTCAGGACTCTAGATCCTATCAGGTGCGTCTCCTGGAGTATACACACCTGGGGATGTAATTTCCTCAGATAGTTAAGTACTAAAGAGCGCTTGACAGCAGAATTAAGTCCCCTCACATTCCACGATACCACCATGCACTTAGCCATGAGAGGCACGAGGAATGACAGTAAACCCAGTAGTATCAAGGACTCTGCCGGAGACAACGCACCCGGGGAGGGAATTATCCAATCCCGGGTCCATCAGGTCCGGACAGCGCAGCAATCGTAGCACAGTGTCATACCAAAGAAGTAACCATAAACTAGTGAACTCTTTAGACATAAGACCAACCCTAACTGTATGAGTAACAAAAAACAAACCCAGCCAAACCCCAGCGGCAGCCGCCACCCCCCCCTCCCCCCACCCCATGCAACCCAGAACAATGAGGAGCACTTGTATCCCAAAAAAAACATAGTTTAAGAACTAATACTTAAAGTTGGGGTCGTGTAGCCAGTACGGAACCGAACAACATCTCCAGTGATCGTGAGATCAGGGAGAGCAGGCAGCACAAGTCTTTTCCCAGCGTCTCTGGAGTGATGCAGTAACGGATGAAATCAGTAACATTCTCCTGACCAGGCAGGGGCACATTCTTAAGAGTCTGTTGCAAAAGTCTGGTATCATAATCAGCAGCAGCAAACAGGAGGTTCATAGTTTCAGTTAGTAAAATACAGAATCAAACAGGGGCCTTAAGGCAACATTTAAACCCGGGTCAGTAGTGAGCAAGGGTACAGTATAGGCAGTCAATGTGTATCCCGCAGCTCCGCATACGGCTTTCAGAGGGCTGTAGTAGCGAGATAGCAGCCGCAGGGGATCAGGATCAAACACTCACTCCTTACCCGGTCCGCAGAATTCATTTAGGCCTCCCATCCTCCTGGGAGTCAGCAGCACGGAAATCCACCTAGGGAGGCAGGCCCTCCACCCAGGCCGAGGCATCTTTAGGTGTTGTAAAAAATCGGATCGTCTCACCGTCCACCACCCGGAGCTTGGCCAGGAAAAGGATACTATATTTAATACCTTTGCGTCTCAGGGCCGCCTTAACCACATCAAAAGAACGGCGTTGTCGCTGGGTTTCCACGGTGTAGTCAGGAAACATCAGGAGCTTCACGTTTCTGTAGGACAGGTCCCCAGCCGCTTGGGAGGCCCGGAGAAGCTCATCCCGGTCACGGAAGTTCAGCAACCTCAGGATAAAGGTGCGAGGGGGGGCCCCTTCAGGTCCAGGTCTAGGAGGGACGCGGTGTGCCCTCTCAACCGCAAAGTACGGGGAAAGCTGGGCCGCCGGCAGCAGGGAGCGGAGAAGGTCTTCAGTGAAGCGTGCAGGAGCGCGGCCCTCCACCCCCTCCGGGAGGCCAACGATCCGAAGGTTATTCCTACGGCTCCGGTTCTCGGCGTCCTCTGCGCGGTATTCAAGGGCCCTAACCTTGGATTGCAGGGCCCGGATCGAAGCATCATGCCCCGCAACCGCGTCCTCCACCTCCCCCACCCGGCGCTCGGTCTCCGACACTCGGGTCCGGATTTTATCAAAGTCTTGTCGGATGAGGCCCACATCCATCTGCACCCTCTCGATGCTGGCGGTAAGAGCCGTTTGGCATATATTGATTGCGGCCATCACCTCCGGAATGCCAGGGGGAGCCGGAGCAGGGTCCGCCTCGTGGTCCGTCTGCGACGCCATATTGCATGGGCGCACAGGAGAAGGTAGGGAACAGGGCCGCGGGGAGACTTCCTCCGGCGGACACAGAGGGAACTTTATCCTTTTCCCCTTCTTCTGACTCCCTGATCCCTTAGAAGGCATTCAGACCTCCGCAAACAAGCTCAGCTAGCTGGTACAGGGAGTTAGACGGATCACACTCCAGGAGAGCTCAGGAAACACGTCCGGTCAGTCCACCATCTTGGCCACGCCCCTGCCAAACATGTTTGGGGGAAGAGCAGCAATATTTTTATCCACACATTTAGCAAAAAAGGGGACTCTCCACTTAACATAAAAGTTGTGATTTTAAAATGAAAGAAAACATGAAAGAATACATATTACAATGTGAAAGAACACAGTAAAATAAACATACTTTTTTCAATGCTTTTTATAAGCTTCCTATACTGCTCCGGCTCCCTGAGCTTCAGGTCTGACCACCTTTTACGGAGCTGTTCCTTGGATCTCCTGACCCCATATTTTTTATAGAGAGTCTTCGCAACTTTGTCCATAATTTGTGACTTCCGGAGATTAGGGGTGTCGTATGGGCCATGCTTGCCGTCGTAATCCTTCCTCCGCAGAATGTCCACCATCTCCGCCATCTCAGAAAAATACATATTAGTCGCCTTGTATCTTTTTTTACTGGATCGTGACATTTCCGCCTCCGGGCTTTCCTCGTCGGTAATTTCTAGTAAAGAAGCCACCTGTGTCTGCGACATGTCGCCGTCTCACACTGTGCGCCGTTCGTTAAGGGGCGGGGAAATGCTGAAAAAGTCCATCATGGGCGGGCGACGAGGGCGGAGTTACACGCATGCGCAGGGTATAAAAAGGGGAAAGAAGTTATTAGGGATGCGCGGAGTAAGGACGACCAGAAGTAAACCAACGAAGTGAACTAAGGTAAGAAGGGAACTCGGGCCTGCAGTGGCCTCTAATGTTTCATGATTGTAAAGGGCAATATTGTGATAAGTTGAGGAGAATCAATTCTGATCCTTTTCTTTTTTTTCTTTTGTTTTTTACTTGTTGTTCCAAAAAGATGCATAAACTACGAGAGCCGGAGGTGATGCTGATTTTTATAGAAAAATATAAGGAACAGCGCAACCTGTGGGAACTGAAACACCCAGCGTACCACAAGAGTGATGTACGTCGGGCAACTATTACCAAGTTAGCAGAGGATATGAAGCCATGGATCCCAGATGCAGACTACACTATGATCAATAATAAAATCAACAACCTGCGTAATTCCTATAAAAAAAAAATACAAGGAAGTGCGCCAGTCAAAGAGATCAGGAGCAGCAGCCGACGATGTAGTAAAGCCCAAGCTGTGGTACTACAGACATCTTCAATTTCTGGATGACCAGATCGAGGCCAGGGAATCTATTTCCAGCCTTCCCTCAACCCTTCCTTCCACCCTTCCCTCCAGCGTTCCTTCCACCCTTCCCTCCACCCCTGCAAAGGCGGAGGAGGAGCCTCCCGAGCTAGAAGAGCCATATCTTCACATCTTCAGCCAGGTATAGTATTTTTGATCATAATTATTGTCCACTAAAGTAATATTGTGTTGAACTGTTTGGATTAGCCATAAATGATATCATCCCCCCCCCGCCCAAAAAAAATAAACCAGGAGAGAGATCAAAATTGTGTGTGATAGATTCCCCAAATAATCAAATTTTTCATTTTATTTTAAAAACAGGATGAGGCAAGCCAGGAGGAAGAGGGTCAGGAGTGTGGCAGGCAGGAGGAGGCAGGGCCAAGTGGGGCTCAGCAGGTCCCCAGGCCTAGTGGCAGCACCATCTCCCAAGTGGCTCCCCTCCACGTCAGACCGCCAAAACAACGGCGGATGACACAAGTGGAGGAGGAGTCACTAAAGATGATTCAGGAGGCTGCTGCTATCATGAGGGCCCCCCTCAACCCTACAGAGGGGTTTAGCACCTATCTGGCGGATAAGTTGCTCAGAATGGAGGCGGGACAACGGGCCCTTTGTGAGCACCTTATATATATTGCCGTACACATGGGGGCTGCTGACTGAGGCCACCCATATCTCGCAGCAGGCCAATCCCTCTCCTCCTTCTCCTCCTGCCACATCACCACCCACAGTGGCCCAGCCTGCAAGGGTGCGTGGACGGGGCCGTGGAGAGAACGCTGCAGAGAGGCGTGGAAGGAAGGCTACAGGGAAGAGCAGGAGGTGATTCCCTGGCCTCGAGCTGCTCATCCAGAAATTGAAGTTTGATGGAGTACCACAGCTTGGGATGATGTATGTCTTTGGCTGCTGCTCCTGATTTCATGCTGTTGTTGATTTTATTATTGATCATAGTCAGGTCTGCATTTGGGATCTAATGACTTTATATTCTCTGCTAATTTCTGAATAGTTGCCCTTCGGTTTTTGTTTGTTTTTTTCCTGAAATAAAGGGAAATTTGATTTCAGCCAACATACATGCCTGATGTGTTTTTTTTTGGAAGTAGCAATAAGATTTCATAAATACAATGTGTAATAACAAGGGACACCAACCTCCATGAGTAAAAAATAAAAATATTATGTTGTTCTGAGAAATTGACACACCAAAAAATGCACAACAAATTTAAAGACAAAAACAAAAAAAAAAAGGTGTAATTTGGGAGGTCGGCCTTGAAGAATTAAACAAATTATTCCTAAGATCACAAGAAAGAAGAAAGACATACGTTTGTCAGAACTCAGGAGAAAGATCTGCTGCCAAAATGACATTTTAAAGACCGTTCTAAAGCAACAAAACATGCGTTGCATTAAACGAAGCAATAACTTGCTGAATGACGAATGTGCTCTCTCCATTAGGAACGCTAGTTTTACCAGAACGAGCGCTCCCGTCTCCTAATTCAGTCTGAGCATGCATGGGTTTTTTAACCGATGGACTTGCCCATAGACGATCGGAAATTCCCATCGGTTTTTTATCCATCGGAAAATTTTAAAACAAGTTCTATTTTTTCCAACCGATGGAAAAAAGACCGATGGGTACCATACACGATCGGTTGGTCTGATGAAAACCATCCATCGGACGGTTTTCATCAGTCAAACCGATCGTGTGTACGGGGCTTGAGGGTCAGAATTTGGTTAAAATTTGGCTAACATGTCTACATAATCCTGAATTCGTTTCTGCAAACCAGTGGCAGCCTCCTTAATTTTCTCGAGCTCAATCAATGCATGCAGCATATCAGCACTGATACGACCAATAGTGCATCTTGGTAGTTCGTGGCCTTGGAAGAGAAAAAAGTACCGTATTTAATGGGAATGATGGTCAAGTGGCTGAGGCCCTACATAGAGAATTATGGTCATGTTATTGTTCTAGGCAAATTGGGAAAATACTTACCTAGCCAGTCTATTCTTGCTTGCAAATGAAAAAAAAGGAAAAAAACAAGGGCGCACCAGCCTGGTGTGATATCGTTTAGGAAAATTTATTTAAAATGAAAGCAATGAAAAGGTACTCACAAAACTAGTACAAAAGTTCACATTGTACAAACAGTGCCTTGGAAGCTGCAGCATGTGAACCCAAACCACACTTCGACCGATCAAGGAGACGGTGATGGGGCGCACTATCGGCTGACGCGTTTCGAAGTATAAAACTTCTTTATCAAAGCCACGCAGTGCTGAGACCTCTACCTACCCTTTATATGGGGACATGTGCATGATGGCCACTAATTAGGTGGAGGGGGAGGAGCCCCCGGGAACTCGGTGGCGCCTCCCTCATAGGGCAAAGAGCCAACGCCCCATAGGTGGAGAGACACAAAAACAAACAAACAAAAAAAAAAACGACATCATTGGAAGACAATGATAGTAGACAATTGGTGATAGATGGTCCAGCTGAATCTTCCCACAAGTAAGATACCAAGTGGGCAAAGCAGACAAAAGCGCTTATGGACAGATGTATAGCATCAGCAGGGACTGCAACAGTGGACTAGCATAGACTGCTGGAAAAATCACCGCCAGGGTCAGTCAGGGATTCCAATGCAAGATCCAGCTATATAGCAAGAGCAGACCAGCACCACAGTTATAAATAATTAAAAACAACTAATTAGTTAGGTGAATACAATAAAATAACATAACATAAACACACCACCCACCTGCATATGGGAAGAAGTAGATAACCAAAAAATTTTCCAGCAGTCTATGCTAGTCCACTGTTGCAGTCCCTGCTGATGCTATACATCTGTCCATAAGCGCTTTTGTCTGCTTTGCCCACTTGGTATCTTACTTGTGGGAAGATTCAGCTGGACCATATATCACCAATTGTCTACTATCATTGTCTTCCAATGATGTCGTTTTTTTTTTGTTTGTTTTTGTGTCTCTCCACCTATGGGGCGTTGGCTCTTTGCCCTATGAGGGAGGCACCACCGAGTTCCCGGGGGCTCCTCCCCCTCCACCTAATTAGTGGCCATCATGCACATGTCCCCATATAAAGGGTAGGTAGAGGTCTCAGCACTGCGTGGCTTTGATAAAGAAGTTTTATACTTCGAAACGCGTCAGCCGATAGTGCGCCCCATCACGGTCTCCTTGATCGGTCAAAGTGTGGTTTGGGTTCACATGCTGCAGCTTCCAAGGCACTGTTTGTACAATGCAAACTTTTGTACTAGTTTTGTGAGTACCTTTTCATTGCTTTCATTTTAAATAAATTTTCCTAAACGATATCACACCAGGCTGGTGCGCCCTTGTTTTTTCCTTTTTTTCATTTGCTACTAGGACACCCCTATCCACGAAGGGCAGCAAGGCCAGTGCTTTCGTTGTAGACTATTGAATGGTCGATGGTCATCTCGTGCGCAGGATTGTTTGTTGTTTTTCTGCCATTTTTATTCTTGCTTGCAACCTGCTTGCCCTTCAGACACCTACACTACTAGAAATGTACACACTGCAACTTCTCCGGAATCTTGGCCCTGGTGTCTGTGTCTACAAAACTCGGGTACCTAGCAACACTGCCAGCTCCGCCTTTTCCTTCTCCATGCTAATGTTCAAGGCGCTACATACTTTGCTAATGTGTGGTGTGGGTGTTTGTTTTGGCCATCTAATCACTTGACATGTATATACATTTGAAGCCCGATGTCAAAACTACTTACTGGGGCAAACAAGAGGCTCAAAAGTAGTTCCTTCAACTTGTTGCACTCTTCCACCCTTTGTCTGTCTTTCATCAGGGGATTTTCTGTCCAGTGGTGGCTCTGTGCTGTGTCCAGCTCTCAGATCCCAGTCCTCCAAATGTGGGAGCTGACCACACTCACGTTCCTCTAAAAATAAACAATACAACATTCATGAAGCCACCCCAAGTCACTTCTGTTCCTAGCATCACTTTTGCTGAATTAGTTGACCGACCTTGCACTGGTGAAAATGTTTGTGTGACAGGGGTTACTTGGGGCACAGGGGGAATGAGAACCCCACCATGATCTGGGATAGTCATATTCAATGCTGTATATGTATGGTATATATTGGGTGTATATTGTGTGTGGGCTGTTGTGTAATATTTGCTGTGATGGGGTGTGATTGCATTCTATTGTCTATTGTGGCTTGTGGTAACTAAGTCTGCTACTGTGATGATGTGGATTGGAGCTGGTAGACCGTCTGGCTGCCTATAATGGGATGTTTAAGTGTCTTTCTGTGAGGAGGGGGGGTAGGGAATCACCCCTCCTGCTAAGACTGTTTACTGAAAGAGAAGTTTGAACACACCTGACCTGTATGACCATTGTCATTGGACAGTTTAACCCGCCCTGTTCCCCAAGGATGGGAGGGAAGGGTTTTGAAGAGAAATGTGTTATCATGTGCTTGTAATAAATTCATTCCCTGTTTTGGAATTTCAACACAGAGCGTTTGTCTCGTATGTTTGGAAGGATTAATCCTATAGGAAGCGGTCGCCTGACTGTGGAGGATCGGCAGTGGATGTGTGTCCAGAGAGGGAATATCTTAAACGGCGTTAACCCCTTTCATACTTGGGGTGCCGTTACAGTTTGCTCCTGACTAGTGGACTCCAACATGCTGCACTATTCTTTATTAAACTTTGAAAAATACATTGAAAAGGGAAGGTGGTGATAATCATCCTGAGGCGCATGCGCGAGGGCTCCTAAGAGGAACGGAGCTCCGTACAGCACCGGCCATACAGCGCCTACAACAGCAAATTTCTCGGGTAACAGCAGCGGAGGCACCCGGACACCTTTCTATGCCGGGGAAAAGACATAAAAAAGCCCTGGGGACTCAATACAAGCCCGCGGAAAAATGGGAGTTTTCCAAAATGGCGGCCGCGTCTCAGACAAGAGCACAGACTGCAGCTGAGGGCACTTCAACAAGCAAGCCAGTTGTATACCCAGCGACCCTCTCTTATGCTTCTTATGCCTCAAAACTACAGGGTTCTGCTCCTTCTCCTAAAAAATTGTCTCCAGAGCCTACTGAGAACAATTTAGATAACTCTATGGGACTCCCGCCTCTGGAAGGTGTCCCTCCTGACACTGGTGCTTTTACTGCACAAATAGAACAGGCTCCTGAGGTAACATTTAATATCTCTGAATTATTTACCAGAATATCTAAAATGCTGGATAAGGGCCTGACTCAAAATGCTGACAGGATTACTGGAGAGATTAGAGCAGACTTCCAAAGCTTGGGAAATAGGATTGAACACATTGAACAAAAATTGGACATTACCATTACTAAAGCAAACCAGAATTCTGACCATTTCGAATTTTTACAGGATCAGCTTGATACTGCTCAGGCAAGGATCGATGATCTTGAGAATCG
Source organism: Rana muscosa (assembly GCA_029206835.1). NCBI lineage: Eukaryota > Metazoa > Chordata > Amphibia > Anura > Ranidae > Rana > Rana muscosa. The sequence goes on along the minus strand of JARGYO010005577.1, from coordinate 34,918 downwards.
CTCGAGAAGGGACAATTTTCGGATCAGAGGACTGCCGGAGTCCATAACTGAGGTACACGCTGCTGTACAAGATGTTATTAAAATCCTGATCCCAACCATTCCGGTTCAGAAATTGAAGTTGGATAGAGCACATAGGTCTCTAGGCCCTCTTAGGAAGAATGGTTCTCCAAGGGACAGTGTGGTGAAACAGCACTATTACTCTGTTAAGGAGGAAGTGATGAAGCGATCTCGCCAACAGGAACAGATACAGTACAAGGGCACATCTATGTATACAAATCTTTTCTGATATCTCTCCCTATACTATACAAAAAAGGAGATCTTTGAAACCACTCCTGGCTGTTCTTTCTAAGAAAGATATTAAATACAGATGGGCCTTCCCATTTGCCTTGAAATTTACATACAACAGTAAACAATATGCTTTCCATCACTTTCCAGAAGGCGAACGTTTGTTACTTGATCTAAAGCTCATTTCTCTGGACACAGACATGGACATTTCATGAGCACAACAGGGCTCTGCTAAACGCCAATCTCCTCCTAGCCCCACCTCTTCTCTTTGGAACAAAACCAAACATAGGAGAGTTAAAGGATATCCTCCCACCCTGAAGGACAGATTTTTTTTTTTAAAGAACAAATCAATTTTTTTTTCTCCATTACTTCTCTTTTCACCTTAAACTTTCTTTGAGGTGAAAATGGTTTACTACGAACTAACTTTGTATCTACAATTGTGCCTTGTCATATGAGACTATAGCAGGGACTCCAAGTAGGAGGTCTTTATATTTTTTGCTATGCTGAGATATGTTTTGTCCTCTTGCAGCGTTTTTTTTCTCTTTTTTTTCCCTATGGCTACGGGTTGCCTAGCCCTTAATTTAAGTTTTTTTTTTTTTTAGCTCCAGTTTAAATAATCTTTATTTTTAATTCATTAGGATTCACTGGTAAGCTGGATTTGCACTGTTTGTGCTTTCATTTTGATGAGTGCTGTCCCTGGCCGGTGCTGTTGCATTGTGCCTCCACCCACTTCTCAGTCCGGTTGTTTGCCGCTCGGAGTAGTGGGTACTTGGCCCTTCATAAGGGCTGCTCTAATGTTTTCCTTTTGAATAGGAGGAGGGAGCCTTTATCCTCATCTCATTCTGGGCTGATTTTCGGCCTTATGTTCTCCTACATATTGAAATTGTTTTTATCTGTTTTTTTTGTCTTGGTTGTCTGTCTTTTTTGCCTTTTTCTCTCTTTTTGTTTTTTTTTCGCTTTTCCTTTTTCTTTCTCTTTCTTATAGCCTACCTGTCAGTGAAATATCAGTATGAAGTGTGTTTTACACGGTCGCCCCCAGGATGGCTGTTCGTTTCTATCTTGTTTAATCCCTGTTCTACGAGAGGAGAGGTAAGTGACTGTGGATTGGGAGGCTTCTCTCCCCTTTTGCTCCATGGCTGGTACTAATTCTAATCATACACCCTTGCGTTTTGTCTCACACAACACCCAGGGATTGAACTCCCCAGTCAAGAGAAGGAAAGCTTTTCAGAACTACCGATCTCGTCATATTGATGTGGTGCTTTTACAGGAAACCCATTTTCCACTACGGTACACCCCCTCTGTGTTTTATTTGGCTAATGCAGAAACTAAGACAAGGGGGGGTGGCAATATTATTCGCTAAAAACTGCAGATTTAATTTTAAGATGGACTATAGGGACCAGGAAGGAAGGTTCTTGTTGGTTAAAGGAACAATTGATGATAGATTGTATACTTTCATATCTTATTATGCTCCCAACAAGAGACAAAAACTGTTTTTCAGAGATTATTTCAGGTACTTACATAATTATGGGAGGCGACTCCAATACAGCTTTTGATTTAAGTCTAGACAAATCTAAACATTTACGGGCACAATTAGTTCAGCTAAACAAAGCAAGCTTACAGATCACTCGGTTGATTTTTTAATCCAGACTAACTGATATTTGGAGGGAATAAACCCCAAAAAAACTAGATTTTACACACTACTCTTATCCGCACCAGTCCTATTCCCACGTAGACCACATTTTGGTCTTTACTAAACATATTCCATTGACATTATCTTCCTCTATTGTTGAAGCTGCCTGGTCAGACCATTCGATGGTCTTATTGACGATTAGAAGAGATGTTCTTATCCCACAGGTGTCCCATTGGATTCTCTATCAATCTCTGGTGAAAGATCCTATGGTAGTTGCTGATATTCAGGATGCTTTGAAGGATTACTTCCGCTTTAATGATACAGATGATATTTCTTCAGAATCCTTATGGGCAGCCCATAAAGTAACTATCAGGGGTAAACTGATACAAATAGCAGCTAATAGGAAGAAGGAGAGGGCTTTATAAGTAGAGAGACTGGAGAGAGATTTTGTTGACTTAAGCAAAAAGCATAAAAGAAATCCTTCCAGTGTCCCGGTTTCCTGCTTGGATGCTGCGAGGGTTGCCCTTAATTTAGCCCTCACAGTAAAAGCTGAACAGTCCATTAAATGGTCGGGAGCTAAATTTTATCAGATGAGAGACAGAATGGGACCCATGTTGGCGCGTCAATTATCACCCAGGCTCCGATCACATGCGCTTCCCAAAATCAAACTAGCTGATGGTTCTTCCACCTTGAATTCTCAACGTATAATGGGGGCTTTCCAGGAGTTCTATTCTTCGTTATACAAGAACGGGCTAGATGAATTTCTGGACAGCTTACATTTACCGACTTTATCAGACACACACAGAGCAGAATTACATGCTCCCTTCTCAGTTGAGGAAGTATCAGATGTCATCAAAGCTTTAAAGGGGGGTACGGCTCCAGGTCCTGATGGTTTCTCCTCAGCATACTATAAAACTTTCTCAGATATTTTATCTCCCTATCTAACTCGTTTTTTTTTATTCCATGACTAAGGGTTCTCCAATAGGTAATCAACTCAATATGGCTTATATCTCTGTAATCCCAAAACCAGATAAAGATATCAGTCAGATTAAAAATTATAGACCAATTTCATTAATCAATAATGACCTCAAAATTTTAACCAAATTATTAGCTAACAGAATGGCTACTTTATAGGACATTATATTCATAAGGATCAGGTTGGGTTTATACCTGGTAGGCAAGGGCCTGACCAAGTACTTTGAACAATAGATCTCATATCCATTTTGCAATCAGGATGGGCAGGAGGGTGCAAGCAAGAGGGTATGCTGTTATCGTTGGACCTCCAGAAGGCCTTCTATTCAGTTTCGTGGTCCTATCTGTTTGCAATTCTTAAGCGTTGGAGATTTGGTCAGAATTTCCTTGGAATTTTAGAAGCCCTTTATTCCACCCCTCAAGCTAAAATCAGACTACAGGGAATCTTTTCAGATACAATTAAGATTGGCAGGGGTACACGTCAAGGTTACCCCCTCTCCCCCCTGATATTTTCTATTATGGAGTCTTTGGCAATTGCCATAAGTGGTAACCCAAATATCGGGGGGGTTCAGTGTGACCAACATACTCATAAATGCGCTCTATTCGCAGATGACCTCTTATTATTCATTACTTCTCCATTATCCTCCTTATCTGAGATATGCTCCATTACTCGATTAATTTTCAGTGCTATCAGGACTCAAAGTTAATATGTCTAAGTCACAGGCTCTCAATGTGTCTCTCCCAGATTCTGTGGTCTCCCACTTATAAGAAACCTACAAATTTTGTTGGAATAGCTCATCTATTAAATATTTGGGTATTAATGTTACGTCAAAGATAGAGAATATATACCAAGCTAACTACCCTCCTATGTACAAGAAACTAGAGGCTGATCTCAGGGACTGGGAGACACACAGTATTTCTTGGATTGGCAGAATTAATTCGGTCAAGATGACCCTTTTGCCCAGACTATTGTACTTATTTCGTTGTCTTCCTATTCCGATTAAAAGGGACCATCTAAAATCATTTCAAGGTAAACTCAATACATTTATTTGGAATAAGAAAGGCCCACGTCTTTCTAACCATAGCCTATATAATCTTCCCAAACAAGGAGGCTTAGGCCTTCCAAATCTCCTATGGTATTACCAAGCTGCGCGACTGACGCAAATGTCCGTTATATACTTTAATTCGGAGAGACCAGACTGGGTGTCGATCGAGGGTCACGTGGCCCCCTCTTTCTCTCTGGAACATTTAATGTGGTGCCCTCCAAAAAGGACCTCCTATCCTTTCACCAACCCTCTCTGTCTCTCTCTTTGTGGGACTCTCTTCGTAAGCTTCATTCTCTGGTCTCTAGGATCCAACCACTGGCCTTTCTGCTCCAGAATCCTATTTTCCATCAGGGCATAGAAACTGAAGCCTTCAAATGGTGGCAGGACAAGGGGGTGTACCGTATTGGCCAATTCCTGGGATTGTGAACTTTCTTTATGCAGCTTCACAACATATGAAGTCTGGTGTGGGCAGGCCATGAAGCAGAAGGGGGGGATCTCTGTAATCTACAAGTCACTAGCATCCAATTTAGTGAAGCTACCACACATGATAGCCTGGGAAAGGGAACTCCAGACTGAATGGGATATTGAGGACTGGCATGTAAACTATTCCCGCTCGATAGCAGGCTGTTTTAATACCTCTCTCATAGAAGCCAATATAAAAAAATGTACGAGATGGTACATGGTTCCTGCGAGACTGGCGGTAATGTATCCCTCCACCTCACCTCTATGTTTTAGAGGCTGTCAGAGTTTTGGCTCTATGATTCATATATGGTGGGAGTGTCCCAAGATTATAGGTTTTTGGAATAAATTGTTTCACATTTTACGAAAAGTTACAGGTTGTACTATACACACTTGGGATCCCTGGGCTCGATACTTAGGAATATCGCTGGCACCTTGTGTTGGCAGTAATACCAGTCACTGATCTTTGTATTTTTTATCTGGCAGGTAGGCTTTCTATTTCTTTAAGTCTCTCTTTTCATGTATTTTTTACTTTCTTCTTCTCTTTAGGTATAATTTTATTAAATAAATTATTTATTTATTAGATTTTTAAGTATTGACTCTAAATACCAGTAATAGAGTCAGGTAGTCAGATGTTATTCTAAGGAGTGCTGAAGTCACGTGACCTTGATGAATACGCGTCGAGACACCAGAGTAGGGATGAGCTTCGAGTTCGAGTCAAACTCATGTTCGACTCGAACATTGCCTGTTCGCCCGTTTGCCGAACAGCGAACAAATTGGGGTGTTCGCGGCAAATTTGAAAAGTCTATGGGAGAAATCTAAAGTGCTAATTATAAAGGCTTATATGCAAGTTATTGTCATAAAAAGTGTTTGGGGACCCGGGTCCTGCCCCAGGGGACATGTATCAATGCAAAAAAAAGTTTTAAAAACGGCCGTTTTTTAGGAGTGGTGATTTTAATAATGCTTAACCACTTAACGACCGCTCACTGTATATATACGTCGGCAGAATGGCACCGACAGGCACAATCACGTACAGTGTACGTGATTGCCTTTGTATAGTTGGGGGGTCCAATCGGACCCCCCTTCTATACAGTGAGTGGTCGTTATCCGATGGGGAGCGATCCGGGATGAGGGGACGGCCGTTCGATTCCGGCCCCCGGCGAATGAGAAAGCTTCCTCTGCTGTGTAATGTTTACACAGGCAGAGGAAGTGATGTCATCTCTCATGCGGCGCTCACATATACCGAGCGCCGTACAAGAGAAGACACACAGGTTAGTGCACAAACAGCACACTGACACCAGGACACATAGGAACATAAATCGCCCCCCCAGGCCCCCCCAGATCACACCCCAGCCCCCAGTCACAGTGTCACTGATTGCAGTGACCATTTATTTACTGATCACTGCAATCAGTGACATTTGTGACTGTAAAAGTGTCACTACAGTTAGTTTAGGTCCAGTGTAGCCCCCTAACCCCCCCTAATAAAGGTTTAACCCCTGATCACCCCCCAGATAACCCTTTCACCCCCTAGCACCGCCGTCACTAAGCGATCGTTTTTCTGATCGCTGTTTTAGTGTCGGTGATGCCGATCGGTAGCCAGTTATTTTTTTTAGGTTCGCCGCAGGTTTTTATAGCGTCGGGTACCCCCATATATTACCTAATAAAGGTTTAATCCCCTTGATCGCCCCCCAGGTAACCCTTTCACCCCCTATCACCACTGTCGCTAAGCAATCATTTTTCTGATCGCTGTCTTTTTGTCGGTGATGCCGATAGGTAGCCAGTTATTTTTTTTAGGTTCGCCGCAGGTTTTTATAGCGTCAGCTACCCTAATATATTACCTAATAAAGGTTTAACCCCCTTGATCGCCCCCCAGGTAACCCTTTCACCCCGTATCACCACTGTCGCTAAGCAATCGTTTTTCTGATCACTGTCTTATTGTCGGTGATGCCGATAGGTAGCCAGTTGTTTGTTTTAGGTTCGCCGCAGGTTTTTATAGTGTCAGCTACCCCCATATATTACCTAATAAAGGTTTAACCCCCTTGATCACCCCCCAGGTAACCCTTTCACCCCCTATCACCACTGTCGCTAAGTGATCGTTTTTCTGATCGCTGTCTTATTGTCGGTGATGCCGATAGATAGCCAGTTATTTTTTTTAGGTTCGCCGCAGGTTTTTATAGCGTCAGGTACCCCCATATATTATCTAATAAAGGTTTTAACCCCCTAATTGCCCCTAGTTAACCCTGCGTCACACCCCAGGCAGCGTCAGGTTAGTGCCAGTAATGCTAACACCCACGCTTGAAGCATACACCTCCCTTAGTGGTATAGTATCTGAACAGATCAATATCTGATCTGATCAGATCTATACTAGTGTCCCCAGCAGTTTAGGGTTCCCAAAAACGCAGTGTTAGTGGGATCAGCCCAGATACCTGCTAGCACCTGCGTTTTGCCCCTCCGTCCAGCCCAGGCCACCCAAGTGCAGTATCGATCGATCACTGTCACTTACAAAACACAACACACATAACTGCAGCGTTCGCAGAGACAGGCCTGATCCCTGCGACTCCAGTGCTGTAGGAGGTGATTTCACCACCACAGTTAAAAAAAAAAAGCATATATGCCGAAGCATTGGGGCAGCAGGGGCGGAGGAGCGGAGGAGCGATTTTGCTCCTAATGCCGCATACATACGGTCGAAATTCCGACGGAGGCTTGCCCGTGGAAAAGTCCGACCATGTGTGTGCGGCATAATTTTTGTGGGAGGATGCCCCAATGCTTCGGCATATATAAATGGTAGAAATAAAAAAGCTGCGCAACACTAAATTGAATACCAAAAATGAATGAACATAAATTGTAAAAACAATTAACTCTAATGAAAATGTTTTTCAACAACACATAAATTGAGATAAAATAAAATATAATATATGAATAAATTAAATGAAAGTCCCAACTAATATCAGACAGTCAATTGAAGACTGAATATTAGAAGCTGGAAAAAGAAAGCTCAGTCCTGTGGATAATTATTGAGATAAAAAAAGCTGAAGATCATGTAGACAAGAACAGCAGACAGGGGTCTTCTCACTCCACCACTGGTGACTTCAAACGCAATATACACCCTTGAAATAGTGCCAGGTAGTGATGAGCCGAACACCCCCGGGTTCGGTTCGCACCAGAACCCGCGAACGGACCGAAAGTTCGTACGAACATTAGAACCCTATTAAATACAATGGATGCGAACGTTCGAATTCTAAAGTGCTAATTATAACAACTATTATGCATGTTATTGTCCTAAAAAGGGTTTGGGAACCCGGGTTCTGCACCAGGGGACATGTATCAATGCAAAAAGAAGTTTTAAAAACGGTCGTTTTTCGGGAGCAGTCATTTTAATGATGCATAAAGTGATAAAAAAAGTCAAATATTCCTTTAAATATCGTACCTGGGGGGTGTCTAAAGTATGCCTGTGAAGTGCCACGTGTTTCCCGTGTTTAGAACTGTCCCTGCACAAAATGACACTTCTAAAGGAAAAAAAAGCCATTTAAAACTTCTTGCGGCTTTAATGTAATGTCTGGTCCCGGTAATATGGATGAAAATCTTTAAGAAAAATGGCATAGCTACCCCATGACCCCCCCCCCCTACCCCAGCCCATTACCAGCCCCTTTGGGTCTTGTATGGATATTAAGGGGAACCCCGCACATAAAATAAAAAAGGCCCTATATACTCTGAACAGCCGTATACAGGCGGTGCATACAAGACAGGGACTGTAGGTTTGTTCTTATGTAGAATGTGTTTGTAATTTTGAACAGGTACATTGTTGAACTGTAGCTCCAGCCCAAAAATCTATTTTTAAACTTTTTGGGAAACATAGGTAAGGGTTATCACCCCTGTAACATTTGTTTTGCTGTCTGTGCCCCTGTTCAGAACATTTCACCTCACTTTCCGTCCCAATGACAACTGTTTTTGAAATGTGGTGTTTTTCTTGAAACAAGGATTGCTGATAAAGCATCAGTACAGAGGAGACACCTTTCTCCCATATTTATTCTTACAGGAGAGAATTTTCCTTCCTAGGGGTAGATTTCCTCTCACTTCCTGTTGTCTTCTTTCGTTTGCAAGTAGGAGTCGTTTGTAAGTTGGATGTTTGAAAGTAGGGACCTGCCGTATATACTCTGCAGAAATAGGCCCCTTAGTTGTTGGTGTTGGCACAACACTGTAAGCACTCACAGTTACTCTTGGTTGGTGCTGGAACGCCCTGCTGTCAACTATTATATCAGGAATTTTAATTACATATAATTGTTGAACAGTGGTAGTAAAAATTGGGGCTTTGATGGTGGTGCTGGTGCCACAACACTGTAAGCCCTCAGAGTTACTCTTGGTGGGTGCAGGAATGGGCCCTGCTGTGAATTATTAGATCAAGAATTGTAATTACATGCCCCTTTTGAACAGTGGCTGAAAAATTGGGCCTTTCGTGGTGGTGGTGGTGGTGGCGTTGCCACAACACTGTAAGCCCTCAGACTTACTCTTGGTGGGTGCAGGAATGGGCCCTGCTGTGAATTATTACATCAAGAATTGTAATTGCATGCCCCTGTTGAACAGGGGCTGAAAAATTGGGCCTTAGGCACTGGTGGCACAACACTACAACCCCTCACAGATACTGTACTTGGAGCACAGCAATGAGCCCTATGGCAAATTATTGCTAAAAAAATTGTAAGTACACGCCCCTGTAAAACAGGGGCTGAAAAATTGGGCCTTAGCCACTGGTGGCGGCACCCATAAACAAAAATGATCTTCCAAGCTATCATCATCAATCGTATCATTGAGGACTCGGAGGAGGAGGATAGCCAGTCAACATAACAGCACAGGCACTCAGCATCAGCATCAGCATCAGTCTTGAAGGGACGTGACATGTTAAAATCAATTAGTCTGTTATATCAGCATCAGGTGTGTGGTAGCTGGTGGTGATCCAAGACTGGTTCATCTTGATGAAAGTCAGTTGATCAACCGAGTCGGTGGACAGGCGCACCCTGTGATCCGTGACAAATCCTCCAGCAGCACTGAATGTGCGTTCCGAAAGAACGCTGGATGCAGGACAGGCCAGTAGCTCAATTGCATACTGTGCAAGCTCTGGCCAGTGATCCATCCTCAAGACCCAGTAAGCCAGAGGATTTTCGGTGGGGAAGGTGTCCAAGTCTGACCTTGCCCCTAGATATTCCTGCACCATGTTTATCAGACGCTGGCGATGGTTGCTGGAACCAATCATACTTTGGGGCTGCGGACTAAAGAATTGTCTGAACGCATCGGTCAGACGGCCACCTTCCCCACCGCTCCTTCTTTGACTGGCCGAAGCCTCAGCAACTCGTTGTCCTGGACCAGGAGTTTGTAACCTCCCAGTCTCTGGGAACGCGTTGCACAGACCTTTCTGCAAGGCCTCCCGGAGTTGTCTCATCCTCTGCTCCCTCTGCGACGGTAACATAAGGTCCGCAACCTTACCCTTGTACCGTGGATCAAGGAGAGTGGCCAGCCAGTAATGGTCCCTCTCCTTGATCCGAAGAATACGAGGATCCTTCCGCAGACTTTGCAGGATCAGGGAGGCCATGCAGCGTAGGTTTGCTGAGGCATTCGCTCCGGAGTCCTCTGGGTCACTAAGGACGACATGATCCGCAGTCACCTCCTCCCAGCCACGTACAAGTCCACTGGTTTCTTGGGACTGTAAATCATCCCTAAAAGACTGCTGCTGATGATGCTGAGTGCCAGCCTCCACCTCCATGCTGACACAATCCTCCTCCTCCTCCTCCTCCTCCTCCTCCTCCTCTTCCTCTTCCTGTGCGATGGGTGGGACAGAAGGAACACTGTCTGGGTAAAGGGGGCCTTGAGAGGCAAGGAAGTCCTCCTCTTCCTGCCTCTGTTCTGCCTCAAGTGCCCTGTCCATTATTCCACGCAGCGTGTGCTCCAACAGGTGGACAAGAGGTACAGTGTCACTGATGCATGCACTGTCACTGCTCACCATCCTCGTGGCCTCCTCAAATGGTGCCAGGACAGTGCATGCATCCCTGATCATGCCCCACTGGCGTGGAGAAAAAAAACCAAGCTCCCCTGACCCTGTCCTGGTGCCGTAGTCGCACAGGTACTCATTGATGGCCCTCTGCTGCGTGTGCAGCCGCTGCAGCATGGCCAACGTTGAGTTCCACCTGGTGGGCATGTCACATATAAGGCGGTTCTTGGGCAGGTTCAACTCCTTTTGCAGCTCAGCCAGGCGAGCACTGGCATTATAAGATCTGCGGAAATGCACACAGACTTTCCTGGCCTGCCTCAGGACATCCTGTAAGCCCGGGTACCTGCCCAAGAACCGCTGCACCACCAGGTTAAGGACGTGAGCCACACAGGGCACATGGGTCAGTTGTCCCTGTCGGAGGGCGGAGAGGAGGTTGGTGCCATTGTCGCAAACCACCATTCCTGGCTTAAGCTGGCGTGGCGTCAACCACCTCTCGGCCTGGCCCTGCAGAGCAGACAGGACCTCTGCCCCAGTGTGGCTTCTGTCCCCCAAACACACCAGCGCAAGCACGGCATGGCATCTTTTTGCCTGCGTACTTGCGTAGCCCCGTGAACGGCTACGGAGCACCGCTGGTTCATAGGACAAACCACAGGAAGAGGCCATGGAGGAAGAAGAAGAGGAGGGGGTGGAGGAGAGAGGTGTGTCACAACCAGTAGTAGCATTTTGGAGGCGTGGCGGTGGGACAACCTCCAACACTACTGCACCTTGTCCTGCATCCTTCCCAGCTGCCAAAAGAGTGACCCAATGGGCCGTGAAAGAAAGGTAACGTCCCTGTCCATGCCTGCTGGACCATGAGTCAGCGGTAATATGCACCTTACCGCTGACCGCCCTGTCCAGCGAGGCCAAGACATTGCCTTCCACATGCCGGTAGAGAGCCGGAATAGCCTTCCGTGAGAAAAAGTGGCGTTTGGGAACCTGCCACTGAGGAACCGCACATTGCACAAACTCACGGAAGGGGGCCGAGTCTACCAACTGAAAAGGCAGCAGTTGAAGCGCTAGCAATTTAGCCAAGCTAGCATTCAACCGCTGGGCATGTGGATGGCTGGGAGTGAACTTCTTTCGACGGTCCAGCAGCTGGGGCAGGGAAATTTGCCTGCTAGAATCGGACGTCGGTGTACTGCTAGCAGAGTGGCCGCAAGTACTTGGCTGTGACACACCTAATTCTACACCTTCATTCCTCTCAGTGCATGTTTCAGAGAGGACTGAAGTTATAGTGGGGTTGGAAATCCCAGCTGATGCGGTGCAAGGAGAGGTCCGCTTTGTTCTTTGGTGTGGGTCTTTGAGGTAGGCTTGCCAACGAGCTGCATGGCAGGTCAACATATGTCTGGTCAGGCATGTGGTACCCAAGCGGCTGATGTTTTGGCCACGCGATATACGCTTGAGACATATGTTGCAAACAGCAGCTGTGCGATCTGATGCACTAGCCTCAAAAAAGGCCCACACCAAGGAACTTTTTGAATGACGGGCAGAGGCAGCGCCCTGCACAGGCGGAGCTCTGCGGTGTGATTCCGTCGGTGTACTGCCCTTACGCTGGCCACCAAAGGGCATCCTGTCTCGTTGGAGATGTGCCTCCTCCTCATCCTCCTCCTCCTCTCTCCTATTAGGCACCCACGTGGAGTCAGTGACCTCATCATCCCCTCCCTCCTCATCACTGGAGACAATCTGGCAGTATGCTGAAGCTGCTGGAACATGACTGCCAGATTGGTGTCCTTCTTGAGCATCCCCTCTGTCTGCTCTCACCCTACTGCCTTCCTGTAGCTGGGTTTCATCATCAGACCCTTCGAAACGCTGGGCATCCTCCTGGAGCATGTACCCAACACTGTGCTCAAACAGTTCGGGGGACTCCTCAGGAGGAGGACATGGTGGGTCTAGGGAAGGAGTGACTGATGATGAGTCTGACATTGATACCAGGGAAGAGGACGCTTTGGCAGCTGCTTTGCCAGTACCCTGAGCCTGGGTGAGAGAGGATGAGGAGGAGGAGGAGGGCTTGGTCATCCACTCTACCAAGTCTTCGGCATGATGTGGCTCAACATGTCCAGCTGCGGAAAAGAAGGACAAGCGTGTCCCATGGCCATGTGCTGATGACAATGCACCGCGTCCACGACCAGCACTGTTGCCCCCAGACACAGAGCCTGCTTGCCCTCTTTTATTGCCTCCTGACTGTCTGCCTCTCCTTGTTTGCCTTCCAGACATTCTAATAGATGGCCTGCAGGGAGATGGGAAAAAAGCAATAAGGGCTACCTTCAGGTGTCCTTCTCTGTCCCTTGAAACAAGGACTTGCACAGTGAAAGAAACTGACACTCTCCCTACCTACAGTTTTCTGTCCCTAGAAAAAATGTTTTTTTTAAGCACAATATAGCACAAGGAGAATTCACTCACTGTCCTTCCAGGTCCCTAGAAACAAGGACTTGCACAGTGAAAGAAACTGACACTCTCCCTACCTACAGTTTTCTGTCCCTAGAAAAAATGTTTTTTTTAAGCACAATATAGCACAAGGAGAATTCACTCACTGTCCTTCCAGGTCCCTAGAAACAAGGACTTGCACAGTGAAAGAAACTGACACTCTCCCTACCTACAGTTTTCTGTCCCTAGAAAAAATGTTTTTTTTAAGCACAATATAGCACAAGGAGAATTCACTCACTGTCCTTCCAGGTCCCTAGAAACAAGGACTTGCACAGTGAAAGAAACTGACACTCTCCCTACCTACAGTTTTCTGTCCCTAGAAAAAATGTTTTTTTTAAGCACAATATAGCACAAGGAGAATTCACTCACTGTCCTTCCAGGTCCCTAGAAACAAGGACTTGCACAGTGAAAGAAACTGACACTCTCCCTACCTACAGTTTTCTGTCCCTAGAAAAAATGTTTTTTTTAAGCACAATATAGCACAAGGAGAATTCACTCACTGTCCTTCCAGGTCCCTAGAAACAAGGACTTGCACAGTGAAAGAAACTGACACTCTCCCTACCTACAGTTTTCTGTCCCTAGAAAAAAAATTTTTTTAAGCACAATATAGCACAAGGAGAATTCACTCACTGTCCTTCCAGGTCCCTGGAAACAAGGACTTGCACAGTGAAAGAAACTGACACTCTCCCTACCTACAGTTTTCTGTCCCTAGAAAAAATGTTTTTTTTAAGCACAATATAGCACAAGGAGAATTCACTCACTGTCCTTCCAGGTCCCTAGAAACAAGGACTTGCACAGTGAAAGAAACTGACACTCTCCCTACCTACAGTTTTCTGTCCCTAGAAAAAATGTTTTTTTTAAGCACAATATAGCACAAGGAGAATTCACTCACTGTCCTTCCAGGTCCCTAGAAACAAGGACTTACACAGTGAAAGAAACTGACACTCTCCCTACCTACAGTTTTCTGTCCCTAGAAAAAATGTTTTTTTTAAGCACACTATAGCACAAGCACAAAACACACTGACACTCTCCCTACCTATCCTTCTCTTTCCCTAAACTAAAGGAATCCAGGTTAAGCAAGAAAGAAATAAAAGTCACTGTCCCTGCCTATGCTGCTCTATCCCTGCTCCGGAACACACTACACTAGGCCGCCGTGCTGGCGGCCTTTTATAGTGTGGGGCGTGTACTAAACACCCTCAGCAATAATTGGCCACAGGCATCCTGCCTGTGGCCAATCATTGCTCTCCTCGCTGCCGGCGCTGTGATTGGCCAAGCATGCGGGGTCACAGTGCATGCTTGGCCAATCACAGCGCCTGGATGACACTGCGATGGCGTAGTGCATTGTGGGCCGTTCGCGTCACTCGAATTTGGCGCGAACGGCCCAAATCGTTCGATCTTCGTCGAACGATCGAACAGCCGATGTTCGAGTCGAACGTATGTTCGACTCGAACACGAAGCTCATCCCTAGTGCCAGGTATTCAATAGACAAAGATTCCACCACCACTAGTAATCACTGCCGCTTACCAGAGCAAAGGATCTGTGCACAGATCAATGTCAACAGATGGCTATTTCCCTGCCAGGGTCTCTGTAATACTGTTTTTTCAGGATTCCACGCCACTTCTCTCCAAATATCACCATTGACAGGATGTAAATGCCCATACCTATATTAATTAAATCCCCAAAAAAAGGGAGAGAAGATATATCTATTCAAATACTCGGACTATTTAGAAGAGGAAAATCCAGGATACTATTCCTATGCATGGCTGGCTGGTGGTGCCGCGCACAGCAAAGGCGAATCATAACCTGGATAATCGCCTGTATTTAAAAAGAAGCTATACTACTTCTGCTCTAAAAATGACATAGAGCATAACTGCGCGCTATATTCACACAGTCATACTCGATTCATAATTATAAAATAATTCATTTTAAAATTTAATTGTTATTAGCAAAAAAGGGTTAGCAGAGCCATCTAGTGGCCATTTAGCATATCCCTAGATGGCTCTGCTAACCCTTTTTTGCTAATAACAATTAAATATGTCTATTAATATAGGTATGGGCATTGTTTGCCCTGGTCCAAAATGGCGATTTGCAAGACGGGGACGCTGGAGGATCAGATCTGGGCGTTCCCATTGTGTATATGAATATATAATGCGGTGGGTCAGCACGTCGCCCGTGCCCCAGGACGACGTCAGTTGTAACGAAACGGCGTAGGGAGGAGCGACGTGCTGACGTCACCGACATCCAGAACGAGTCCCGGAGCGAGAGGGCTTGTATAGCCGGCCGGCTTATTTTTTACCACACGCTTGTTATTCGTGACATATATGTAAGTGCATTCTTTTATCTATTAAACAAAGTTAAATCGGATTCACGCTATGGTGGCTTTGTTTCCTTTTACATCCTGTCAATGGTGATATTTGGAGAGAAGTGGCGTGGAATCCTGAAAAAACAGTATTACAGAGACCCTGGCAGGGAAATAGCCATCTGTTGACATTGATCTGTGCACAGATCCTTTGCTCTTGTAAGCGGCAGTGATTACTAGTGGTGGTGGAATCTTTGTCTATTGAATACCTGGCACTATTTCAAGGGTGTATATTGCGTTTGAAGTCACCAGTGGTGGAGTGAGAAGACCCCTGTCTGCTGTTCTTGTCTACATGATCTTCAGCTTTTTTTATCTCAATAATTATCCACAGGACTGAGCTTTCTTTTTCCTGCTTCTAATATTCAGTCTTCAATTGACTGTCTGATATTAGTTGGGACTTTCATTTAATTTATTCATATATTTTATTTTATCTCAATTTATGTGTTGTTGAAAAACATTTTCATTAGAGTTAATTGTTTTTACAATTTATGTTCATTCATTTTTGGTATTCAATTTAGTGTTGCGCAGCTTTGTTATTTCTAGTATTGTTTTATTGTGTGTGTCTCACTTTTAAGTTGCAGCATTTTTAGATTTTTTGATTGTATTCACGTTTAAATATGTGGAAATAGATCTACACATAGACAGCGCAGTATATTTCACATTTTTTATAATATATAAATGGTGCATGTATGCCCATCATTAGAAGTAGGTGGATGAATGGCGGTATTCTAATGATGGGCATACCCACCGATCAATCTCTTTTTTTTGTTCAGCCAACAGGCTGCATGAAAAAAAAGATTACAATACATGTCCAACAAGGACCAGCATCGTACTGGTATGTTGCTGGACTTTGAATGGTTATACCAGATTGATAAGAAAAATATATATAGTAGCGCTAAACCAAGATTAAATAAACCAAAAATATACTGAATATTGTTTGGTCGTGCAGGTTCACCACACATGTGTAGTGCATGAACCCTAATTAATACCGTAACAAAATGATAATAAATAAACCTATATACATAATTGACATATACCAAAAATCAATCAATTATAATCAATATATACGTGATACAAATTAGTAAACCATACATATGATGTGTTATAAATCTGACGCTCAAAACGTCAGTCTAAGTGTACAAAAAACAAATCAGTCCAGGTGAGTACTAAAATGAAGACACCCGTGCATAAACAAAATCCAAAATTCCACCGTGCTTGTCTGAAGAGTGACATCCACCACCATAGCAGGTCGGCAGCTTACCAGATTTTGTTGGTCCCCTGTAACGGAGGACCTCAAACCGCATCTAAGTAATCCCAGTTGGATGGTAAAGACTCCTAAATCCACCTCTTCAAACGAAAACTTCCACAGCAAAAGGGCAGTATGACCACAGTGGTACCATGTAAGAGAGGAGAGGAATACCTTGCTGGTGTAAAATCTTAGGGTTTTATGGGTAAAATAGGATAAAAAAACTTACAGCAATGTTGCAAAGAAACAGCCTTAAACTCGCGGCGCTGGCCGGACGCCAATGAGTAAACCCGTCCTAGGAGATCGAGCAGAGAGGGGATGACGTCACCACGCCGCTCGGTCCGCCATACGCGTTTCATGATAGGTCACTTCGTCTCGGGGCACGGGCGGCGTAATGCGTCACCCCCTCTTATAGGAAAATATAATAACAAACCAAGCCTCGTTCCCAGGGGAAGCACACGCGCACATCGAAGTCGGGCACCAAGCCTCCATTCAGATGGAGTATGTTATGTCCCTTAGACACGGGGTCTCTCAGAGTGTTGCTAGCAATGCTAAAGTATCTGCTCAGCAAGTTACACACAGGCCAGATGAACTTCTTAAACATGGAGAGGGTTTATTACTCACTCAGAACATGATGACTTGTTACATGGAGGAGTCTTAATACAACAGGATTCTGTCATTACCAGATCTATGCATCATGCTGCTGCTGCTTCCCAGTTCCACACACCACTCTCACTACTTCCTGGTACAGCCCCTCCCCCAGCATGCATCAGGAGAAAAAGGTGAAGGGTCACACAGTGCTTCAGCACAAACATCACATCTCCTCTTTTTCCCCTAAAAAAAAAAAATAGGAGAAAAAAAAATTATATATATATATATATATAAACATAACAAGAGAACAAAATACTCAACACATAAAATAACAAGGCAAGCAGGATCAGTTCAGCAAGTAGTATCTCCAACTCAGTTCTGTGGCTCCCGCATCACGTTATGAGACCTTTGTCTCTGTTTCCTGACCTCCAAAGTGTCCCGTAAGATTTCAGTGCTTTGCCAACGAGGAGTTTGAGGTCTTTGACGGGCAGACTTACGAAGTGGCACAGCACTAGGAGGGGTAGAGGCTGTCAAGGATTCTGGAGATGTCAGTTGGTGTCCAACAGACAAATCAGTCTCTGCAACTCCAGGCACATGTCCGGGCTCCTCAGGAATATGGTCACCAACCGCTTCAGGGGTTGGTTGTAAACTTGTGGGATCATGCCAGACACCATGCCATATGTCACCAGTAGAGCCCTGAGTAGACTCTGGTGGTTGGGTAGAAAGAGAGGTCGGGTTTGTTTCAACTGGCAGGCAAATGCGCTTTCTCAATTGCGAAAGGTGTTTTCAAACACAAACGCCATTCTCCAGGCGAACAAGGTACATTCGTTGTCCAAGAGGTCCATCAATAATGCCAGGAAGCCAATGAGGCAAAACTCTGTAATTCCAAAACCATACAAGATCACCAGCACGGAATCCAGGACGGCCTGGCGGAGGAGGTGTTGGTGACTGTTCCTGTGGACGAACTAAATCCAGTTTGGTGCGGAGATGCCTGCCAAACATAAGAAAAGCTGGGGATAGCCCAGTAGTAGCGTGTTTTGTGTTTCAGGACATGGTCAAGAACTCCAGAAGCTTCTCGTCTGAGAGTCCGACCTGGTCCAGGGTGGACAGTAAGTGCTTCTTAAACGTCTGCACAAATCGTTCTGCCAGCCCATTTGAGGCTGGATGATAAGGAGCTGTTCTGTAGTGTTGGATGCCCAAGCCACTGAGGAAGGATTGAAACTCATGCGATGTAAATTGAGTCCCATTGTCCGAGACTATGGCTGTTGGCAAGCCATATTGAGCAAAGAGCTTCCTTAAGACTAGAATGGTAGCAGCTGAGGTAACAGAAGGCATTTGAAAAACCTCTGGCCATTTTGAATGTGCATCTACCACGATCAAATACATTTTACCCTGGATTGGGCCAGCAAAATCAAGATGGAGTCTTGACCACGGTTCTGTCGGCCATGGCCAAGGTAGCAGGGTTCCTTTCTTTTGGGGTCGCTGAGCTTGACAGCACCCAGGACATTGAGCCACATAATCTTCAATTGCTGTGTCCATTTGTGGCCACCAAACATAGCTCCGGGCTCACTGCTTCATGCGCACCACACCAGGATGGCCCTCATGCAGTATCCTTAGCATGGTTGGTTGCAAATACTGAGGTATGATCACTCTGTTGCCCCACTGTAGGCAACCAGCATTAGTCATAAGCTCACATTTTCTGGCAAAGTACGGACGAAATTCACCTGGGACTTTCTCTGGCCATCCAACCTGAACATATGAGAATATCTGAGACAGGAAAGGATCTGTGACTGTATGTCTGGCAATTAAGGAGGTGGACATGCAGGATTTCGGCCTGTGTATTTCCACTATGCGTACGTCTCTTGGTGAGTGGTCTCCAATTGGCAATCTGAAAAATGCATCTGCATTGCCATGGGCATTATGGGAGCGGTATCTGATAGAATAAGTATAAGCTCCCAAGAATAAAGTGTACCTTTGTAAGCGAGATGCGGTTGTTGTAGAAATTCCTTTCTGAGGGTTCAGTATTGACAACAGAGGTTTGTGGTCAGTGATAAGTGTGAACTCCCGACCATAGATGTACGTATGAAATTTTTTTGTGGCCCATACAATGGCCAAAGCTTCCTTGTCTATCTGGGAGTAGTTTTGCTCTGCTGAGGTTAAAGACCTGGAGGCAAAAGAAATGGGGCGCTCTGTGCCATCTGGCATGACATGGGAAAGCACAGCACCCAGTCCATAAGGCGAGGCGTCACAAGCCAAGGTGACGTGTTTCTTTAAATCACAGTGGACCAGAACTCGAGAAGACAGAATGAGTTCTTTAGAAAGCCGAAAAGCTTATTCACATTTGGCTGTCCATATCCATTTAGCTCTTGCATCCAGTAAGCGATGTAATGGGTAAAGCTGGTGTGCTAGGTTCAGCAAGAAACGGTGGTAGTAATTTAGGAGGCCAAGGTAGGACCTGAGCTGTGTGACATTCTGGGGAGTAGGGGCATGGGTAAGGGCTTTAACCTTTTCTTCAGTAGTGTGTAACCCATGCCGGTCCACAGTGTGGGCACAAAATTCCAGTCGAGACTTTAGAAATTCGCATTTTGAAAGATTGACACGTAAACCATACCTTTGGAGTCTCTCTAGCACAGCTTCAACATTCTTTCTGTGTTCTTCATTAGTGGGACCCGTGATGAGCATGTCATCTAGTAGACATTGAGTGAAAGGTATGCCTGCCAGGACCTCATCCATGATTCGCTGCCAGATGGCTGGAGCTGGGGCTATGCCAAAAACCATGCGGTTATATTGGAATAATCCTTTATGAGTGTTAATGGTCAACAGATGGCGTGAATCTGGGTGTACTTGCAGTTGCATGTAAGCTTGTTTTAAGTCTATTTTTGTAAACTTTTGCCCCCCAGCCAATGAGCTAAATAGATCTTCAAGTCGAGGTAATGGGTATTGATCCACAAGAAGTTGGTTGTTCAGGGCGACCCTGAAATCTCCACAAATTCGAATGTCTCCATTCTTTTTCTTGACAGGCACAATTGGTGATGCCCATTCACTTCTATCAACTTTAGTTATGATCTTTTTAGCCAATAGGTGGTCCAGCTCTGCTTCCACTTTCTTTCTCAAGGCAAAAGGTACTGATCTTGCCTTACAAAAACGAGGTGTAGCACCCGGCTTCAAGAGGAGGTGGGCCATTTTTCCTTTTACTGTGCCCAAAGAGTCCTCAAAAACCCCCTTAAAGCGTGACTTCAGGGATTCCACCCAATGGTCTACCTCAGAAAGCAATGTACATTGGGCAATGGCAAGAGGAGGCATGCCCAGGGCTTTGATCCAGTCCCTACCGTACAGTGGAGGACCTCCTTTATTGACAACATAAAGGCGTAGAGTTTGACTGCGGTTGCCTAATGTAACAAGGGGTTTCACATAACCCAAGGGCTGTAGTAGTTCCTTGCTGTAGGTTTGTAGTGTGAGATTTGTAGGTTGGAGCGGTAGGGACAGACCCGATGCCTTTAAATCAGTCCATGAAATGACAGACACTGCCGCCCCTGTATCAACATCCATGGAGACAGGACAGCCATTGAGTGTGACATCCACTTTTATCACAGGAGTACTCCCAGCTACCCGAAACAGTCCAACATGCTGGACACAGGTTTCCTCATCAGAGCTGGAGCCGTGATTGTCAGTATCCATATGAAATGTCTGTTTACGTCTAACTTTTGTGGTAGTGTTCGGGGAGCATGAGCTGCGGCAAACACGCCCAATATGGCCAGTCTTTCCACAAAGAAAACAAATGACATCCTTGAACTTGCAAGCAGGTGCACTGTGAGTAGTGTTACCACAACGGTAGCAAGTTGGTGTCCTAGAGACAGAAGAATTAGGGTGGCGAGGTTTAGGAAGATTTGGGGACGACCGTCTTGGGTGTCGGGTGATAGCAGAGTGGAATATTTCCTCTCCCTGGCTTGCAGGAGTTTCAGGTGGTGCCTTCAGTAGGGTGGCATCCTGTGTAGCCAACTCCATGACCGTAGCAAGGTCAGTGGCTTTCGTCAGAGTCAAGTCGGGTTCTGTGAGTAAACGTTTCTGTATGGCTGGGTCGCAGAGTCCCATAACAAACATGTCACGGAGGGCCGTCTGCAGGTAGTCTCCAAACTGACAAGTGGCAGATAGTTAACGTAAAGCAATGATATAAGTCTTTATGTCCTCCCCGGCATGCTGCCTTCTACTGTAGAATTTAAACCGCTCTGCAATCTCTAATGGCTTTGGGTTGTAGTGCTCATGTAGCTTCTGAATTAACTCAGGCAGGGGCTTAGAGGCCGGCTTGTCTGGAGAAATGAGGTCTCTGAGAGTGCCATATGCAGCTTGACCCAATATTGTAAGGAAAACTGCAACTTTCTTTTCTGCAGCCACACTATTTGCTTCCATATACTGCTCCAGCCTCTCCACCCAGGAGCTCCATGATTCAGCAGCAGGATCAAATGGTTGAATAAACCCTATGAAGGCCATGTGTGCTAAAATCCCACAATCCTCATCGCCACTGTTATGTCCCTTAGACACGGGGTCTCTCAGAGTGTTGCTAGCAATGCTAAAGTATCTGCTCAGCAAGTTACACACAGGCCAGATGAACTTCTTAAACATGGAGAGGGTTTATTACTCACTCAGAACATGATGACTTGTTACATGGAGGAGTCTTAATACAACAGGATTCTGTCATTACCAGATCTATGCATCATGCTGCTGCTGCTTCCCAGTTCCACACACCACTCTCACTACTTCCTGGTACAGCCCCTCCCCCAGCATGCATCAGGAGAAAAAGGTGAAGGGTCACACAGTGCTTCAGCACAAACATCACAGAGTATCAGAGGACAGCCCACATCGCACCGTTGGGCCAATGAAATAGTACTCCGACACTCCGCGCATGCGTGAATCCCCCAAGAACCAGAGGAAAGGACATCTTCATACTGAATTCCGCCGCAACCTTCATCTACAGCGGGGTAACCCCGCGAAGACGAAAAAAAGGCAACCGGAAGTACAACAGAAGTGAACAAACATAATAAATAAAAAAAGGTTATTCTAAATAACAAAATCATGGCTGTATTCCCAGAGGGTTGGTGTCACCCAAACCTTCCCCTTGAGGGTAGATGGAAAAGCCACAATCAAAAAAACAAACACAAAATAATTTTTCTTTTAAAACAAACAGGACTGAAACATTGTATAGTGCATGTTGTGACATACACACACAAACAATTATCGCCTGTCAGACACTTTATTGGTTTATGTAAACCTAAAAACCATTACTGCACCAGCATAAAAAACGTTGTATACCCACGCAATCAATCAAGATTGCTGCCAAACATCTGTCCACACATACCTGATTGGTTATGTGTGGAGGGAAATTAAACAATCAGGGGCGACCAACCTTTGGGTGAGCATGAGGCAATCTTGAAAATTCGCCACATGCGGACCCCCAAGAAGTCCCCCTGAGTGTCCACAGATGTGTGTGCTAAAGGGCTGCTGCACCATATATAAACAATAAAAAATGAAAAATAAAATATAATATATAAAAAGGAAATATAAAAACATACAGTACAAATCAACACATATTGGTTAATAAGCATTGTCCCAACATCATGTTACTATAAAAATTGACCAGTTTGGTGGTACATACTCCCTAGAGGATTACATCAATTCCCATCAAACTCCCAGGCCCAAACCATACATCGGATGAAAGATCCGATTATATAGTGGTACTGAAGTCCATGGACCTCTACGCATGCACCGACTACGAGTTGTTGATGAATGCGTTGATGTCGGTGTCAACATTCAAGCCAAAAGGCACGTAAGTTTTCAACCGGTAGACCCAAGACATCTCCTGTTTGGATATCTCCCTCACTAATGAGCTGCCCATCCAATGGGGTCTATATTTGTCTATAGCCACAAATAAGGTCTTAGCGGGGTCTCTCTTGTGCACAAGATCATAATGCCTCGATACAGAATGTTTGTCGAACCTCTTTCTGATATTGGCTATATGCTCGTTTAATCTCACCTTCAGTGCCCTCTTGGTCCTCCCCACATACTGGAGGCCGCAAGGGCACTGAATAAGATAGACCACCCCCTCAGAGGAACAGGTTATAAATGGTTCCACCTCATAGGTTCGGCCTGTGCTGGTTGATGTAAACTGACAGATTTTCATATCTTGACAGATATTCAATGAACAAACCTGGCACTTTTTGCATCTATAGTAACCAGTCAAGTTTTGCAAAAAAGTCCTGTTTTCCCTAGGGGGATCCTGCACACTCGGCGCGACATGACTTGACAGCGAAGAAACTCCCCTGAAAACAACAAACGGTCTGTCAGGTAAGATGGGTGCTAATAATTGGTCACTCGTCAGCACATGCGAGTGTTTACAAATCAACCGTTTAATGCTCTGGTGTTGAGCAGAAAAAGTGGTGATGAATGGAAGGGAGTAACCTCCTCCATTCTCATCCCTTACCCGATCCTTCAAAAGTGAGTTTCTATCTGTCTCTCTGGTTGATTGCACCAATTTAGACATAACAGTTGGGTCGTACCCTTTTTCCAAGAATCTTTTAGAGAGAATGGCGGCCTGGCAATCAAAAGCTTCCACCTCCGTACAATTTTGTTGCAGTCTTGTAAACTGTCCCTGGGGAACTGCCCTAAGCATAGTGGCAGCTGTCCAGAGGAATATAAGAATTTCTGTCTGTCTGTTTGAAAAATGTGGTAGTAATAAAACTATTCTCTGCTACAGAAATACTCAGGTCCAAAAAATTTATTCTCTCCTGACTAGCCTCAAAGGAGAAAACAATACCCCTGTTATTGACATTAAGGGATTGCATAAACTCATGCAACTCTGACTCGCCTCCATCCCATAGGAGGAGGACGTCGTTGATGTTTCTTGCCCAGAGAACCACCTCCGGTCTCCGGCAAGCATCCACGACGTCCTCCTCCCACTTGGCCATAAAGAGGTTAGCAAGGCTGGGGGCATATTTGGGCCCCATTGCTACACCCCTATCCTGGCGGTAGAATTGATTGTCAAACCAGAAGTAGTTATGGCTAGCTGCAAATTTCAGTAGGGTCATGACAAATTCAATCTGGCGGGGATCTAAACCAGAACCTCTATCCAAATATAATCTAACTGCCTCAAAGCCCAAGTCGTGAGGAATGATGGTGTAGAGGGAAGTCACGTCTGCCGTGACCAACCAAAGTCCCTTTGTGGGTACCAGACTAGCCAGCATGTTAATGACCTGTCTAGTGTCCTTGATGTAGGAGGGTATCATCCGGACCAAGGGCTGCAAGAAAAAATCGATATACTTGCCCTCCCGGGACGTGACAGAATCAATGCCACTGACTATGGGCCGTCCCGGGGGGCAAGTTTGATCTTTGTGGATCTTCGGGAGATAATAAATCACCGGAGTGCGCGGAGCACACGGCACCAAAAATAATCTCTCCT
The DNA here is from genome assembly GCA_029206835.1 of Rana muscosa. Taxonomy (NCBI): domain Eukaryota; kingdom Metazoa; phylum Chordata; class Amphibia; order Anura; family Ranidae; genus Rana; species Rana muscosa. The sequence goes on along the minus strand of JARGYO010005577.1, from coordinate 10,440 downwards.
TTTCATTCAAGATTCCACTCTGAAAACCCTGGTCCACAATGACCTCCAACTCCTTTTTATACCTAAACACTGGATCCCTACTCAGGGTAGTATAAGTTTCTGAATCGTCAACGATTCGGTGCATCTCTTTTAGGTAATCACACCTATCAAGGACCACAATCCCCCCCCCCCTTGTCCGCTGGCCTAATTACTAATGCTTTATTGGAGCAAAGCGACTCCAAACCACTTTCAAGCTCCTTATGCATCTTAACCTTTTTAATTTTTATCCCTTCCAAGTCCCTCAGAACTACATCACGGAACACTCTAATACTGGGTGCAAGAGACCCAGGTGGGTTGAACAGTGAAGCGTTCGCCAAGTTGGTATGACGGAACTCTGGCAGGGGACCCGTCTTATCCTTGATTGGGTTGGACAAAAAGTGTCTCTTAATGTTCAGTTTTCTTGCAAATTTATGAACATCCATAAATGTCTGGAACTTGCTCAGATTTCTAGGAGGAGCATACTTCAGACCTTTATCTAAGAGTCTTTTTTCTAGGTCTGTCAACTGATGTTGGCTTAGATTGAAAATGCCCAACCCTACACCCTCTTTCTTTTTGGCCGACTGGGCCCGCCTACCCCCTCTTGTGCCTCTCCTTGTCCTATGGGACCCCATCGACCTGGATGGCTTCTGGGAAAACCCCAACTGGGGTTGGTCCGGTGGTCTGGTGGGCCATAAGGAGGGTAGGACCCAGATCGATCATAAGAGACCTCATATTGGCTAGGGTGATACATCTGAGTATTCCTCTCTGCGTTAAATTGGCCATATCCCCTATCATTGGGTCCAATCCCTCCAGGCCCCACTGAATCCGACAAGGGAAAGAATCGATTCTGGGTTGGGACATTATATTCCTGGTTGTTGCCAAACCCATAACCAGGATTTGGGTTCCCTCGGCCAAAAACTCCACTTTGAGGCGGAATTCCCGCTGGGGGTGGATCCCAAAAACGTGGGGACTCTCCCTGATAGTGTTGATATTGGATATCTGGCCTAACATTCAGGGGCTTTTTAGAAGTTTTAGGGGGACCTGATCTCTGGCCCTGATTGTTCTTATTAGGCTTAGGTTGGTTTTTAGATGGTTTAGCAGCCAATCTAGGGGACTGTGAATACCCTCCCTTGTTGATAGGGGGGGGATTCATGGATGGACCCAATGTCCCAGATCCCTGAGGCAAGGTGTCCATACCACTCTCCTCAATATTATCATTCGCCATCCTTTTCTGCCACATAAACACCAAACCAGACTCATAGACCTCAGTATCTCTCAAGAACTTCTTTTTCTTTTTGACATTTTGGTCCCTTTCCTCTTTCTCTAAATGTTTAAGTAAAGTGTTGGAGCACTCCCTATACTCCACACCACTCTTATGTTGAACTAAAAGTTCCTTTACTGTTTTTATCTCAGTATCCAGTCTTACTAGTTTCTCACTTTTCCTTTGTGCAAGGAACCGTAAAAACAGAATACCCGAGTCATTAAAATATTTTGCCCAACCTTCCAGGTCGGTGTCTCCTGTCTGGGGGCTGACCTCCCATCGGAGGCTTCTTGGGACCATAGCAGTTTTTATGTAGGTCTCCAAAAACGCTATGTCCCATTGTGTATGGATCTCTGATGTCAGAACATTTTTCAGTCTCAAAAAGAGACCACTGACATCAGACCCAATGGGTACAGGGGTAGAGTCAAAAACACCCACTGTGTCAACTACCCGTTTTGCACGGAAGTCAAAAATGTCCATATTAATGGTACAAATGGATTTGTATCCAAGCTGCAATTAATAAATGTTTAAGAAAAAAATAAGAAAAAAGAAGAGAAATTGCGCTCAAGATTGAGAGGTGGCAATTGCTGGGTGACCCAGATTACCTCAGTTGCGGTCTAAAGCTGCCACTAACCTGATAAACATACTCAGTGAAACAAGAAAAGAAAAATATTTATAGTAGCGCTAAACCAAGATTAAATAAACCAAAAATATACTGAATATTGTTTGGTCGTGCAGGTTCACCACACATGTGTAGTGCAGGAACCCTAATTAATACCGTAACAAAATGATAATAAATAAACCTATATACATAATTGACATATACCAAAAATCAATCAATTATAATCAATATATACGTGATACAAATTAGTAAACCATACATATGATGTGTTATAAATCTGATGCTCAAAACGTCAGTCTAAGTGTACAAAAAACAAATCAGTCCAGGTGAGTACTAAAATGAAGACACCCGTGCATAAAAAAAAATCCAAAATTCCACCGTGCTTGTCTGAAGAGTGACATCCACCACCATAGCAGGTCGGCAGCTTACCAGATTTTGTTGGTCCCCTGTAACGGAGGGCCTCAAACCGCATCTAAGTAATCCCAGTTGGATGGTAAAGACTCCTAAATCCACCTCTTAAAACGAAAACTTCCACAGCAAAAGGGCAGTATGACCACAGTGGTACCATGTAAGAGAGGAGAGGAATACCTCGCTGGTGTAAAATCTTAGGGTTTATTGGGTAAAATAGGATAAAAAAAACTTCCAGCAATGTTGCAAAGAAACAGCCTTAAACTTGCGGCGCCGGCTGGACGCCAACGAGTAAACCCATCCTAGGAGATCGAGCAGAGAGGGGATGACGTCACCACGCCGCTCGGTCCGCCCTACGCGTTTCGTGATAGGTCACTTCGTCTCGGGGCACGGGCGGCGTAATGCGTCACCCCCTCTTATAGGAAAACATAATAACAAACCAAGCCTCGTTCCCAGGGGAAGCGCACACGCACATCGAAGTCGGGCACCAAGCCTCCATTCAGATGGAGTATCAGAGGACAGCCCACATCGCACCGTTGGGCCAATGAAATAGTACTCCGACACTCCGCGCATGCGTGAATCCCCCAAGAACCAGAGGAAAGGACATCTTCATACTGCATTCCGCCGCAACCTTCATCTACAGCGGGGTAACCCCGCGAAGACGAAAAAAGGCAACCGGAAGTACAACAGAAGTGATCAAACATAATAAATAAAAAAAGGTTATTCTAAATAACAAAATCATGGCTGTATTCCCAAAGGGTTGGTGTCACCCAAACATAGATGCGGTTTGAGGTCCTCCGTTACAGGGGACCAACAAAATCTGGTAAGCTGCCGACCTGCTATGGTGGTGGATGTCACTCTTCAGACAAGCACGGTGGAATTTTGGATTTTGTTTATGCACGGGTGTCTTCATTTTAGTACTCACCTGGACTGATTTGTTTTTTGTACACTTAGACTGACGTTTTGAGCGTCAGATTTATAACACATCATATGTATGGTTTACTAATTTGTATCACGTATATATTGATTATAATTGATTGATTTTTGGTATATGTCAATTATGTATATAGGTTTATTTATTATCATTTTGTTACGGTATTAATTAGGGTTCATGCACTACACATGTGTGGTGAACCTGCACGACCAAACAATATTCAGTATATTTTTGGTTTATTTAATCTTGGTTTAGCGCTACTATATATATTTTTCTTTTCTTGTTTCACTGAGTATGTTTATCAGGTTAGTGGCAGCTTGAGACCGCAACTGAGGTAATCTGGGTCACCCAGCAATTGCCACCTCTCAATCTTGAGCGCAATTTCTCTTCTTTTTTCTTATACCAGATTGATGCCTGTGGGTTTAGGTATCATCTTGGTATCATTCTTTTCAGCCAGCGGCCGGCTTTCATGTAAAAGCAATCCTAGCGGCTAATTAGCCTCTGGACTGCTTTTACAAGCAGTGGGAGGGAATGTCCCCCCCGGATATAAAAAGCGCCATTGGGAAATTGGGAAAGCATTTTATCACACCGATGTGGTCAGATGCTTTGAGGGCAGAGGAAAGAGTACCTGTCACTACCTTTTGCTATCATAGGGGATATTTACATTCCCTGAGATAACAATAAAAATGATTAAAAAAAATATGGAAGGAACAGTTTAAAAATAAAATAAAAAAGCAAAATTAATAATAATAATAAAAAAAAGCACCCCTGTCCTGCCCAGCTCTTGCGCAATGGCGAACGCAAGCGTCGGTCTGGCCTCATATGTAAACAGTAATTGCACTATGCATGTGAGGTATCACCGCGAAGGTCAGATCGAGGGCAGTCATTTTAGTAGTAGACCTCCTCTGTAAATCTAACCTGGTAACCTGTAAAGGCTTTTAAAAATGTATGTAGTTTGTCGCCAAAGCACGTTTGTGCGAAATTTTAAAGCATGTCGTGTTTGGTATCTATGTACTTAGCCTAAGATCATCTTTTTTATTTCATCAAACATTTGGGCAATATAGTGTGTTTTAGTGCATTAAAATAAAAAAAAGTGTATTTTCCCCCCAAAAAATGCGTTTGAAAAATCGTTGCGCAAATACTGTGTGGAAATAAAAAATGCAACACCCACCATTTTAATCTGTAGGGCCTTTGCTTTAAAAATATATATAATATTTGGGGGTTCAACATAATTTTCTTGCAAAAAAATAATATGTTTTCATGTAAACAAAAAGTGTCAGAAAGGGCTTTGTCTTCAAGTGGTTAGAAGAGTGGATGTAAGCTTACTAATGTTGTGTATAAAATGCCAGAACAGTTCAAAACCCCCCCAAATGACCCCATTTTGGAAAGTAGACACCCCAAGCTATATACTGAGAGGCATGTCGAGTCCATGGAATATTTTATATGTTGACACAAGTTGCGGAAAAAAGACAATTTATTTTATTTTTTATTTTTTTTTGCACAAAGTTGTTACTAAATGATATATTGCTCAAACATGCCATGGGCATATGTGGAATTACATCCCAAAATACATTCTGTTGCTTCTCCTGAGTACGGGGATACCACATGTGTGAGACTTTTTGGGAGCCTAGCCGCGTACGGGACCCCAAAATCCAAGCACCGCCTTCAGGCTTTGTAAGGGTGTAAATTTTTGATTTCACTTCTCACTGCCTATCACAGTTTCGGAGGCCATGGAATGCCCAGATGGCACAAACCCCCCCCAAATGACCCCATTTTGGAAAGTAGACACCCCAAGCTATTTGCTGAGAGGTATGGTGAGTATGTTGCAGATCTCGCTTTTTGTCACAAAGTTTTGAAAATTGAAAAAAAAAAAAAAAAAAAAAAATTATTTTCTTTCTTCATTTTCAAAAACAAATGAGAGCTGTAAAATACTCAACATGCCTCTCAGCAAATAGCTTGGGGTGTCTACTTTCCAAAATGGGGTCATTTGGGGGGGTTTTGTGCTATTTTGGCATTTTATGGCCAAAAATTTGCGCCCTTAGAAATCCTGAAGGCGGTGCTTGGTTTTCGGGGGCCCGTACGCGGCTAGGCTCTCAAAAAGTCCCACACATGTGGTATCCCCGTACTCAGGAGAAGCAGCAAAATTAATTTTGGGGTGCAATTCCACATATAACCATGGCATGTGTGAGCAATATATCATTTAGTGACAACTTTTTGTAATTTTTTTTTTTTTTTGTCATTATTCAATCACTTGAGACAAAAAAAAAAATATTCAATGGGCTCAACATGCCTCTCAGCAATTTCCTTGGGATGTCTACTTTCCAAAATGGGGTCATTTGGGGGGGTGGGGGGGTTTGTACTGCCCTGCCATTTTAGCACCTCAAGAAATGAGATAGGCAGTCATAAATTAAAAGCTGTGTAAATTCCAGAAAATGTACCCTAGTTTGTAGACGCTATAACTTTTGCGCAAACCAATAAATATACTCTTATTGACATTTTTTTTACTAAAGACATGTGGCTGAATACATTTTGGCCTAAATGTATGACTAAAATTGAGTTTATTCGATTTTTCTTATTTTTTTTCCGTTTATATTGCAAAAAATAAAAATCGCAGAGGCAATCAAATACCATTAAAAGAAAGCTCTATTTGTGGGAAGAAAAGGACGCAAATTACGTTTGGGTACAACATTGCATGTCCGCACAATTTACAGTTAAAGCAGCGCAGTGCAAAATTCTGAAAACACCTCTGGTCCTTTAGCTACAAAATGGTCCGGGGCTTAAGTGGTTAAAGTGAAAAAATAAAAGTGAAACATTCCTTTAAATTTCGTACCTGGTGGGTGTGTATGATATGCATTTAAAGTCGCGCATGTTTCCCGTGCTTAGAACTGTCCCTGCACAAAGTGTCATTTTTTAAGGAAAAAAAGTCATTTAAAACTCACTCGCGGCTATTAATGAATTGTCGGCTTTATCAATACATAGAAAAGTCATTGATAAAAAAAAAAAAAAAAAAAGCGTGGGGGTTCCCCCAAATTCAAATACCAGGCCCTTCAGGTCTGGAATGGATATTAAGGGGAACCCCGCCAAAAATTTAAAAAAAAATGGCGTGTGGTTCCCCCTAAATATCCATACCAGGCCCTTCAGATCTGGCATGGATTTTAAGGGGAACTCCACCCCAAATTTAAAAAAAAATGGCGTGGAGTCCCCCCAAAAATCCATACCAGACCCTTATCCGAGCACGCAACCTGGCCGGCCACAGGGGAAGAGGGGGGGACGAGAGAGCGGCCCCCCTCCCTCCTGAACCATACCAGGCCACATGCCCTCAACATGGGGAGGATGTCCCCATGTTGATGGGGACAAGGGCCTCATCCCCACAACCCTTGCCCGGTGGTTGTGGGGGTCTGCGGGCGGGGGGCTTATCGGAATCTGGAAGACCCCTTTAACAAAGGGGACCCCCAGATCCCGGCCCCCCCTATGTGAATTGGTAAGGGGTACATTTTACCCCTACCATTTCACGAAGAAAGTGTCAAAAAATGTAAAAAAAAACACACACACACACATACACACACCTTGAAAAAGTCCTTTATTAAAAAAAAACAAAAAAAAAAACATTCCAGCGGTGAAATCCAGTGTCCCGCGGCGATCCCGATGTCCAGCGCTGTCCGTCATTGGCTGAGCCTGAGCGGACCTGATGGGGAACTTCCTCCGCAGTCTATTACATGTATAGACCTGCCCCTTCTAAAGTTCGGCCAGGTTGCGTACTCGGATAAGGGTCTGGTATGGATTTTTGGGGGGACTCCACGCCATTTTTTTTTATTTGGGGTGGAGTTCCCCTTAAAATTCATGCCAGATCTGAAAGGCCTGGTATGGATATTTAGGGGGAACCGGACGCCATTTTTTTTTAAAATTTGCGGTGGGGTTCCCCTTAATATCCATTCCAGACCTGAAGGGCCTGGTAATTGAATTTGGAGGAACCCCCACTCTTTTTTTTTTTTTTTTTTTTTTTTTTTTATCAATGACTTTTCTATGTATTGATAAAAGCCGACAATTCATTAATAGCCGCGAGGACTTTTTTTCCGTCAAAAATGACACTTTGTGCAGGGACAGTTCTAAGCACGGGAAACATGCGCCACTTTACATGCATATCATACACACCCCCCAGGTACGAAATTTTAAGGAAAATTTCACTTTTATTTTTTCATTTTAAGCATTATTAAAATCACTGCTCCCGTAAAAACGTCAATTTTTTAAACCCTTTTTTGCATTGATACATGTCCCCTGGGGCAGGACCCGGGTCCCCAAACACTTTTTAGGACAACAAATTGCATATTAGCCTTTTTAATTAGCACTTTAGATTTTGAACGTTTGAGTCCATTGTATTTAATAGGGTTCTAAAGTTCACACGAACATTCTGTCTGTTCGCAGGTTCTGGTGCGAACCGAACAGGGGGGTGTTCGGCTCATCCCTGCACCAGAGGCACCGGAGGTGACGTGTGCAAGCTCGCTGCTCTTTTTTATATGCCGTTTTTTATGCATCTTATGTGAGTACCCTTTATTATGTTTTATTGCCAATAAATACTTTTAAACATACTACACTATTGGCACATCCATCTCCCTTTTTTGTGAGGGTCACTGCTGCTACACCAAGCGGGGCTCCCGAGGAAAATTCTGTTTACAGACAAAGGTCACAGTACTAGGAGACGCCATACCGGGGAACAACCAGAGTACACCGGAGTACACGCCGGATTCACCCATAAAGATTACTATATGCTGTTACCTTACCGCAGTAAGGTAAGGGGACAACCGCATCAATCACAGGAACGTTGGAAAATTTGTCACAAGCACTTTCACCTACTTCTATATTGCTCGAACCAGTGACTTTTTTTTGCTTTTTTGCACAAGAACACTGATCATTGTTTTGTTTATATTTTTACCATTGGAGTCATTTTCATTTCAAGCAATGATCTTTTAAGGAATTTTAAGCAACAATTTAAAAGATTTTTGTCATTAGTGCATCTTCACAGCTGCACTCAGCACTTTGCATATTATTCACCTTAGAGTGTATTATTATTTTATGCTGTATTCGTTTACCATTCTTTGATGCTGTATTTATTTGGTTGATCGATTACTACCTCATAGTCCACAATGTGTCCTTAGATAGTTTCACCCATTTCCCATCCTTCACTCAGCACAGCATTATCTTCTTATGCTAAGGACTCTGTGTGACTGTGATCCCCAGGGCCTCTCCTCTACCCATGTCTACCCTGGCAAGGCGTCATTAATGGGCACTGCTGAGCCAGGCAGCAAACATAAAGTGTTCTTTACCCCTTAAGTTACGCCCTAAGCCCATGGCCTTTGTCCCCCCTAGAAACACCCCTGTCGGTGGCTAAATGAGTGTGTTTGAAGTTGTCACTTACGATTTTTGGGGGAAGATGTACCTGTTGTCCCCCTGTTGGGGCCTGGTCAAGGGAAGCCTCCCTTTGTCCCCTCTGGTGGCTTGTCTGGTGACTTTGTCTGGTCCTTGTTCCTGTTGAAAGAATAAAACACACTAAAAATGAATACACCAAAAAAGGGTAATCCAAAATAAAAACAAGTATACTTCATATCTGCTTTAAAATTAAATTAATCTTTACACAAAATATTCATACCTAAATTAGAGAAAACATTATGTCTATTTTTGAAGACCTACTTGTATAAAGCAAATATACAGACAGCTCATTCCAACATTTACATAATGATTTTTTTTTTTTTTATAATTTATTCTTTATTCGTTTTTCTTTCAAATGTGAACAATTCAATAATAAAATAGTCGTTTTTTTTACATCATAGTATTAATAAGTGTAACGGGAGGGCCCGGGGATCCCAGAATCTCTTAGAAAGTACGAGATACCCTTGCTTCAGCTTCCCCAATGCCTCTTATGTGTAAACCACCCTGTGTCCCTATTAGGGGCACAGGGTGAATGAGAACCCCACCATGATCTGTGATAGCCATATCCAATACTGTATATACATGGCACATATTGGATATACTGTGTGTGGGCTGTTTATGTAATACTTGCTGTGATGGTGTGTGATTACATTCTATTGTCTATTGTGGCTTGTGGGAATTAAGCCTGTAATTATAGGTTGTGGAACTAGCAGACAGACAGGTTAATTGAAGAGATGCTGATGTGTCACCTGTCTGCTTGTGTAATGTTAATGATCCTCAAATATGCTACAGATCCTTTCATTGAGTGAAGTCTTTTGATAATGTGGATTGGGAGACAAAAGCTAGCCTATAAGGTCATATGTCTGAGTCATCAAGCTGTAGTTAAGTAGATCATGTAAATTAGCTGGTCAAAGATGTATGGGGAGAGAAAATAAGAAACTCCCCTCTATGTGTATAAAAGTTGCAATGTTTTTCAATAAAGGGAATATATATCTTGGGAAGATACAGAGCGTGTTGTCTCGTTCTTCTGGAAGGATTAATCCTATGGGAAGTGGTCGCCTGACTGTGGAGCGTCGGTAGTGGATGTGTGTCCAGGAGAGGGAAGATATCGGAAACGGCGTTAAACCCCTTTCATATTTGGGGTGTCGTTACAATAAGTACACAGAATATAAGGACACATCGGATAATATGCAAAAAAAAATTAAGGGAGAAAAAAATCACAGGGCCAAGGGGCCTTTATCCCTTTAGTTTTACCTAGTTCCAATATTGTAAATATAGCATTACTCATTACTCCCTCCCCTCTTTTCCACCCCTCCCAGTAGTCTCATTATAATTAGCTTCCTAGATCAATTCTCTTGCCCCATTCTCTCCTTTCACGTGGCTTAACCTATTAAATTTAAACAGACATAACACTGCTAAATTATCAGGTGGGCGATTTTCCTGTCGAGTACTCTATTTTGGTTGATCTCCAGCCCTACTATACGTTTTACCCTCTAGAGAAGGGAACCAATTTTTTCCAGCCAAGGCCTCCACATCTTCTCAAATTCCTTTTTGTATAAACTGCTCTTTCTTTACAGATGGTCTCGTTTATTACCCTGATCCAATCCCTTACTGCCGGGGGTGTCATCGCCTGCCATCTAGTTGCTATTATTTTTCTGGCTTGGAACAAGCATCTCAATATTGAATACTGTGGTACTCTTCCACTCCCCCCGTTTCTTCCTATATCCCAGTATACATATTGCAGGCTCCATCTCCAATGTTATTCCAAATATA